>CM076570.1:1070452935-1070715340 GCA_034641835.2 Pinus albicaulis
CCTTTTTTTTTGCACAAGTATTGTTCTTTCTAATGCCTACTATCTTATTTCATCCAATTGATTCAATTGCATGATCCTTTCTTTTTGAGCTTCATTAAGATCAATGTCTAAAACTGCAGCCAACTTATAAGTGTGTATTTTAAATTCAATAGGAAGCATTACCTCTTTACCATACACCATCTGATAAGGTATAAATCTTGTTGTATATTTCCATGTGATTCTATAAGCCCAGAGAGCATCCTTTAGCTTATTCTCCCAGTCCTTTTTATTCATTTCCACTGTTTTAGTGATGATTGCTTCTAGAGTTTTATTTGTAGACTCCACCTGGCCATTGGCCTATGGATGATAGGGTGTACTCCATCTATGTTTAATTTTTTACTTTTCAGTGATGTCCTAAACCAATCTTGAAGTAAATCGAGTACCTTGGTCTGTTACTATTTCTCTAGGCACTCCATATCTAACAAATATTTCTTCAAAAAGGAAATTGACCACTGTTTGCTCAGTTTCTCTGACAAGTTCTTTTGCTTCAGCCCATTTAGTTACATAGTTAGTACATACTAAGATGTAATTTTTACCCTTACAAGGTGGATTAATGGGTCCAAAAAAATATAGAGCCCATATTTCAGATGGTGTTAGATGTACTTGAGGTTGTAGTGGCATCTGATTTGAGGCAGTTGGTCTGCCCATGCATTGGAAACTATTACAACTTCTTACATATTTCTTTGAACCTTTAAAAATTGATGGCCAATAATAACCAAGACTGAGGATTTTTAATGTTGTTCTTTTAGCTCCAAAATGGCCACCACAAGGGTCAACATGGAAAGATTTTAATATATCAATTATTTCATCATCTCTTATGAATCTACTAATAATCATATCATAACCAGTATAAAACAAGTCTCCATTAACGCATGAGTATCTGGCACTTTTCTTGATTAGTATTTTCTTCTCCTTTGAACTGAAGGATGAAGGTATTTTTCCTATTGAGAGATAATTATCTAAGTCAGCATACCATGGATTCAATATTGAAATTGCAAATAAATGTTCATCAAGAAAAGAATCTTCAACTGGAACAACTTCACCTGGATTGTGGAGTCTACAAAAGAAGTCTACCACCCGGTTATTTTTACCTGGTTTGTCCAACACTCTAACATTAAATTCCTATAGTAATAGTAACCATCTGGTGACTCTACCATTAGTTATGGGTTTATTCATTAAGTACCTAATGGAAAAGTGATTAATATGAATAAAGACTTCATAACCAGTTATGTAATGACGGAATTTGTTCAGAGCATGTATAATTGCAAGCATTTCCTTCTTAGTTACTGTGTAGTTTATTTCTGCAGGTTTCAGATTCTTACTGATGAAATAAATAGCATAACTTAAATATTCTTCTTTTTTTCCTAATGAAGCACCTACTGTTGTATGAGATGCATCAGCGGTGATGTGCAAAGGTAGATTCCAATTAGGTTATTTTAAAACTAGAGTAGTGGATAATTTCTCTTTAAGCTTTTCAAAAGTTGCTTGACATTTATCATTCCAATTGAAAGATACATATTTTCAAGAAGTTTAAACAAAGGAAAAGCTATCTTACTAAAGTTTTCAATAAATCTCCTGTAATAACTTGCATAACTAAGAAAGCTTATCACATCTTTTTCATTTTTTGGTACTGGTAGATTAACAATAATTTGGAATTTTGATTGATCTACTTTGATTCCTTATAAAGAACATAATGACCCAATACTACCACTTCATTCAACATCATATAAAATTTTTCATTACTTAGGGATAAATTGGCTTCTATACATATTTTTAGAACTTTCTCTCAATGTTTTGAAATGAATGATCAAAAGAGTTACCATATACTAAAAATTCATCCATATATACTTCAACACACTCATGAACTAGATCAGCAAAAATAGCTAATACTGCTCTCTGAAATGTTGTTGGAGCATTACACAATCCAAATGGTAAAAAAATGTAAGCATATGTGCCCCAGGGGAAATTAAAAGTTGTTTTTTCTTCGTCCTCTAAGGCTATGTTGATCTAGTTATAACCACTTAAACCATCAAGGAAAGAAAATGATGATTTCCTAGCTAATGTGTCCAAGACCTGGTCAATAAATGGAAATGGAAAATAGTCTTTAAGGGTTGCTTTATTGAGCTCTTTGTAATCAACACAAATTCTCCACTTACCATTTTTCGTGGGTACTATCACTAATGGAGACACCCACTAGCTATCAAAGATGGGGTAAATGAAATTGACCTTCAGTAAATTTTGCAATTCATTTGTTACAATTTCCTGAAGCATAGGGTTCATCCTTCTCTGTGGCTGCCTCATTGGTCTTATATTAGTGTCTGTGTAAAAATGGTGAGTGCAAGTTTCTGGGTGGATTCCCTCCATATCAGTATAGTCCCAAGAAAATGCCTTTTGGTATTTTGTCAATAATTCAATCAACTTTTGCTCCTGAGATGAATCTAGGAGTGTTCCAATATTTAATGTTTTTCCTGGACTAATCTCTATGGTTTTTCTTTGTGTGTTTGTCATCGAATGAATAGGAAAAATGTCTTCAAAGAATGTTTGCAGAGACTATATGGTAAATTTTCCTGAAATAATTGTGCTAGTAGTTGATCTCCAGCATTATATCGTTCATTTCTCAATTCCTCTAAAATATCAAGTTGAGAAATAAACAATTCTACCAAATCTTCATTGTTATATTCTTGAAAATCATAGATTTGGTTAATGCTGAAAATAGAGTGGACTTATTCTTTGTCATTATATTTGTCATCAAGCCATAGGTTATGAGTTATTTCTGGAGATTGTGCTGCTGGGTATAAGGTAAGTTGTCTTCTTTCTATCCCTCTAGAAATGGTCATGTTGCTAGATCTACACCCAATAAACGCATCAGAAGTTGCCAACCATGGCCTACCAAGTATGATAGGATGTCCTCCTAAATTGGACTTTGGCTGGAGTACTAGGAAGTCTACCGGATACTCCCAAGAGTCTACTGAGACAATTATATCTTCCAATATCCCTTTAGGAATGACTTTGGATATATCAGCTAATTCCTGGATAATTGGTGTTAATTGTAGGTCTCTAAGCTGTAATGTTTTCATTGTTTCCAGTGTCATCACATTGATGGCAGCTCCAAGATCAATCAAGGTATTTAGAATGGAAATGTTGTTAATGATTGTGGTAACTCTAGGAATACCAGGGTCAACATACTTCTCCATTGAAATAACATTTGACATGAGGCCAGCTAAATTTCCAATGACATGAAGGGTTTGTGAATCAAATCTCTTCTTTGCAGCCTTTTTAAGACATAATTCTTTAATAGCTTTGGTGTAACTTGGAATGTCTTTTATTGCCTATAGTAATGGAATTTTTACATAAAAATTCCTTAATTCATCTAGAACATCAAATTGAGGCAAAGGCATTGGTAATTTTTCTCAGATTAATCTCTCAGGAAAAGGAGGTGGATTCATTGTTTGCATTTGTTTGTTTTGTATGTGATCATCTTGTTTTATTGGAAGTTCATCATTCTTATATTCTTTTTTCTTTTTGGCTGCTGGAGGTTCTGTTTGAATAGTTCGACCAAACCTAAGCTCAATGTTTTGTAGAGGTAGAATTGCGTAAGATGTTCCCTCATATAAACTATATGTTGGTCTGTCTACTCTATTATTTGGGTTAGCTATAGGTTCAGCAGGTAGTTGAGTAGGTCTAGGAGGCTGGTTAGAATGTAGTTGTAATGGTGTTGAATTTATTGGTGGAGGAGCAGTTATTTTTTGTTGAGGATTTTGTAGTTGATAAACAACTGGTTGTTGAGGATATTGTTGAGGGTATTGCTGATATGGTTGGGATATGGCTGATATGGTTGAGGATATTGTGAAGGAATTTTTTGCTGAGGATATGAATATCCTTTCCATCCTTGTTGTGGATAAGATTGTTGTTGCTGATTAGACAAATTTTTCCAAGGCATAGCAATGTTCCAAGAGTTTTGAATAGGCATTTGACAATGTGCAGGAAATTGTAAATTTGGAGTTTGAAACATAACTAGAGGTCTCATTTTCCATGGTATTCTAGCTCCCATGAGTTATAAGTTCTCCATTTGTACATTAGCTTCCAAATTTTAATTTTTCAAAACCTTCATCTTATAAAAATTAAAAATATCATGATTTTCCATACAAAATGCACAAACCTGAACATTTTCTAAAGGACACTCCCTTAAAGCATGCTTTTTTCTGCATTTTGGACAGAAGACAACCATCAATTTGTCTTCTTCTTCTTGTCTCTTCTTTATTTTTATCATATCTATTTGATTTCCCAAGGTTCTTAATAGGTCTATTTTAAATTCTTCAAATAGGTTGCCTATTTCATCTCTTGTAACACTTGATGTGGAAGATTTAGTGGCTTTAGATGTCATAGTTCTTTTTCCTCTCCTTGCTTTACTTCTAGAATACTTTTCACATAAATATGCAATCTCATCAAAGGGTAAATTAGAGATATCACCTTTACCCATTAGATTAAGGTCATCTAAATATTCTTCTTGGATGCCTTTTAGAAATATTGTTCGAATAATATCAATAGACATGGTTCTATGCTTTGATTTTTGCAGATTATATACAAACCTTTCCAAGTTTTCTTATAAGGTTTCATATTCTTGTTGATTCATTCTAAAAATTTCATCTTTGGAATCTTTTGATCGAGAATAAGGTTGATAATTTTTCAAGAAGATATTCCTCATACCATTCCAATAAGTCACTGCATGTTCACCTAATCCCATAAACCACCTAAGTGATTATGCTTTTAGTGTGGAAAACAAGAGTCTAAGTCTGTGTGCATTGTCTGTATACCCATACATTCGACATACTACATCAAATTCAAACAAAATGGAATCAGGGTCTTCAGATGCCATGCCATAAAAATTTCGCAATACATATGGCGGTATATTTTTCATTTTAATTTATTCATCATTGTTTTCTTCTTGAATGGGAAATTTAAATGTTGAATCCTCTTCCTCTCTTGGGTTTTGATTTTGATCATTTCTTTGTTTTTGTTCAAGTTATCTTTGTCTTCTCCTTTCTTCTTGTTGTCTCTCATATTCTCTCATTTGTTCTGCAGTACGTCCTCTTGCTGATTCTCCTCCTTCCTCAACCATTTTGGTATGTTTTTCTTCTAATTTCTCTTTCTCTTCAGGCTTTTCAAGGTCAATTTGTTCAAAAATAGGTTTTTGGGTTCTTTTACCACTTTCTCTTACTATAGAAGATTCAATCATATGTTTTCTCTTTGCTTCATAAGCCAAAATGATTTTTCTTTCAATAAGAGTAAGTCTCTGGCCTGATTTTTTCTTTTCCTCAAGTTATTCTACAATAACGTTTCCATTTGGTGTTGTAAATTCAACCTTCTCTAAAGTTTCTACTCCCAATGGTGGGTTATTTTTTGGATGGGGGGTTTTTATAAATCTGCATTTTTCATCCCTAGGTCTAGACATAAGGAATCATGGCTTCACAAAATGAAGAATTAAAACTAGATCTATGTTTTTGTTTTTTTTTTAGATTTGGTTTTGTATTTTTTTTAAGAAAAATCCTTCTAGTTGCACCTCCCCAGAAACGGCGTAAAATTTTTAGTCCAATCAGCTAATGTAGATTAGGCTTCAATTTATTATCAATCCGAGTAGGTACACTTAGAGGTACTTATCTAAAATATATAGATCTAGAATGATTTGGTCTCCTGAATGAAGGTTTAGTGTAATAGGATTCAATACTCTTTTACAAGAGGTTGTTCTTTGTTTCCTTTTACACTTGAACACTTTCTAAAACAAAATAAATGTAATATCTTAAAAATAGAGTTCTTATGGTTTGTCTAAGGTTCTCTAGTTCTTTTACAAGGACTCAATTCATATAACCTCTTCCAAGTTCTTAAATTAACACACTAAAATCAATTATCTCCTTATAAATCTTAACTCAATACATTCATCAATCACACTCATTCAAAACAGAAAGAAAGGTAATAATCTTGAAGTCAACCAATAGCTATGACCTCTTACAAGGTTCAATCTTTAGACTACAAGTTGAGTTTTGCAATTATAACCATAATCATTAAGCAGATAAATGAAATGAGAAACACAACCTTTAATTCTGATTCATGAACTTGCAACATAAGAATAGAAATGTACTATCAGATCTGAATATGAAAATTTAAATGAAAAACACAAAGAAATTGTACCAGCACTATAGTGGGGGTCCTCCACACTTTGCAAGCACACTTGAGATAACTCAGATGAAGAAAATGATGGACTATAACACCATGAAGAACTGAATCTCTGTATGTATTAAAGTCTGAAATCCAAATAAATCAAAGTTTAAAGCTTGTCACGTAATGTCTCATGTCTTTTGTCTAGCCTTCAATATTTTTCTTCTAACTATTTATCATTGAATTACATAACAGAAAGAGGCTATTCATATTCCTCAAAATCCTAGCTGACTTCCCAAAGGAGTCAAATTAGTTCAGATCCCTTTTTACAAGAAAAATATCAAGTCTGTTCATTAATTGCTCAGGATTTTCCGCTGAAATGGCTGAGGTTGACCAGCGTTGACCAGCCACCTATGGACTTCAAATCTAGAGGTGGATAGATATGTCACCATCCTTGTACATTCAGGAATAATCCCTCAGTAAGATTCAGGAATGGGCGCACTTGTTACCCTAGTTTTAACACAAAAATTCCTAAAATTAATTCCAATGTAAAAATAATAATAATGGAATTACATTAATTAGTTTCAAAGGGGTATGAGAGATTTATGAAGGTTAAATGAGGAAAATTATAGATAAAATGATTTTTTCAGGTAAAAATATGAGTCATGAAATGGTACCAACAAGTCTCTTGGATGTAACAAGAAGACTTGAGACAATGGAAGCAAAGGAAGTTGTAGTTCCACATATCTAGGGAGAAAGAAGGGAAGCATACATGATGAGGTTAGAAGAGGAAGACCCAGACAGGTGGCTAGATATGATAAATGAGGAAGAGGGAAGGCCTTCGGCCTCCACTTACTCCACCTTCTAGAGTATGCATGGAGGATGAGGCTCATTTTCATCTCCTCGGGACAATGAAGACCTCTAATTTTATGAGTAGGCTATAGAGTGAGATGGGCACTTGATAGCAGGATGTTTTGGCATTCGTGATGATGGGAGGAACATATGTTCTTGTGAAGGAGATGTTCGGTTGGACTAGCTACACAAATTGTCACCACCACAAGGGGATCCAACACATGATTTCTACAGAATTGGAGACATGACCAAGGCATGTAGCGGATCAACGGTGTTCTCATCTGGATGATACTCATATATTCATGGAAAAGTTGGAGACATGAACACATTTGGAGATGTTGGAGTCACCAACACTTTGCGACGATAGTTGCAATGATACCGTGCACATGGATGCAATTATAGATAATGCAGTGACATTTTTGCGACAAAATTTGAGACGATATTTCACACATGGAGTTGTGACAATGGATCGTACGACGAGGGGATGATGTTGTCAAGGGACGACAATGCTTTGAAGTGGTGGAGGTTATAAGGCCCCAAGACTTCACGAGTCACGTTCAGGGTAACAAGAGCACCCATCGGGCATTTGGATCGTGTTCGGGTGCTGTGCGACATTACGGGTGGATCGTCATACCGTAACTGCAGAGGCACAACTTTGTAGCAGTGAGCGGCATGGGTGCACGTTATAGAAGGTGCGTCGCACATAGATGGCGGTTGCATTAGCAAAGGAACATTATAGGTGAAACGTCACACCATAGCCGAAGTTATAAAAATGATGTATGGATTTGGGCGAACGACATGTTCGAGCGCGACCGACACTACACAAGTGGGCAGAGAGATAAATGGATGGGTCAGTTCAGGTCCACCGAGTGACCCATACTACGCGTATTAATACAGTGTGCAGATGGTTTGGGAAAATCATCCAACGATTAAAAAAGAAATCATAAGTGTGAAGACACTTGGGCGAGCACATTGGAGCACCTTGAGCTATCCAACAACTCATTGGTGAAGGAACATGGCGATGGTGAACATAGGGCGAGCGTGGGTCGAGTCAGACTGCTAAAGTGCAGGGTGTGAGAAATTCCTTCGTAGGGCATCTGTACTGCAGGTTGGGTCGGGCCGGGAAGAGCACGAGTCGAGTTGGGTGGTAGACATGAACGACATGTGGAATTCGTCTACAGGGCATCTGCAATGCAGGTCGGGTCAGGTAGGGCATTCGCAATGCAGGTTGGGTCAGGCAGGGTGTCTGCAATGGGTCTGAACTTCAGTTCAAAGCTCGTTCTAAAGTCATCGTAAGTCAGAATTCAGTGTCGAAAGTTGCAGTAGGTGCGTATTGAGAGGCAAAGCTAACCACATATCTAGGAAGTGTATTAGACACATGGAGAGCTAGTGGGAAGGTCTAAACTCATAGGCGGGCCATGACCCGAGTGACCCTGCAGCACTTGGGCGGTTTTGTGTAGAAAATTCCCGAGGTGAATTATAATTTTGTAAATGATTGTTGTGGGATAGTTAATGATTTTCAAGCATTGTAAGCTTGGACAGAAGGTAACTCTCGCCAAAGAGCAAAGGAGATATTTTGTTGGATTTAAACTTATATTGTATTTCATATTTATGAAACATATTATCGGGCAGACTCATTATTAACAGGGATTTTCCCCTCACTTGTATGTATGGGCGTACACTGTGGATATGATGATGATGTTTATGTTTTCTGTATATTGAAATAACATTTTCTTAACTAACTTAACAAGTGTCGCTAAAGGCGTAGTCTACATACTTGAGTATTAAGAAAAGAAAAAATACGGTAGTCCCGCACCCCATCTATAGCATGGTTGAAATACCACCGAAGGTATAGGGGTATGAAAATATTGAACCTTTCTCATACCACTTTAATACATCATTGAAATGAGTTATTGATGTAAAATAGGGGATGTCCATGTTGAGGGATTATTCAATTATTTTTAGTTTGGTAGATTAAATTCTGCAATGTCAGAGTGAAAAACAAAAACACCCAAGTTTTCCTATCCAGAAGATTCCAACTTTGTGAAGTGTTGTCACCGGAATAGACATTTCTAAAAAAAATGGATAGTACAAATCAGTGTTGCAAGAAACAATGAGTTTGTGTTCAAAGGGTACTGGTGCTGTCATAACTAGGAGCACTACTATTATTTGTGCATACAACTCAATCCAACATGAAAAATTTCACGAATCGACATAAACCTTCATCGCATCCAACAAATTTGACAGCTTCATATACGCAGTGAATCAATGTAGTGCCACAATTTCGATTTACGGAAATATTTTGATTTTTTCATTGTTATAAAAGTATTTTTAATCTAGTTGTTTTTTAATGTGATTTTTTGAAAAAATTTAGGATTTATTTTTTCCGATTTTATTTTTCTAAAATATGGGAGGAATTTATTGAAATCACAAGTTTGATGAGTAAAGTTGGCACAATCAAAGTTCCCTAAGAAATTTTCAATGTGTTGAAACCACCAAAAACTCCAAAAAGTGGCATTAAAAACAACTCCATTTTTAATGAATAAAAATATTTAAGACTTACTATCCATAAAATATAAAATATATAGTTATATTATTTATTTGTATTATTAAGATACTTTTTATATGAACATGGTGTATTGTTAAGAAGTTATTATATAAACATGACAATTTTAAAATCATATAAATTAATTAATCATAAAAAATTATAAAATAATTTATAGTAAAAAGCTCTAAAACATTTAAAAATTTAAATTAAAACTAATTTTAAATAAATGAGATTGGCATTTATTATTTGAAATTAAAAAATAAGATATTACATAAGTTAGCTAAATGAGATTGACATTTATTATGATTATTATTATTATTATTATTCAATTTTAAGGTCACGACCAAGCCAGACACCAAATTGGTGCATGAGACCCCCTTGTTTGTGGGACAAGGGACCCACCTCCGTGCAGCAATTTGACTGCTAAGTCTACGAAGGCATACATACTCTACACCCCTCTCGTTAAATTTAAAAATGAGATAATACATGAGTATTTGTTTTTGTTTATGGTGAATATAATTTTTTATATTAATTCAAAGACTTCCATTTTCTAGTACTGTTTCTCAAAAACCTATTGGCATCAATTTTACTAGATTTATTGGCCAATACGTGTATACCCAAATACAAAACAAAATTCCAAAATGACACTGGTTTACATAAAATCACAAAAAAAAGGTGTCAAAAAACCAGTAAGACTAAAAGACAGAACTATCATTAGACATATTCAGAATTTATTGGGATAGGGTGATTAGGACTCGATCTAGGAGATGTCGAGGGATCAGATTCACAACGAACATGCCCCTTCATGTGATCCAGTATGGTTTTATACAGTCGAGCTTTTCCTGAATGTGATGTTTCCCTCTCCATAGACTGACCAATCGACCATGCATCACCAAAAAGTTTCATTGCATGTGATTCCTGAAATCTAGAATGTCATTGTGATCATCTTTTCGAGCTTGATTAAGCTGATCCAAGGAGCTAATCAGTTTTCGAATGATACCAACACTATCTACTGACAAGGTAGAATTCATCACTGAGGGAAAATTCTAAGAGAAAGGCGGCTCCACAAATTTTCCTTCACCCTTCTCATTATGTTGCTACAATACCTGAAATCTCCTCGCTTCCATACCTCGACGTGCCCAGACATGCCAAAGATGCATATTCAACACCTCCTTCTTAAATTATTCACCAAGAAAGGAAGCGCCTCTGCTACACCAACTTGTTCGAAGAAATAACTAGGGATGCCCCTTCGCCACCCTTGGGGTTGAAAACTTCGAAAACCCCTAATAAAAGAGCCTCTTACCGGGGAGCCCCCCTCCAGCCACTATAGAGACCACCAAAATGTTCGAGAAAACATCCACCTCGTCGCTACCGAAACGAACCCTTGAGAAGGTTAAAACCATCGACCACCCCATGAGATTCGAATGGAGCTCATCCCAAAATGTAGAAGATTCCTATACTGGTAGGACCACACTAATAATTTTCCAATCAAGCTTTCCCCTTTTCCAAAAATTCCAGATCCACACACAACTGGAAGCTAGAGTGCTCACAACACTAAAGCACCCGAGATAATTTGTCAGACATACCATTGGCCTCTCCACGGGTACAAAATTCTAATGAGTGACATGACTAGCCTTAAAACCATTAATTATCACCCTGGGATGTCTTGAAGTTTCACATGGGGGCGCATACAACCCAACTAACTCATATTAACCCATACACTGTCAAGAAGACTCATGAGGTGGCAAACCCCATCCACAATCATCTAAGCCCAATCCTCTCACAACATCAAGGAGAAATAATGAGTATTTATTAGATTTTTTTAACTCCAATATATTTTATTTATATTCTAGGTTAATTTTTCAAATTACATATTAAATTTTTAAAATTATATAAATGTAAATTAAATAAATAATTATATTTAAAAAAATATAATTTTTTATTATTTTAGAAAAAGAAATATTTTTAAATAACATAAATGTACAACAGGTTCTTCTTTAATTTTTATGGCTAAAACCAGTGCTAGAAAAAGGCGTTATATAAACGTCCGTTATCACAATTATGACCATTCATTGCGAAAAGAACTGAAGGATTTCTGAAAATTACCCCTTCTCACTACTCAAACGAGGTAAGATATCATGTTTTTCATATGATAAATGTGTTAAATTTTTTATTATTAAAAGTGAATGTTTATATCAATTAAAGTTTTTCCAAATAGTATATTTTGTTTGAAATTTAAAAGATATTTTTGGAATAATAAATTTGCCTGGTATAATTAACTAAATTTAGATTTAGTAAAAAAAACCTTGAAACTAATTTTATTTATCTAAACGTCCCATATTAAAATTGTAGCTACTCATTTTATTTATGTAAAACCTAGTAAGATTGTAACTTTTTGAAAAACAATATTTTTTTTTAAATACAATCTCATTTGTTTAATTTTAAACTTTCATGAGATCGATACTAATTTTATTTATTCAAAAGCCTAGTAAAATTGTGACTTCGACTTTTTAATTTTAAAATTTCTTGAAGCTGATACTAATATTATTTATTCAAAAGTTTAGTAAACTTGTAACTTCGACTTTTTAAAAACTATAATTTTTTTTAAAGGCTATTCCATTTGTTTATTAATTTTAAATGATCAAAATTTTAAGACATAGCTTAATCATATAATAGTCGTAACTTTGACTCTTTAAAAACTGTAATTTTTTAATCAAAATTTTGAGATATAGCCTAAATATCCAATAATAAAATTGTAACTTTGACTTTTTAAAAATTATAATTTTTAAAAACTATAATTTTTTTAAATACCATCCTATTTGTTTAATTTTAAATGATAGATATTTTAAGATATTGTTGGTTGGTTGGCATGTTCGATGTGAATTAAAATTTCTAAACTTCATCATACAGAATAATTTCTAAAAAGATGAGATGGTTGGCAATATCTTTGATTGGGAATTTAAAGTCAAAATGACATCAAAAATTGACATTCTAGTTTACTTACATTACTAAAATCAGTTCTAATTAATATATATATATATATATATATATATATATATATATATATAATTTTAAAAATAATTTATATGAAATATTTTTGTTTTTATTTTTATTTTTTATTTTCAAATTATTTTTTGTTAAATTTTGATAGTATTAATTTTAAATAAATGTTTTGTATTTTGAATATGAAGATTTTCATAGCTGTATATAATGTTGAATGAAGTATTTATGTATAATGTACAAAAAATTTAATGTTGAATGAAATATTTATGTAGAATGTAAAAAAAAAATTATATTTTTACATTTGATGATGTTGAATGAAATAACTATGTAGAATGTAGTAAATATCTAAGATTTAGAGTAGATATCCTACCTATCATGGGGCACATATTATTTATTTTATTTTTAACTTTGAGAGTATAAGGTAAAAAATGAAAAATCACAATACCATAGTTATTACCTTGTATTAACTAATACAATACTAAATGATTTATCCCATACAAAATTCATTAACCAAGGTATAAGATTATCAATTATCTATTCTAAAATATTAAACCAACATTTAACAACTTATACATATCCACTTATATATTGGTTTACAACTAAACCCCAATTATCATTTCACTTTGGTTGCACTCTTTTCGATTCCATTAAATGCCTCGATTTATGTTGTATCGAACTGAACTTGTCATGTACTGCGTTTTAATGTGGCTCCATTTGTGGTATTTACCTGGGATTGGATCTAAATTTCTATGGCCACCTTCCCCTCCACGCTCCGTCTGATCACTTGTCATCAACGGTGGAGTCGTTTAGCAGGAAACCTTCTTTGGGTAAAACCTAGTTGCTCTTCCCATTTCCTCATTTTCTCGGTACTGGCTCTGGTTTTAGGATGTGTCTTAATAAGGGTTTGTAGGCCACAGTCTTGATCCCTCTAGAGTTACAAAGGATCGGTGATGAATCAAGTTTTTGCAATGGATTGTTCTACAAAGTTTCACCCTAAAAGGTAACAACTCTACTCGTTAATATATTCGTTCCATTGGCTTTTTTTCTTCGCAGTTTTATTATGAAATCCCTTTCTCATTCCTAATATTTGTTTTCTGTTTTCTTATAGCTCAAAAGTCTGTGAATATGTGGCGAGTTTAGCTCTTCTAGGTAATATAAACACAAGTTTACAATTTCCTTCAATACCCTTTAGAGTTAAGTTGTTTTAATTTGTTAAATCCACTACGCCATTACTAACTACTTTATGGCATGTCTCTTTTCCTCTCCACAGGTGCATTTCCTTCTGAATGGCTCTGTAATTCCTTTTCCTTGTTGAGCATTGGGTTTTCAGCTTCTACTACGGATAACAAATCCATTTCTTTCCAGGTACTCTGTCTCTAAAAGGATTCTTCATCCATTTTCTGGCGAATGGTGGAATTTTCCATACTATGTGTCAACCCCAGTTAACATTTTAGTAGAAGAATTGTTCTTAAATTGTAATGACATAAGGTTTTTGGCTTAATGCTTGACAGTCCTTTCCTTTGAGTCTATGAAGCCTATTTGATAGAGATTTCTCTGAATTTTTTCGTATATATTTATATTTAAAAATATTGGTTTTCGATATTCAAATTTTATCCATACCTAAATCCTAGAATTTGGATTTCTCTGCTCAATTTAATAGAAAGGTTTTGTTTTTCCTTTCATTTGTAATATTTTGATAAATTCTGTGCTAATCGAATGTTTAGATATGCTATTCATGAAGTAATATATAAATATCTCAACTGGAAATTATGATGCTACTTCCCATTTGCATTGCTCAGGTATTTTGGTTATGCATATATATTTGATAACTCTAGTTGCTTCTTATGTTTCAAATTTTGGTTTATTGTTTTGTTTTAATGCTTGCATGTCTCGAGCCTCTGGCTATTCCACATGTTATTGCACAATTAAACATTTATTTTCTATACAAATGGCATTTATTTTTCTTTGCTCTTCAGATTATTATTGTACTTTGTTTCATTGAGGAAACGAAATTCTGACACAGTGGTTTTCTTTCAACAGTTTTAGTTCTACAGTAGGTATTTAATGCATATAGTAATGGTGACCGGACCACCCTGGGTTTGTCCGAGTATAGCTATTTCTAGAGGAATGATGAGTTCTGGACTGAGGTTCCACCTCGTGCCCAGAACCGACAGTTCACTCTGCAGGTACTAAAATGTCATATTTTTTGAATTTTGGCTAAGACAAAGTTTATTCAGTAACATGTTATTTCTTTCCATGCATATGAAATTATTCAAGTAATGTGTTTTCCTTAAAACAAGATCACAATTTATGTATTTTCCTTATAACACAGTTATTGTAAAATTTGTAATCACAACCATACTATACTTTTGAATATCAGTATCCCATCACATTATTCTATTAGAATCACATTCACCGAACCTAGAAATACATTATATCCTTCACATATAATTGATATAATGAACCCTACAATTAACCAGATAAAAAATATTAATAGTACATAGAGTTTTAATCTTTCTCAAAATTTGTCTTTCACAAATTCATTGTCAATGTTCTTAACTAACCACATAACTATACATTCATTTAATAAAATAATTTCTTGTGTAGAATTTACTGAATGTGCACAGAAACTTATCTGAATGTCCAGTTCACTGGTGATGTCCACCCAACCTTCAAGAGAGACAATTACGTGCTTCTCTTTCCCTTGTGCTCCACACCTGAGAGGTATAGGTTGACAGTATTTTCTGCTGCGACCTCAGGACTCCTAGTCCAGTCAGTACCAGAAAATCTCAGGAATGGTGAGTGATTTCCACTGCTCTCTACCAGCTCAGGAAATTCTCCACTCTCTTCCTTTTTTCCATGAACAGAACCCATTTTCCTCACTGGGATATTCCTTATATCATCAGAGAAGTAGGTAATTGTTCAAACTATCCCAACCACCTCTCAATTCTTAGAATACTTTTTACATCGGCCTTTTTAATTTTTATAGAACTATTTTTCCATAACCAATTTTATTTTTTCTTATTACCAAGAAGGAAAACAAAATTTTCTAGAAAACATTAAATATCTTAGTCTTCTCTTTTAAAATAATAAAAAAATGAATTTTCACTAGTTAACAGCTAGTTAATACTAAATGCAATTGTCAGAAATTCCCCCCTTGGAAGTAACACCGTCCTCAGTGTTTCACTCCAGCTTAAGAAATAGTTATGGGTAAGCCTCACATACAAATCCCTCGTCTTCCCAAGTAGCCTCATCTGGGACGAAATGCTTACACTTCACTTTAACCTCGGTGGTGACTCACTTCTGAAGCATAATTTCTCTCATGTCGAGTATGCACTGAGGCTCGACCAGAAACTTGTCATCTAGCTCTACCTGCAAACAACAAATTTTCCTGTCAAACGTACATAAAAAATTCATTCTTCAAGTTATGATTTTCTAATTCTATCCTACCTGAATATTCTTCCAATGGATTACATGCTTCGAATCATGCAAATATTGCTTTAATAGTGACACATGAAACACATTGTGAACCTGGATGTGGTTTGGTAAAGCCAAATGATATGCCATAGGTCCTACCCTTTCCAAAATTTGGAAGGGTCCACAGAACCTAGGGGCTAACTTGGCACAAGAGGCCCATCTCAAGGTGCTCTTCTTGCATTTGATCCTCACATACACACGATCACCCACCTCGAATTATTGATAAGTATTCCTCTCATCTACATATATATTTTTCCGATCCTGTGCATCTTTCAGGTTTTTCCCAATCTTCTTTACTTTTGATTCCATTTTATCCAGCATTTCTGGCCCAAGCATTAACTTAGTTTCGGGGCTGCTCCAATTAATGAGAGTGCAGCATTGTCTCCCATATAGAGCTTCGAAAGGATTGATATTAAGAGATTCCTGGTAACCATTGTTGTAAGAAAATTCAACTAGGTGTAAGTATTCCTCCCACTTGGTTGGATGCTGCATCATGTACATGCACAAAATGTCTTCCAAAACTTGGCTTACCCGTTCTATTTAACCATCCGTCTTGGGATGATAAGTACTGCTAAATTTTTTTTGGGTCCCCAAACCTGTAAACAACATTTTCTAGAATGATGAAGTAAACTTCACATCTCTGTCTGAAATAACAGTCTTTGGAATGCCGTGCAGTCTGAATTTTCTCTCATAAAAATGTTTGATATCTGTACAGTCTTGTAAGTAGACTATACAGGTAAAATATGCATACTTACTCAACGTATCTATCACCACCATGATGGAGTCATTGTGCCTCTTTGACTGTGGTAAACCCGTAATGAAATGTAGGGATATTACCTCCCACTTCCATTTAGGTATTGGTATGGGATGCAACAATCCTACGGGATGTCGATGCTCCACCTTGACCTATTGACACTCCAAACATTTGTTTAAATATTCATCAATGTTTCTATGCATACCGGGTGAGAAATATCTTTTTCTAATAGAAGTTAACATTTTTTGGTATCCTGGGTGTCCTTCATAATTACTTTGATGATATTCATTCATGATTAGCTCCTTTAGATCCACACAATTTGGTACATATAGCTTTCCTCTAAAGGTTAGCATTTATTCTTTATTAAATCCATATTTATAAGTTTTTCCTTGGTTTATGGCCTCTTCCATTTTCTACCATAAGAGTTGGTATTCAGGATCCTTTTGTGCTTCCTCTTTCACTTGATCCACTAGTTTTCATTCAAGCTGATTATAGTAAAGATCATAAACACAATGCAGCTTCCTACTTAAGGCATCTGCCACCTGGTTTTCCTTACCCTTCACGTGTTGAATGTCCATATCAAACTCACTTAGTAATACATTCCATCTTTCTTGTCGAGAGTTTAAATCAGCTTTTTTGAAGTAAATGGTTAGGCTACTATGATCAGTATTTAGTACAAACTTCTTTCCCAGTAGGTAGTGTGTCCATACCCGAAGTGCATGTAATACTGTTGTTAACTCCAGATCATAGGATGAATAGCTTTTCTCATGTCATTTTAACTTTCTTGAATCATAGGCCACTAACTTCCCTTCTTGATATAAAACTACCCCAAATCCCTCTTTACAAGCGTCTGTACAAACTTCAAATTCTTTGTTCGGGTCAGTTACCCTCAACACTGCTGCACTGGTCAATAGCTGCTTCAACCTCTCAAAACTATTATGGCACTTATTAGCCCACTTAAATAATTTTCCTTTTCTCTGCAAAGAGGTGATTGGAAAATCAATTTTGGAGAATCCTTCAACGAATATTCGATATTAACCATCAAATCCCATAAAGGATCGGATATCCGCCACATTCTGGGGAACTCACCATTCCACGATTGTCATGATTTTATCTAGATCAACATCAATCCTTTCTGCTAAAATAACATGGCCTAAGTACTGAATTTCTGTTTTGAAGAAATCACATTTGTTGAACTTAGCATACAACTGGTGTTTTCTTAACATTTCCAGCACAATCCTTAGATGATCTCTATGTTCTTCCTAGTTCTTAGAATATATTAAAATATCAATAAATATGAGTACAAATTTATCCAAGGAAGGGTGAAATATACCATGCATTAACCTCATAAATGTCTCTAGCGCGTTTTTAACCCAAAGGGTAACACTGTAAATTCATAATGCCAGTACCTGGTACGAAAAGCAGTCTTATAAATACCTTCATCACTTATTCGGATCCACTACAAGGAAAAGACCCTCTAGCGGATGTTTTTGAGGAACCCCTTATAAAAATACCCCAGACATCCGTTTCTAGTAGAGGTTCCTAGAGGAGGTTGGTGGGTGGAGGTTTTTGCGGATGTGTTTCATCTGGTGCTCTTATCACTGAAAAATGCATTGGTGCATTCAAGACGACATAGCACCAATGCAATTAAAAATTTGTCACACCGGAAACCGTGCGCTCTGTACACACACGCCCGGTGCATTGTAATTATGTAGAGTACCGGTACTTTACATAACTTCTGCACTGGTGTGGAATCAAGAAAACGCACCGGGGCGTCCATAAAATGCCTGCACCTGTAGATGGTTAAATAACAAAAATAAGGGCAAAAAAATCCATAAAACATTGGCACACCGGAAACCATGCGCTCCGTACACAACCGCCTTGTGCCTTTTATTCAGGAACAACACTGGTGCGTGTCAACTCGTCAACACCGGTGTCTCATAAAAAGCGCGCGGAACAGAAACCGCCCGGGGCGGAATGAGTGAAATTCACTGGAGCCCCATAAATTCCGCGCACCGGAAAAGGGTTAAAAAAACAAAATTACGCCCAAAAAACCGCACAAATAATTGGTTCACCGGACAGCGTTACCGATGCGTATTATTACTGTAGAGCACCGGTGCATTATTTCTAAGCCGCCCCGGTGTCTCATAAAAAGTGCGTGGAACAGAAACCGCCCAGTGCGGAATTACTGAAACGCACCGGGGCTCCAGTAGTACCGCACATCAGAAAAGGGTTTAAAAAAATAAAATTACGGCCAAAAAACTGCAGAAATCATTAGTTCACTGGACAGCGTTCCCAGTGCATCTTATTACTGTAGAGCACCAGTGCGTTACTTCTAAGCCGCCCCGGTGTCTCATAAAAAACGCGCGGAACAAAAACCGCCTGGTGCAAGATTACTGAAACGCATCGGGGCTCATGTAATACCGCACACCGGAAAAGGGTTTAAAAAAAACAAAATTACAGCCAAAAAACTGTAGAAATCATTGGTTCACCGGACAACGTTCCCGGTGCGTCTTATTACTGTAGAGCACCAGTGCGTTACCGCTAAGCCACCCTGGTGTCTCATAAAAATTGCGCGGAACAAAAACCGACCAGTGCGGAATGACCAAAACGCACCGAGGCCCCATTAATGCCGCGCACCGGAAAAGGGTTAAGAAAAACAAAATTACAGTCAAAAAACCGCACAAATCATTGGTTCACCAGACAGCGTGTCTGGTGCATTTTATTACTATAGAGCACCGATGCGTTACCGTAAGGCCACCCCAGTGCCTCCTAAATGCGCGCGAAAACAGAAACCGCCCAGGGCAGCATAGTGAAAACGCATTGGTATGCTAATAAAAACTCCACGCACCGGAACAGGGTTTTAAAAAAAAAAAATTACAGCCAAAAAGCCGCATTTTTCACTTTTGTCAGTGCTACAGAGCTCTCAAGCACCGGTGCAAGTTATCCTTGTTTGAGCCACACTAACATCCATGCTCCCATTGCACTTATTGCATGCACTGCTGCTGTGCATTGCCACCAATCTCCATCTTGAATTTTATAAAACAATGGACAAATTTTCTTTTGTAAATTGTACAGCCAATATGCCTCCTCGACGGGTAAATGTACATGTATTTTTTTTTTTTTTTTTTCCATAATTAAACCTTTTAGCGGATTAGAATTTGAAAAAACCTTAAAATTAACCATTAAAAAAAAATAAAAATTGTCGCGCGGTGCGCTTGAGCCGTTCGGCTCGCACCGGTTTGTGGTGCTGCCTATAAATTTACAGGCCGCACCATGTCTCGCGTCGACCGTATCCACACTCGTTTCTTTGATGTGATACCATGTGACACACCGTGTTATTTTAAAAAAAAAAAATTAAAAGTGTATATATGTTGGTTACTGCCGTACCACTGTGACAAATGGTGTATCGCGTAACTCTGTACATCGATTTAACTTACCAAATTTCCTGGGTAATGTTTTCAGTGTACTGGAACCGCAATTCGACATTGTCAACGGTTCAAGCTAGTAAACTGGTGCTAAGGGTATCTGCACCAATTCCGGGGCAGATACCAAAGGCACACCGTGTTATTTAACTTTCTTTAAAAAGAGTGGTGTGGTCGGCTACCTAGCCGCATCGTTGACCTAGTTGAATTGTGGTGATGTGATGCATTGACTGAGATAACAGCCCCGGACCAGCTATTTTTTTCAATGCACAGCTTACCGTATTTGGCCTAGGTCAATGGTGCGACCTCTTAAAATACCGCACCGACAACTATGTATGGTGGCAGGAGGGCGATGTGCTAACTTAGTTATAAGCCTCGGGTGGATAGTGAAGTCAGCGCACCGGCCTCCTAACACTGCACGTAGTGAACGGTGCGCTAAAAAAATTTTCTGGAGCATCGCTTCCGGTGCAGTGGATATCATGAGGTGCACCGTATCCGGTGCGCTCTGTGGGGAGACGCACCAGGACTGGTTCATGACTGTGTTTTTGGTGCACCGAATCTTGTTTTATTTATTTTTCAAAAAATAATTATATACATATTTTTGTAAATACATGTGTCATTTAATAAAAAATTGTGTTTAATATGTCAATCATTTAGAGACATGAAAAGAGAGAAGAGGGGCAAAAATAACAACAACAGGCGGAACAGTATAACATGGTTCGCCTGTGGGAGGAAAGAGAGAGGGAGACAGCTGCGTACCCTTGCCCTATTACAACAGTGACGCAGGGGCTCCTTAGGCAGGTAGGCCTCGTCAAGTCCTATGAGGAGGTTACTTCCCTAAAGTCCCATAGTTTGTTTTTGAGACATCTTATCCGAAGGTGGAATTCCCAGCAACAGGATTTTCGGGTTGGTATCAACCAGTGGTACATGCCCACTGAGGAGGATGTATATTTTATTATAGGGCTATCGAGGAGAGGAGTGGATTTTCCCTCATTCCCCGAGGTTCCAGCTGGCTATGTGGCAAGGATTCAGTTAGTTTACTCCCAGTGATACATTGGAGAAAATTTTGTATCTTCTGCAGAGTTGCAGGTCACTGGAAGGCAGTTACGTATTGGTGTGTTTGGTCATGAGGAGGTCGAGTGTCTCTCACTTATAATTTTGACCATTTCGCACAACACTAGTGCAGGGCAACACATTAGTTGCTAGATTTTATATTATGTTGATTCTTTACTATAGCAGCCATGACTTGTCAGGTGATCTGCCATTTTTTTGCGGCAGTTTTATAAAGCATTAGATAGATGTCGTGCTCATGCACAAGGAAGGTTCAACTTCCCTTTTGCTTAAGAAATTTTTTGTTTATTTTTTGAGAGGTTTCTAGAGACGAGGCCCATTTCCTTTGGTAGCCTTGTAGGCCGATTACTGAGGCACGTATGCACATGTGGGGGTAGGTGATGCTTAAGAGGGAGGAGATTCTTTTTCCAGCGAGGATATTAGATGATGCATTGGAGTTGCTAGCCAGTGTTGATGAGCATCCCTTAATTTTGGTCCCTTGTCCTTATGCGGGGTTGGATTGGTGAGGGTGTGCCAACATCCTCTTCACAATTGATGAGCCGCCAGATGATAGAGGTAATATTACTGTTTTTTTTAATTTATTATAACATGTTCTTTAACTTGTTTTTATTAAATTATGTAATAAAATCCTCTAATTATTGTTGTGTAATTGTATATATTTTGTAGACATTGGCTCTTTTGATGGCGAGGAGATGCCGCCACCACCACTTGATCCAGGTGTGGATCCTCATTATGAGGATGAGGGCATGCCAAATATTGTCGTGGATCATCAGGAAGCTGGTCAAGATCAGAGACCTACTCCTGCTGGTGCACCGGTGCGTGGTTGACAACTTAGTGATGTTAGATACAGGATGGAGTTGGGCGACCAACTCATTACATTGATTTTTGAGGCGAGCATCAAGCCCGCTGATTTCAGACACATAGGGGCCGATGACAGGTTATCACAGATGGGGAGAGGCATGCCATGTGACATGTACAGCTTGATGCGGCATGTCGTAGGAGTTACAAAAACTTTTACGCGACTAATGAGGACTGTTGGATATTACGATCGAGCCGTAGCATATGATGGATAGTCTGCGAGGTGTAGCATACCATCATCTCATGATCATTCACAGCCTCGCGCCGCGCCAGATTTTCATGAGCCTCCACGAGAATCTACTAGCAGCCATCATGGAGATGAGGCTGGACCATCGGCCACTTGTACTGATATTGATTTTAAATAATTCATTCAATATCTTATTTTTATTACTTATAATATTAGCTTGTTTATTTTAACATTATATATATATATATATATATATATATATATATATATATATATATATATTATATGGTCCATGTATTTTATGTTCATGTTGCAGTTGTACTTAATTTACATGTTGGTGATCATCATGATGTGTATGTTGTTAGGTCATGTTGATATGTTCATTTAATGTGCATCTTGAAGATAGATGTGTATGTGATAGCATGAGATGTATATTTTACATATGATGTGTATATTTGATGTTTGTATGGTAATCGAAGATGTTAATATATAATTCAATTTGTAAGTGTTCTGATGATCATGATCACTAATACGCTTGGTAGTGCTACAAGTTTTGAATACAACATGATAGTTTAGACGATGGTTATACTTATTAATTTTGATGTTTATTAATTAATTTAATAACAAATTATCATGATATTGTAAATTTGTAATAGTTGTATTTTTAATTGTATTTAAAATTCTAAAATTGTAATTGTAATGGTATATATGTGAATTTCTAAAATTGTAATTGTAATTGTAATTTTTAAAATTGTAAAATTGTAATTGTAATTGTAATTGTACGTGAAATTGTAAAATTGTAATTGTAATTGTAATTATAATTGTAATTGTATGTAAAATATTTGTAAAATTTTAATTGTATTAATGTGAAATGAATTTATTAAAAATTTTAAATTTGTAAATTTGTAAATTTTAAATAATTGTAAAATAATAAATCTAGAATAATATGATTTATTGTAATATAATAAAGTTTAGAAAATAATGCAAATAAATTCCTGTACTTCAGAATTATAATCATTTTATTGTGATCTTAGATACAAAAAAAAAGAATTAATTTATACAATACACCATTGTTTTCAAGATCAACATGATACCAAATTATCAAGTGAATTATTGATTTTAATATTCACAAAATGCAAATTACCAATTAATTCAAAATACATATTATATTAATATTTCAAAAAACCCATATTAAAATGTATAAATATTGATAAAATAACACATGTACCATATCACTCTCAGTTCTCATGATCACCCTCATTATCTTCTAGCTCGCATGGCATGATAACACTATTGTTCTAAAAAATATGTTTTCATCTAGGGTCATGTGTCAATACGAACCACCAATCCATATCCAACACATATGGGTAAAAAAACACATGTTTGCAGTGTTTAGGGAAAACATAGGGCTCCTTAGCTTCATCCAACATCTTTCTAGAGTTGATACATATCAGCCTACTATCGCGATCTTCCTTTACATTATTCTGATCAAAGGTGTCCCATCACTTGCACCTAAAAATAACACATTGGAAAGAAGAAAACTCCACTTAAATGATCTCTTGTATCTTTCCCACGTAACCTAACGTCACTTGTACTAGTTGTTGGTCACGGTGGCTAGATTGACTAGATTGATCAAACTCGACTTCCACTCCACATTCTTCTGTGATGTTTCCAACATCGTCTTTTTCCGCGCGAAAATGGTGTCCATATGCCCACATAGATGGGAACAAATGCACCTATTATAAAAAAGTTAAAAAAATCATAGTGTCATGTGTCTTATAAATAATAATCCAAAAATAGTTAAAATATGAAATGTAGATGTCTTAATATAAGTTTCAAATTTACATATAAATTAAAAAGATTGTTACTGAGTTGATGCTCCCAATCACTATGTTTAGCGCATCCTCTTCAGCACGCGGGTAACGACCGGTAGCACCCTATTTCTCTCTGAATTGGTCAGCAACCTAACTGTTGGGGCATATTTTTGGCATATTTTATTTTAAATGATCAGGATAAGGCACACTTCTACCATTCAACCATCTAAATTATTTCCTGTCATTATCCCATTTCATCCTACTTTGTTCGTATAATGCGACCCACGGTTTTGTCGCTTTAGAATTGTAAATAATGAATTTATTGATTTCTTCAATTTCTACATTCTCTGATGAAATCAAACCAACATTATATAGTACTTAGAGATAAAAATATACATTATATCGAAGTTCAACATGAATATTAATTACTTTTTGTAAATTTGAAAATTTATAAGTCGCTTACTCTTTATCAAGCACTTTTTTCCACTCGTTTGGAGCAACTCTCCTTCTCTTTTGTCTTCATCCATTTGATCGTCCCAAATCACCACACCTGGTCTGTTTTTGATCTTCTTGATGTACTCACTGGCATAGTAGAAAGACTCATACGATATGTACCCCTTTGCCATAGAGCCCTCGGGTTTTTCCCTTTATCGAACAAAACCTTTCAATTTCTTCATGTACCTCTCTAAGAAGAGCATCCAATGACAGGAAACAACCCCAACTAATTCAACCTCATCTACCAGGTGGATTAGAAGATGAACCTATAAGTCCATGAAACTCGTCGGCAGTTCCTTCTCAAACATACAAACAATCTCAACTATCTCTTGATGCCATCGTGGTATGCTAGCCACATGAATCTCCTTTGATGTCATCCAACATACAAATGCAGATAATTTAGATATGGTGTGTCCTAGGTCTTGAGGGAATTCATGTTTCACATACCCACGCACAAACAAAGGATAATGACACTGCAAAGTTATAAACACGTGCAATAATATACAAAATTAGTTATGTTTTATGATCCCTGCATGGGATAAAATTTATTAAGAAAATAATTAAATCATGCTTTTGACATTATACGTACTCTTAGAAGATTCAAATGGTCATGTGATTTCAACCTCGACAAATGGTCATCCATGGTGAAGCAGTTTTGTAGTGAAGACCCATATGAAGTTGGCACCCTCACACCTATTATAACTTCCTTTTCCAAAGATATATCATCTTTTTTATAAATCCATGGGACATCACCTTCTTTTAACAGCCATGAATTAGAGTGACCAGCGTCTGCCTCTGATCCCATACTTTCTAATCGTCTTGGCCAATAATTATTTTTATTTTTTTAAGTAATAAGATCTTTCCTAACAGCCAATGTTTCACTTTGTTTCGATGATATGTTCCTGCATAAAGAAGATGAAACATTTTTAAATATATGTATGGGATCTAATAAGTGGGAAATATTAAGATGATCCCAATATGAGAGGTCATAAAAGATAGGTTTCCTTTTCATCCCAATGGGAAATTTCTCAATATAGTTGTTGAATAAATCTAGAGCATCGAACTTAGGTTCCCCATTTGAATCGAACATTTCTATGAACTCCCTCTCCTTCTCTCTCTCATATTCTCTAAGCCATTCAACTGGTGTCATTATTGTAGGCCTTTGGGTTCTCTCTCATTTACCATTCAAAGCAGATGTTGCTCTTCTGTAAGGGTGTTGTTCTAGTAGGAATATCCTAGAGCAATCATACACTGGCTTTCGTAGGTCCTTGGACCATCTAGCTTTCAGAGAAAGTCCACAACATTTACATCCAAAATGCCCTTTTGTTAGAAGACCTGTGAGATTATATTTGTATACATTAATTAATATGCATGGCATGTTAAAGAATATCATGAAGATCAGAACAAATATTATTACAACGAATTAAATAACTAATATGTGAAAGAATATTGTTACATTATATATAAACAAATAAATAAATTAAAAATGTAATTTACTAGAGAAAACTCCTAAGCTTGGATATTCATGTGTCGTGTAAGGATATATGCCATACAAAGTAAAACTCCTCTCTGTTACGATGGGTCTTGATACATCCTATACATTTATCCCATCCCATAATTCCTTCAATTCATCTACCAGTGGTTGTAAATAGACATCCATATTCTTCACTTGTCTTCTACCAGGGACTATGAGAGCCAACATAAGATGTTCATTCTTCACGGAAAACCATGGGGGGATATTGTTATTGATCACTAAGACAAGCCAAATAGAATAGTTTTTGTTCTAGAGGGAATATGGTTTGACGCCATCCATGGCTAGTATGTTGAGTCGTAGTCTTCGTACTTCATTCTTAAATTTTTCGGGCCATGTATCCTCTATATGCTTCATGGATATTGAATCAATTGGGATTCGCATAACTCCCAAGTCACTTTTGTGTGAGGCATGCCATCCTTGCAACATAGCTAATTCTTTGCAACGAAAGACCCTTTGAATCCTTGGGATTATAGGCATGTGCCTCAGTATCTTAAAAGGAGGACTAGTACATGATTTTCCCTTATTTTTTAATTTATCATACCTGTCATGCCCACATTTCGGACACATCTCTTTGTATACATATTCTCCTCTATATAAAATACAATCATTTGGACATGCATGATATGATATGTACTCAACACCCAACATTTTCAACAATTTCTTTGCCTCTTCGCAGCTACCGGGCAAGAAAATATCACTCGGAAGAACCTTATCTTTGAATAACCTGTAGTTGGTGATCATGGAAAAATATATTAATATTAAATGTACATTAATTTCGATATAATAATTAATGTTCATCAAATTTAACATTTTTAATGTTCATTGCAGTGTACTGACTATATTTCAAATTTATATAAGGGGAGTACTTTATGGTAAATTACCTCAAAAGTTCCAAGAAACATGCATTCAAGAAGCCCAAATTTGCTTTCAAGTTGTACAGTAACATTGTTGTCCCCAACTGGGTAGACTTTGACTGACCGCTAGGTTTAAAGAGAGGGGTGGTGGAACCAAATTTAAGGCTTTCGAAAAAGGTGTCAGCAATATGAGCATCATCCCCTAGCCAATAATTATTTTGGAATGCGTCTAACAACATTGTCTCCATGGCAGTCGTATCCCTTAAGTAATAAGCCATACCAACCTCTATTTGATTGCCTCCATTTCCAGCTTGTGAAGAACTACTATTTCTGTAGTCATTCCTAATTGGTGAATCTGGACGTAGCGGGAATTGAATCGGTGGTTGATTCAACCATTCCTGGTATTGTTCCTCTTCGATTTTTTCTCTTAAATGAGTCTTCTCTCGATTTTACATTGTCGTGGGGTGCAACAGAAGATGGTAGGTAGGTCGTTCATCGTCACTAGAATCCTAATAATTAAAAAAAATTGAACATGATTAGTAAAAAATATATGATATCAATTAGTAACCATGTAGACAATATTGCATGATTATAAATTGGTTTGACGTTGAAATAATTACATACTAATAAATATATATACCAAACAATTATACTTATAATTACCATCATTATCCCGAGATTGTGGATAGAAGATGCAATATTGTTATAATTGGCAGGGTGAAGCAGTTGTCCATTTTCATCTACCAAATGTGCCTTGCGATATGCAGCTCCTGATAAGAACTTCCGACGTTTTGGAGCAGTTTGAATATTTTATGTATCTGAAATCGATGATGAATCTGCAGGAACCTGAAAATTTGTATACATTATAAATTTAATTAAGTTGTGCATGATTGACTGCATGGATAAAAACATATATAAATTCAATTAGATAGTGAAAAAATAAAACACATCTGAAGTAAATATTACATCTCGACATGGATAGAGAGAACTCTGTGATGGACTTTGAGAAATATTATGGAACGAGCTGGATTTTAAAGAATTGTCCATTCCATATAATATATGATATTTTCTCCCTGCATTTGAGTAAAACAACAATAAATTTTGGTGCACAAACTTCAATGTCATTTAGGTGCGTAATGTACAGATAACCGCACCGGTGAGTTTTTAACTTTGCACACCAGTGCTATTTTATAAGAGGACGCACCTGTGCAGTTAAATTAAAGGACACACCAATAAACAAATAACCGCAAATAAAAAAAGTGCAACCCTATTTTCTTTAAGTGAAAAAAAGCGGTAAATTGAAAAATGGGCGCAAAATATTTTTGAAAATCTAATTTCATAAAAAATTTCTTTAAATACTAAACACTTTTCATTATTTCACTATTTTTGCAAAAAAATTCAGCCAGAGATTTGCAGGATACATACCTGGAGAAAACAGAGCACAAGAGCATTGTGGAGCAGGGAAATACGCTTGAAGAGAAGTATTCAGACAATCAGAATTCCAAACCTCTGGTTAGTCAAACCATGTACCATAGAATTTCAAACGATGTGAGTAAGTTTATTGTTTTTTTGTACTTTTTCTACAGTTTTTTTTATTCAGTAAAATAATAAATCTAAGTCCATTGCTTTTCTTTTCTTTTTTCTGTAGTTTTTTATATGAAGTAAAATAGCAAAATCAAACCTTATTTTTTTTTAAACTTTTTTTCTGCAGTTTTATTTTACCTTTTCTATAGTTTTCATAAACAAAAATAAAAAAGAAATCCATTTTTAGAAACAAAACCCTATATTCTTTTTGTTTCTGCCCTTTCTTCTCCCTCTTTTTTTTCAATTTAGATTTATAGGATTTGTATAGTCATAAGACATCCAACCCACAAGACGACTTGGATATTCGGATCTCAATCCATGTTGGCCCTTGCGTCAACCTTAAAAAAATAAAAAATAAAATTTCATCGGTAAGCCCTGCGTAACAGAGCACACCAGTGCGCTCCGTTATAGAAGCGCATCGTGAAAGTACAGTGAAAAAAAATAAAAATTGTTTTTATCAGTGTGACATACATAACATATGGCACGAGTGCGCTATTGTATTATGGTGCACTGCAAACGTGTTGATTTAAAAAAAACCATTTTAGAAACAAACCCTATATTCTTTTTGTTTCTGCCCTTTCTTCTCCCACTTTATGTGATTTCAGAATTAGGGATTTTCAATTTATATTTATAATATTTGTCTTGCTAAATATAAGCATAAGACATCAAACCAAAAAGAGGACCTGCAGAGTCAGATCTCAGTCCATGTCGGCCCTTGCGTCAATCTTAAAAAAATATAGACTTTTTTTTGTTGGTGCATCTTGTGTAACATAGCGCACCGATATGCTCAGTTATAGCAGCACACTGCGAAAGTACAAAAATAAAAAATAAAAAAAATAATTTTTTTTTTATCAGTGCGCCATATCTAACATATGGCACCTGTGTGTTATTTCATTATGGCGCACCGCACACATGTTGTTTTGAAAAAAAACAATTTTAGAAACAAACCCTACATTGTTTTTGTTTCTGCCCTTCGTCTCCTACTTTCTGTGATTTCAGAATTAGTACTTTTAAATTTATATTTATAGGGTTTGTATTGCTAAATATAAGCCTAAGAAATCCAACCAATGGGAGAACCTGTATAGTCTGATCCCAATCCATGTCGGCCCTTGCGTAAAAAAAAAAAAAAAAAAATTGTCAGTGCACCCTGTGCGGAATACCGCATCTGTGCGCTTTGTTCTCCTAGCACACTACGCAAGTACTGTGATAAAAAATTGGAAAAAAAAAGTATTTTTTTCGTGTGCCATTTTTAAAATATGCAGCCGGTGTGCTATTTCATATATTGTGTGATACTCATTCGAAAAAAAAAAATTGTGGGTGCACACAAGGAATCTCAGCACTCCCATGCGCTAATTCTCCTAGCACACTACGCAAGTACTGTGATAAAAAATTGGAAAAAAAAAGTATTTTTTTCGTGTGCCATTTTTAAAATATGCAGCCGGTGTGCTATTTCACTATGACGCACCGCGAATGCTCTGTTCCAAAAAAAAAAAAAAAAACTTTCAAAAGATACAAACCTTGCATTCCTTTTTTTTCTCCCTTTTCTTCTTCCTATTTCTGTGATTTTAGAATTAGGGCTTTTCAATTTATATTTATAGGGTTTGTATTGCTAAATATAGACCTAAGATATCCAACTTAAAAGAAGATTAGCATAGTCGAATCCAATTCCATGTGGGCCCTTGAATGAATTAAAAAAAATAGATTTTTTTATTGGTGCGCCTGGAGTACGTAGCACACCAGGGTTCCTTGTTTACATGTGCACCGCAAAATGTAATGTGATAAAAAAAAATATTTTTTTTATTGGTGCGCCATATGTAAAATATGGCACCGATTTATGCTAAAAAACTAAGACTGGACAATTTTTATTATTTTATCATGGTTAACCGGTGTGGTCATTAAAATGTAACACACTCATACTCCTTGTTGACATAGAGCACTGCACGGTCTATTATATTGTTATGGCGGTGCGTTTGGAAGAGAGACACGCACCAGAGGCGGTGCGTAAACCATCAATGGCGCACCGGTTTTTTGAGATTTTTTTTTGACTTGAAATGTTGACAATTTATTTATAAATATATTATTGAATGATATGGTACAGGTTTGAGATTGATAAAGAAATGAGTGACAAGAGATCAAGTAACACAAATACTAATAACACATCAAGAAAAGAAAAAAAGACAAGTTCTTTGTAAATTTTTTACAAAAAAATTATTTTTGAACTATATGTAAGTTTAACTAATATGTATTGTTTACTGTGTATCATGCAGAGCCACAAAATGACGAAGCTCGATAAGATTATTTCTGATCTAGGACCAGAAGAGCGTAAAAGCTTGATGGAAAAATTGAAAAAGGATGAATCAGGTGAAAGAAAAAATACTATTGATCCAATATGAGTTTATTTTTTTAATTATCATTAATAATATACTTAAAATTATTAGATAGCATCTGTCAAATAGTCTACTAATTCGCATCTGTTTAATGTTCTACAGGGACCAACAACTCAGAAAAGGAATGTTGTTCTAAGAAAAGAAAAAAAAATAGAACATGAAAATGAAAATGAATTTCTCCTTAGCTCATCTAGAGTGGTGTTGGAGGTTAACGAAAGGGGGAAAAACTTTTACAAAAGTTTGAGGGATCTAGTGGAACGAATGTATAGACGTTATTTCCACTTACAATACAAAAACCAATCCAATGATTCCAAGAACCAAATTTTATGTAAACTACAGGAAGAGTTTCCAGAGAATTGGTCAATGAGACATGTCAGACTTTTAATAGCAAAAACGTACAACAACAAAAAAGAAGGAATGAAAAATTAATATTCCTTTAGATGTTTGTCTAGAATTATTTATAAATATCACTTTTTTTATACTTAATTTTCATATATAAATATAAAAATTAAATATTTTATTGTCATGTTACATTTTCAGGAAGATTATGAAAATCTCAAAAGATGAACGAGCTGATATCAGAAATATGCCAGTAGGAATGTCCAAAAATGTGTACAAGAAGATGGTCAAAGAAATGGACAAAATTGCATCGCTGGAGGAGCCATGTCAACAACAACTTGCTTCAAATGTAATATGTAATCATTGATTTTTTCAATCATTAGGTAAAATAAATAAACAATTTAGCATTAAATATTAATTTTCAATTATTTTCTTGTAGAAAAGAAAATAAAATGGAACCCATTCAGCACATAATACAGGATGACAAGGAAGAAAAGGATTTATAACTAAGTTTGTGAGTAATTGTTACTTCCTTATAACAACTTAACTAAATTTCATTTTTGTATTTTTTAATTTATTTTAGAAAAATCATCATTGAATGTCTTCAAACAGGTGCTAACATACAAATAAGAACAATCAGAGGAATTAATTGAAATTGGGTTAAATATGGGTTGTGCGTATATGTTGGCATACTAGAACTCAATTGTGGAATTTGTAAGCATTTACCGATCTTGTTTTACTTAGCTTCGTCTATAATTAATAGAAAAAATAAATCTTTATATTTAATATATTGTTTGTTAAGAGGTATATAACTTGTAGGAAACAAAGTATGGCACTGTGCCAACAGAACAAATCTTGAAAGATGGCATGTTACATGGTTTTGAAAGAATGTGTATATTTTATGAGTCAATTGATGCATTGGTACATCATCTCTTTTCGATTTACATTGATGTATATTATTTAATATTGCAACTTTCATTATCCTCACCAATGTATATACACTCATTACAGTTTATTTTTATGTTTCTAGATGGAAGGTGAAGAAGAAGAAAACAATCAACACCGTGAACAAAGCATTTCAGAAAATAACCCAAGTCATGGAAATAACTCTAGCAGTGACAACAGTTCAAGCGAAGAATGATGATCACTATGTTTGGATATAAAAGAATGGCGTTGTATTTTTTGAAAAATGTCCGTGAAATCAAACATTTTATTTAATGTAATGGACATAGTGTCCCAATTGAAAGATAAAGGGATACCTATAATTGTCCTGTTTTGTATGACAAAGAATGTATTATTCATATATATATATATATATATATATATATATATATATATATATATAGATAATAAAAATTGTTTTAATTTATTCTATTGTGTTCTCTATTATCGCTATTGCATTCTCCATCGTCATTCTCAAATGCACTAATATAAATTTAATTCATATGAATATTGTTATAAGATATATATGTGTCGACTTTTGATAAATAATGAATTTAAAACAATTACAATAATTGCGCTATAACAGGTCGATGTTTCTAAAAAATACAAAATGAAAACCGGTGTGTGTATACTTACACTGGTGTGCTTGTATTCTTAAGCGCCCGGTGCGTTTTTACGACCTATGGGCACAGCACAAACAGCAAAACCAGTTAAAAATATCGAGGCATTTGTGCGGTATGGCTCTCCGGTGCGTTTATGTCTAGCTACGCACCGGTGCCTTTTTACGGCCTATTAGCACCACACGAATACAGATACAAATTATAAATCTCGGTGCATTTGTGTGATACTATTCACCAGGGCGTTTTTATGTCTATATGCACCGGTGCATTTAGACGACCTATGGGCACCGCACAAATACCGATACCAATTATAAATCTCTGTGCATTTGTGTGATACTACGCACTGGGGCATTTAAGAGCCTATACGCACCGGTGTATTTGTATGACATATTTTCACTACACGAATACCGATACCAATTATAATGCTCGATGCATTTGTGTGAAGGGATGCACCGATGCGTTTCTTTAAGTCTACGCATTGGCGGGTTTATATGTGCTATGGGCACCGCTCAATTCCCAAGACCAATTATAACTGCCCTGTGTGTTGTATCACCAACACTATGCCCAGTGTTGTTTTATACCTTAACGGCCTAGTGCATTCTCCTTAGACTACCCCGGGGCGCCGTGCACGTGTATGCACTAGTGCATTAAATCCTGATTAGTGCACCGATGAAAGAAACATCCGTAATAACCTTCAACTGCCCATTTGTTTTTGGTCATGTTGAATTTCTGTTAAAATCTCTGCCATAACCTCCGTAACCATAAACGGATGTGGTAGCATATGTTTTTTTTACAATTTTGACCAATTTTATAACACTAAAAACATCCTTTATAACCTCCGCTAGAGGGTCTTTTCCTTGTAGTGATCTGGTAATATCTAGACCTTAAATCTATTTTTGAGAATACTGTGGCCCCTTTCACCTGGTCAAACATGTCATCAATACGTGGTAAAGGATATTTATTTTTGACTATTAATTTATTGAGTTGTCTATAATCCATGCATATCTGCATGGTTCTGTCTTTCTTCATTACAAACAGCACTGGTGCTCCCTAAGGGGACACACTCAGGCGAATGTATCCTTTTTCTAGAAGCTCTTGCAACTACATTTTATAACTCAGTTACTTCTGGTACACTCATCCTGTAAGGAGCCCTCGAAACTGGTGATGCACCTGACATTAACTCAATGGTGAAATAAATATCTCTTCTTGGGGGTAATCCAGGTACATCATCTGGAAACACATCCTTAAATTCTTGTACTAGAGGTATATTATCCATCATAGGAGACTTCTCCTTGGCATTGGCATATCCCACCTGGATAGCATAAATTTGACATCCCTTCCTTATACACTTATTCATTTGAGATGCGGTGATAGGATGCAACTGTAATGGTTTCTTGATTCCCTGAATCTCTTTACGTGTTCCATCTTGCATTCTGTAATAAATAGTCTTTTCTTTATAATCCACCAAGGTCCAATGCTTTTCTAGCCAATCCATACCCAGCAAAACATCATAGGACCCTAATGGAAATATGTTCAGGTCTACGTTTAACTGCTGGTCCACAATTTCCAATGTGCAGTTTGGAATTTTGGCAATTAATTTTCTTTTTGCTCCTATGGCTAGCTGTATCATCCAAGGACTTTTGAATTATTTCACTTTTAACTTACATACTTCTACTATTTCGAGATTTACATAACTTAGACTTGCACCTGGGTCAACCAAAATAGAAACAGATTGAGATAGTAACTTACCTTCCAACTCTATCATTGTTGGCTAATAATATGGCTGTCTATCCACCAACGTTGTGTTGATTTGAGGTATGTTTCAAGCCACATCACTTACTATAGAAGCCCCCTTCAACTTTGCAATTGTTTCACTTCTCCCTCGTTGTGGGAAATTTTTATAATAATGTGCCTCACCACACCCCCAACACTATAGAGGTGGCTTGGACACTTGTCCTTGCTGAGGTTTTCTAGAAGCCTCTGTAGGACTCTCTTCATCTGGCCATTGGGTTCTTTGATGATTTATGTCAAACTGCTTGCTTACAAAACTTCATGCAAAATTCTTAAAATTATTACTTCTGGCACCCTTGAAGTTTGAGTTTTTTTTTCTATCCTTTTCTTGGCTGGCAACTTTTACCCACTTCCTCTTCTGCCTTGGACTGCTGGTAGTACATTTGTGCCTTACGAATGGCTTCATCCATGTTTCTAGGATTTACGAACTGGATATGTTCCTTCATATAACAATGTTACCGATGAAATAGGTAACCTGACCTCAAAACGGGAACTCTAACCCAACAAGACTCAAAAAACATGAAAAAACACCAAAAAAAAAAAAAAACTGTATTCCAGAACACACTTGGTTTTTTTTTAAGGTCAAATTTCAACATTTTATAAAATTATGCTAAAAACAAAATTGTTTCTTGAAAAAAGGATTGAAAATACGCCTTCAAAACAAAACCAGTTGATGTTGGAGTAACAAAAAAAAAAAATTGTCATATTTTTGACATTTTTAAAAATAGAAATAACATTTTTTAATTTTTAAAATTCAAACATTAAAAAAAACCTAAAATTTAAGAAAAAAATAAATTTAAAAAATAAAAACATTTTAAAGCTTAAAATTTAAAAATATATAGGAATAAAAAAATAAAAATAGAAACAAAATAAAAATTTTAATTCAAACATTAAAAAAAACCTAAAATTTAAGAGAAATAAATAAAAATAAAAAACAAAAAAAATTTGAAGATTAAAATTTCAAAATATATAGAAATAAAAAAATAAAAATAAAAAACAAAAAAAAATATTAAAAAAAAAAAAAAAGTTAAAAAAGGAAACAAATTATAAAAAATCAAATATAGAAATTAAATTTAAAAAAGAAAAAGAAAATGTTTATTAAATTAGAGAAAAAAAAAATATTTAAAAAAAAAATAAATTTAAAGAAATATATTAAATTTTAATAAATTTAAAACTTTAAAATAAAAATTTAAAAAGAAAAAAACATTATTGAAATTAAAAGTAAAAAAATTAAAAATTAATTAAAAATAGAAAATGAAAAATAAAATACAATAAAAATATTATATTTAAAAAATATATATATTAAAAAAACAAATAGATTTTAAAAAATAAATTAAATTTAAATTATAAAAAATAAAATATATATATCAACTTAAATTAAAAATATATATATTAGATTTTATTAGATTTAAAAAAAAAATGTTAATAATAAATAAGAAATTAAATTTAAAAAAAACAAATATTAAATTTTAATAAATAAATGAATAAACAAATAAATTTTGAAATAAAAAATAAATTTTAAATATAAAGAAAAAGAAAAAAAAAACAAAAACATTGTTAAAATAAAAAGTTAAAAAACTTTAAAAATCAATTAAAATTTAAAAATTGAAAAAAATAAATTAAATAAATATATTAAATAAAAAATAAAATAAAAAACAAAATAAGTTTAATTAATATATATATATATATATATATATATATATATATATATATTTATATATATATATATATTTAATTTTAATTGAAATTAAAAAAAATAAAAAAATAAGGTAATTAAAAAAATAATAATAAAAAAATTAAAAATAAAAAAAAGTATTAAATTCAAATAAATAAATAAATAAATAATACAAAATTTAATAAAAAAATTTAACAAAATTTAGAAAAAAAAATTGAAAACAAAAAAAGGAATAAAATTTAAAAAAAATTAAAACAAATTAAATTTCAAATATAAAAATTAAAAAAAAAAAATAAAAAAAAAAATATTAAAAAAATAATAATTTTTTTATCGTGGTGGTGGCACCAATCGGCCTCTCGCCCAGGTGGCAGCAGAGGCCAGCCACTGGGTGGGATGTCGATTCTGAGAATCACCCTCCTGCAGCGGGAGCCCTATTCCAGGAATCGCCCTCCCGCCGTGGGAGGTCGATATTGGGAATCGCCCTCCCGCGATGGGAGGGAGATTCCCAGAATCGGCCTCCCGCGGCGGGAGGGCAATTCTCGGAATCACGGTAGGGCGATTCCCGGAATCGGCCTCAGGGCGATTCTGGGATTCGGCCTCCCGCCCAGTGGCCGGCCTCCGCCGCCACCTGGGCGAGAAGCTGATTGGCTGCGCCACCATGATCAAAAAATTCTTTTTTATTTTTTTTAATTTTTAATATTTTTTTTTTAATTTTATTTTTTTTAAATTCAAAAAATTTAAAATTATTTGTTTTTTAATTCAAATTTTTTGTTTTAAATTTAAATTGTTTTTATCTTTTTTTTTTTAAATTTAATATTTTAGATTAATTATTTTTTAAAATTTAAAATTTATTTATTAAATTTATTAAATTTTAATTTTTTTTAATTTTTTTTTTAATCTTTTAGTTTATTTAGTTTTTCATTTTTAAAATTTACAAATTGTTTCATTTAAAAAAAAATAGTAAATTTATGGATATTTGTTTTTTTATTATTTGGACGTGCATTTTTTCAATTTTTTTGTTTTTTAATGATAGTTTTTTTTTTCTTTTTTTTCTTTTTCAATTTTAAACTTTGTTTTTTTTTTAATTTGTTTTTTTTGTTAATTTTAAAATTATATTTTTTTCCTTCTTATTATTATTATTTTAATTTTAATTTTTAAATTTAATTTTTTCTTTTTTGTATTTTATTTTTTTTATCTAAATTTTAATTTTGTAATTTAAATTATTTTTAACTTTTCTATTTTAAATTTTTTTTTTAATTATATGGTTTGTTTTAATAACTTAGAAAAAAATGTTTTTGATGTTTTTTTTTTCTTGGTTAATTTTTGTTTTTTTTCTTTAAATTATGTGTTTTTTTTTTCAAATTTTGTCATTTCTTTTGATATAATTTTTGAATATTTTTTTTTTTTTTTTATTGTTTTTGTTTAAATTTTTTTATTTTTACGAGTTAATTTTATTTTTATTTTTTACATTTTTATTGATTTTTTTTATTGTTTTTATATATATATTTGTATCTAAGTTTTGTGTTTTATTACCAACTTGAAAATCACCACTCTAAAAAAAAAAGGTTGATGCTGCATCAATACGTTTCAAAATTAGCATGAAAATCACCGCTCTAAAAAAATAAAAGTTGATGCTGCATCAATACGTTTCAAAATTAGCATGAAAATCACTAACATTTTAAAACAAATATTCATACTTCATAAATAAAAATATTAGAGTGTCAAAAATATGCTCCAAAAAAAAAGGTGATTCTGCATCACCACTTTTCAAAATCGGGTGCTTTTTATGCTACCAAAAAAAAGTTGGTAACAATGTGGTTTCCTATTTCATCGGTAACACTATTATATGGGCTAGCAGACTACTTAGGAAAATTTGAGCCTTAGCCTTTTCATCTCTAAGGTATGGAACATATCTTAACAGGGAGGTGAACTTGGTAATATGATCATCGATGGTCATCTAACCCAACTTCAAGTCATGAAATTATTTAGATTTATTGTCATAAAAACTTTCTGTCAAATACTTATCTTTAAAGTATTTCTGGAATGATTCCCATGTAACATCTTGATCCTCAATGCTGCGAACATTCTTTACCTCCCCCCACCATAGGTTGGATTTCTCTGTCAACTGATATATGGACAATGTAGCTTTAAGGTTGTTGTTGTACTCATACACTTGAAAGTACTTATTCATATTTATCAACCAAGCCTATGCCACTTCCTCAGCTTCTCCATGAAATGTAGGTGGTTTTATTTTTCGAAACTCACCTTGAAGCTCCACTTTCTGCTTCTTAACTTCTTGTTGATCTGACACATTGCTAAACTCTGCTTCATTATAGTTTCTGTTTTGTTGCTTTTCTATGAAGGACTTCTTTCCACTCTGTCAGTGGTGTGGTCCCTTGCTTGTTGCTCGTTACCTTCCTGCATGTCTCTATCGGGACTGGGTTGTTCCATTCCCTAATTTTGCTTATCTGAAAGGCTCTTGAGTATCCTTTCTTACTCTTGCATAAAGCACTCATTATCACTCCGAACCTGCACCATTTCTTCTCGTAGCTTTTGTACTGCATTTAACAAAATGCTAGTTTGGTGTTGTTGTTCCTCCAACATTCTACTTGTTTGTTGGTGCTGATCCACACTCAGCTGAACCCACATCTTAGGATTCATTTTTGGTCATGGTTGGGGTTCCCTGGTGTTCTGGGGTGGTTGTTATGTTGACCCCCTTCTCATAACGTCTCCTATTATGCTTCCTTAATTATACATCATTTAGACACAATTTATCATATTAGGTGACCCATAGGGTCCCAGCATGCAAACGCTACTCTGATACCACTTATAACATATGAAACTAAAAAAAAATTCACAATAACACAAATATTACCTTGTCTTAACTAATAAAATACTAAATGATTTATGCCATACAAAATTCATTAACCAAGGTATAAGTTTATCGATTATCAATTCTGAAATATTAAATCAAAACTTATCAACTTATACATATCCACTTATACATTTGTTTAAAAATAAACTGTAATTATCATTTCACTTTGGTTGCACTCTTTCGATTCCATCAAATGCCTTGATTTATGTTGTACCGAGCTGAAGATGTCATGTACTGAATTTTCATGTGGTGCCAGTTGTGGGATTTTCTTGGGATTGGATCCAAATTTCTATGGCCACCTGCCCCTCCATGCTCCGTCTGATCACTTGTGATCAATGGTGGAGTCCTTTGACGAGAAACCTACTTTGGGTAAAACCTACTTGTTCTTCACAATTTCTCATTTTCTCGGTACCATCTCTGGTTTTAGGTTGTGTCTGAATAAGGGTTTGCAAGCCACAGTCTCGATGCCTTTGGAGTTACAAAGGATCAGTGGTGAATCCAGTTTTCGCGATGGATTGTTCTACATGGTTTCACCCTAAAGGGTAACAACTCTTCATGTTAATGTATGCATTCCATTATTATTTTTTCTTCGCAGTTTGATTATGAAACTGCCTTCTCATTCCTAATATTAGTTTTTCATTTTCTTAAAGCTCAAAAGTCTGTGAATATGTGGTGGGTTTAGATCTTACAGGTAATATAAAAATTAGTTTACAATTTCCTTCAATACCCATTAGAGTTAAGATGTTTTAACTTGCTAAATCCATTGTGCCATTAGTAACTACTTTATGGATTGTCTCTTTTCCTCTCCACAGGTGTGTTTCCTTCTGAATGGCTCTGCAATTCCTTTTCCTTGTTGACCGTTAGGTTTTTGGCTTCTACTATGGATAACAAATCCATTTCTTTCTAGGTACTCTATCTCTAAAAGGATTATTCATCCATTTTCTGGTGAATGGTGGAGTTTTCCATACTATGTGTTAACCCCAGTTAACATTTTAGTAGAATAATTGTTCTTAAATTGTAATGACATAAGGTTTTGGACTTAATGCTTGATAGTCCTTTCCTCCGAGTCTATGAAGGCAATTTGACAGAGATTTCTCCGAATTTTTGTGTATATATTTATATTTAGAAATCTGGGTTTTCGATACTCAGATTTTCTTCATATCTAAATCATGGAATTTGGATTTCTCTGCTCAATTTAAAAGAAAGGTTTTGTTTTTTCTTTCATTTGTAATATTTTGACAAATACTATGCTAATCAAATGTTTAGCTATGTTGTTCATGGAGTAATATATAAATATGTCAACTTGAAAGTATGATGCTATTTCTCATTTGCGTAGCTCAGATCTTCTGGCTATCCATATATATTCGATAACTCTAGTTTCTTCTTATGTTTCGAATTCTGCTTTATTGTTTCATTTTAATGGTTGCATGTCCCAAGCCTCTGGGCGGTCTGCATTTTATTGCACAGTTCAACATTTATTTTCTATACAAATGGCGTTTATTTTTCTTTACACTTTATATTATTATTGTACTTTGTTTGGTTGTGGAAACGAAATTTTGGCACAGTGGTTTTCTTTCAATAGTTTTTGTCCTACAACAGGTATTTTATGCACATAGTATTGGTGATCGGACCACCCTAGGTTTGTCTAAGTATAGTTAGCTCTACAGGAATGATGAGCTCTGGGATGAGGTTCTACATCATGCCGAGAACCGACAGTTCGCTCTGCAGGTACTAAAATGTCATAGTTCTAGAATTTTGGCTAAGACAATGTTTATTGAGTAACATGTTATTTCTTTCCATGCATATGAAATTATTCAAGTAATGCATTTTCCTTAAAACAAGATCACAATTTCTGTACTTTCCTTATAACATAGTTACTGTAAATTTATAATCATAGCTATACTTTACTTTTTAATATCATTGTTCCACTGCATTATTTTATTAGAATCACATTCACCGAACACAGAAATACATTATATCCTTCACATATAATTAATAGAATCAACCATGCAATTAAGCTGATAAAAAATATTAATAGTACACAGAGTTCTAATATTTCTCAACATTTTTCTTTCATAGATTCATTGTCAATGTTCCCATATAAGCACATAATTGTACATTCATTTAATAAAATCATTTCCTATCTAGAATTTACTGAATATGCACAGAAACTTATTTGAATGTGAAGTTTGGTACTGATGTCCACCCAACCTTCAAGAGAGGTGATTACGTCCTTCTCTTTCCCCCGTGCTCCACACCTGAGAGGTATAGGTTGACAGTAGTTTCTGTTGTGACCTTAGAATTCCTAGTCCAGTCAGTACTAGAAAATATCAGGAATGCTGAGTGATTTACACTAATCTCTACCAGCTCAAGAAATTATCCACTCCCTTCATTTTTTCCTTGAAAAAAAACCTTTTTCCTCACTCGTATATGCCTTATATCCTTAGAGGAGCATGTAATTTTTCAAACTGTCCCAACCACCTCTCAGTTCTTGGAATACCTTTTACATCAAACTTTTTCCTTTTTTATGGAACTATTTTTCCGTAACCAACTTTATTTTTTCATATTAACAACAATGAAAATATAATTTTCAAGAAAACATTAAATGTCTCAGTTTTTTCTTTTAAAATAATAACAAAATGTCATTTCACTAGTTAACAACTAGTTAATACTAAATGCAGTTGTCACAACTTCCCCCTTGAAGTAACACCGTCCTCATTGTTTCACTCCAACTCAAGAAATATTTTTGGGTAAGCCTCATGTACAAATCCCTTATCTTCCCAAGTAGCCTCATCGGGGCCAAAGTGTTTCCACTACACTTTAACCTGGGTGATGATGCACTTCTAGAGCATAATTTCTCTCATGTCGAGTATGCGTTGAGGCTCAACCAAAAACTCATCGTCCAGCTTTACCTGAAAACAGCAAAGTTTCCTGTCAAAATTACATAAAAAATTCATGCTTCAAGTTAGGATTTTCTAAATCTATCCTACTTGAATATTCTGCCAATGGATTACATGCTTCAATTCATGCACATATCACTTTAACAGGGACACATGAAACACATTGTGCACCCAAATGTGGTTGGGTAAAGCCAACCAATATGCCATTGGTCCTACCCTTTCTAAAATTTGGAAGGGTCCACAAAACCTGGGGGCTAACTTGGCACAAGAGGCCCACCTCAAGGTGATCTTCTTGGGTTTTATCCTCACATACACATGATCACCCACCTCAAATTCTTGATAAGTCTTCTTCTTAACTGTGCATATCTTCTGCCGATATTATGCAGCTTTCAGGTTTTGCCTGATCTTCTCTACCTCCGATTCCATTTCAGCCAACATTTCTAACCCAAGCGTTAACTTAGTTTTGAGGCTGATCTAATTAATTGGAGTGCGAAATTTCCGCCCATATAGAGCTTCGAAAGGACTCATCTTAAGAGATTCTTGGTAACCATTTTTGTAAGAAAATTCAACTAGGTGTAAGTATTCTTCCCACTTGGTTGGTTGTTGCATCACGTACATGCACAACATGTCTTCCAAAACATGGTTTACCAGTTTTGTTTGACCATCTATTTGTGGATGATAAGTGGTGCTAAAGTTTATGTGGGTCCCCAGATCTGTAAAGAAAGTTTTCCAGAATTCTAAAGTAAACTTCACATCTCTATCTGAAATAATAGCCTTTCGAATGTCATGCAGTCTGAATATTTCTCTCATAAAAATATCTATTATCTGTACAGTCTTCTAAGTAGACTATACTAGTATAAAGTGTGTATACTTACTCAACCTATCGATCACCACCATGATGGAGTCATTGTGCCTTATTGAACATGGTAAAACTGTAATGAAATCTAGTGATATGACCTCCCACTTCCATTCAGGTACTAGTATGGGCTGCAACAATCCTATGGGATGGCGATGCTCCACCTTGACCTGTTGACACTCCAAACATTTGTTTAAATATTCAGCAATGTTTCTACACATACTAGGCCAGAAATATATTTTTCTAATAGCAGTTAACATTTTTTGATATCCTAGGTGTCCTTCGTAATTACTTCGATGATACATTCATGATTAGCTCCTTTAGATCCACACAGTTTGGTAGATATAGCTTTCCTCTAACGGTTAGCATTTTTCTTTATTAACTCCATATTCAGAAGTGTTCGCTTGCTTTCTGGCCTCTTCCATTTGTTGCCATAGGAATTGATATTTAGGATCCTTTTGTGCTTCCTCTTTCACTTGATCCAAGAATTTGCATTCAAGTTGATTATAGTAAAGCTCATAAACACAATGCAACTTCCTACTTAAAGCATTCACCACCCAGTTTTCCTTACCCTTCACATGTTTAATTTCCATAACAAACTCACCTAGGAAGGAATTCCATCTTATCTATCGGGAGTTTAAATCAGCTTGTTTGAAGTAACTGGTTAGGCTACTATGATCAGTATTTAGTACAAAATTCTTTCCCAACAGGTGGTGTCTCCATACCCGGAGTGCATGTACTATTGTTGTTAGCTATAGATCATAGGATGAATATCTTTTCTCATGATCTTTTAACTTTCTTGACTCATAGGCCACTACCTTCCCTTCTTGAGATAAATTTTCCCCAACTCCCTCTTTACAACTGTCTGTAAAAACTTCAAATTCTTTGTTGGGGTAAGCTACCCTCAACACTGGTGCAGTGGTCAATAGCTGCTTCAACCTCTCGAAACTATTCTGGAACTCATTATTCCACTTAAATAATTTTCCTTTTCTCTGCAAAGAGGTGATTGGAAAATCAATTCTTGAGAATCCTTCAATGAAGCTTCGATAGTACCTAGCCAATCCCATAAAGGATAAGATATCCGCCACATTCTAGGGAACTCATCATTCCATGATTGTCTTTAATTTCTCTGGATCAACAGCAATCCCTTCTGTTGAAATAACATGGCCTAAGTACTGGATTTATGTTTTCAATAAATCACATTTTTTGAACTTAGCGTACAGCTGGTGTTTTCTTAACATTTGCAGCACAATCCTTAGATGATCTCTATGTTCTTCCTGGTTCTTAGAATAGATTAAAATATCATCAATAAATATGAGTACAAATTTATCCAGGGAAGGGTGAAATTTACCATTCATTAACCTCATAAATGTCGCTGCTGCATTTTTTAACCCAAAGGGTAACACCACAAATTCATAATGCCCGTACTTGGTACGAAAATAAGTCTTATAAATATCTTCATCCTTGATTCGGATCTGGTGATATCCAGACCTTAAATCTATTTTTTAGAATATTGTGGCCCCTTTCGCCTGGTCAAACAGGTCATCAATATGTGGTAAAGGATATTTATTTTTTACTGTTAATTTTTTTAGCTGTCTATAATCCATGCACATCTTCATGGTTCCATCCTTATTCTTTGCAAACAATATTGGTGCTCCCCAAGGGGACACACTCAGACAAATTTATCCTTTCCCTAGCAGCTCTTGCAACTACATCTTTTAACTCAGTTAATTCTGGTACACTCATCAGGTAAGGAGCCCTCGAAACTGGTGATGCACCTGGCATTAAATCAATGGTGAAATCTAGGTACATCATCTGGAAACACATTCTTAAATTCTTGTACCACAGGCATATTTTCCATCATAGGATACTTCTCCTTGGCATTGGCATATCCCACCTGGATAACATAAATCTAACATCCCTTCCTTATACACTCATTCATTTTAGATGCGGTGATAGGACGCAAATGTAAAGGCTTCTTTATTCCCTAACTCTCTTTTCATGTTCTATCCTGCATTCTATAATAAATAATATTTTCTTTACATTCCACCAAGGTCCAATTTTTTTCTAGCCAATCCATACCCAACAAAACATCATAGGACCCTAATGGAAATATGTTCAGGTCTACGTTTAACTATTGGTCTACAATTTCCAATCTGAAGTTTGGAATTTTGGCAGTTGCTTTTCTTTTTGCTCCAGTGGCTGGCTATAAAAGCCAAGGAATTTTGAATTTCTGACCTTTTCATTTACATACTTACACTATTTTCGGATTAACATAACTTAGACTTGCACCTGGGTCAACCAAAATAGAAACAGATTGAGACAGTAACGTACCTTCCAAAAAGTATCATTTTTGTCTAATAATCTGCCTATCGATCCTCCAACGTTGCATTGATTTGAGGTATGTTTCGAGCCACATCACCTACTGTAGAATCCTCCTCCAAGTTTTCAATTGTTTCACTTCTCCCTCGCTCTAGGAAATTTTTATAATAATGTGCCTCAGCACACCCCTACACTGCAGAGGTGGCTTGGGCAGTTGTCCTTGCTCAGGTTTGCTACAACCCTCTGTAGGCCTCTCTTCAGCTGGCCATGATCAGGTTCTTTAAAAGAATGAGTTAGAGATTCATTTAAAATAATGTAATGAAAAGGAAAAGTGGAAATAAATAATAATAATAATGATTATAATTATTATAATTATTATTATTAAGGATGGATTTAGTGAATATATTAAAAAATAAATATATATTTTTTTTGTAAGGCACCTTCATCATGTTTAATATATCACTAGCATTGAGTGAGGAATTGAACATGTGACTTCACATCAAGGAGTGCTTTAACAACATGTGACTTCACATCAAGGAGTGCTTTAACAAAGAATCTGGCTTCACATCAAGGAGTGCTTTAAAAGAGAATTTGACTTCTCATCAACGAGTGCTTTAACACGAAATCCAATCACTATCTATCCAAAATGATGTGGACCAAATGTAAAAATATAAAATTGAAAAATAAATTTTAAACTATTTTTTTCTTCTCACTTATTCATAATATTTTAATTATTAAAATTTATTTGTAAATATAAAAATAATTTAAAATTTTTTCGTGGGGTCTTGGTTAAACGGTGATGAGGGGTGATGTATATGGACATGTTTATGAAGATATCCCTTGTTTAAGAATCTTTTTACATGTTTTGTTAAAATGTAAAAATGTTTAACCCATATGTTAGTTATTTTTATCATTAATAATACTTATGCCAATAGGTATGTGTCAATTTTGGAATTAAATTTCAAGAATTTTGTTTTAATTATGAGTCATTTTTAGGTGGATGGTAGAGATTTATCCTTCATGGACTATTGTACAATATTCTTAGTGATGTACACAAATGAAAGGTTGAGATTTATCTACAAAATAGTTATTCCTTTTTTACTCTTTTAATTAAATTGATTCACTAAAAAAAAACATGTGAACAAATGTCATATGAAATGTACTAGCAAAATCACATTTACCAATGTGGTTGTTATACGTCGTTAGGCATATATAAAATAGATTTACAAAAATAAATTTACAACCACATTCACCAATGTGGCTGATATATGCCTATAGGCCTATATGCACCACCCATTACATGTATATTACAAAAATAATCATTGTATATTTATCAATATAATTACCAATATATTATATATATCTACTTATAATATATTAATAATATTAACTATATGCATATTATATATTAAACTAAAATATGTTTATATATATATTATTTTTTGAATACAATAGTTATAACTCAAACTATACTAAAATTAAAATATAACATAGTAAGAGTATTTTATTACTATTTATAATAGTTATATATCTCTTACAAAAATCCCAAGGGATTATTAATACTATAAGCCAAAATAACTATTAAAACCAAGGATCTAATATTATAACCCGAAGGAATTAGAGAACCCTCGGGAAAAATATTAATAACCTAAGAGATCAAGAACCCCAAGGGGTCCATATTAAAAAGGGAAGAGATTAATAAATCCTAGGAATTAATATTTTAAATAAAAATGAATGATTAACTCACATGATTATTAATATTATAAACAGAAGAGAACAAACAACTTTATGGATTGTTAATAATATAAACCTAATGATTTAATAACGTGAAGGATCAATAAACCCAATGGATTGATATTAAACACCCAAGGAAATAATAAACCCAAGGGATTAGTAAAAAGAAACAAAGGGTTTATAAACTTATGGGAACAATATTAAACATGAGAGATTAATATTAGAAACCTTTAAGTATAAAAAGAAGTTAAGTATAAAACCCTTAGATAAATACTATAAACCACGAAAACAACATTATTATTTTAAACTCAAGTGATTAAAAAGCCGAAGCTATTAAATTTTAATTCAAAGGAATTATTAATATTATAAAGTTAAGGAACAAATAAGCCAAAGATTTTAATATTATAAACCCAAGTGATCAATAGAAATATTATAAACTAAGAAATTAATAAACCCTAAGAATTAATACTCTAAAGTGAAGATATTATTAAACCCTAACAATCAATTTTTTAAACTCAAACCCCTAAGAAATTAATAAACCTTAAGACTTAATATTTTAAACTCAAGAGATTTAAAAATCCAAGGGATTATTAATATTATAAACCAAAAGAAGTAATAAACCCAAGGATTTAATATTATAAACCCAAGAAATTCATGAACCCAAGGGATAAATATTAAAAAATTAAGGCATGGCGAAGGGATCAATATTAAAAACATGAGATTAATAATTCCTAAAAACTAATATCTTAAACACAACAGATTGATAAAATCACATGATTATTAATATTACAAACCCAAGGGAATAATATTAAACCTAAGACATTAATATTATAAACCTGAAGTATATAAAACCCTTAGATAAATACTATAAAACATAAAATAAATGTGGTTGACAATTCTTGATTTAAACATGGAGACAATTGTTGTCACAATTAGTAAACTCAAGGGATTAATAAACCCTATGAATTAATATTTGAAACTAAAAAACTTATAAAATTAATAAACAGTAAGAATAAATATTTTAAACTAAACATATTAATAGACCCAAGGGATTATTAATATTATAAACCAAAAGAACTAATAGACTCAAGGGTTTAATATTATAAACCAAAGGAATTGGTGAACCCAAGGGATAAATATTAAAAACCTAAGGGATCACTAAGGCCAAGGGAATAATATTCAAAATACAAGAAATTAATAAACCCTAATAATTAATATTTTGCGCTAAAAAACCTTGGAAAATAATAAACCATAAGAATCAATATTTTAAACTCAAAATATTAATAAACCCAAGGGATTATTAATATTACAAACCAAAAGAGCTAATAGACCCAATGGTTAAATATTATAAACCAAAGGAATCAGTGAACCCAAGGGATAAATATTAAAAACATAAGGGATTAATAAGGCCAAGGGGTTAATATTAAAAACACAAGAGATTAATAAACCATAAGAATAAAGATTTCAAACTCAAAAACCTAAGAAATTAGTAAACCCTAATAATTAATATTTTAAATACAAGAGATTATTAATATTATAAACCAAAAGAAGTGATAAAGCTAAGGGTTCAATATTATAAACCAAAGGAATTGGTGAAATCAAGGGATAAATATTAAAAACCTAAGGGATCAATAAGGAGAAACGAATAATATTCAAAATACAAGAAATTAATAAACCCTAAGAATTAATATTTTACACTAAAAAACCTAGGAAATTACTAAACCATAAGAATCAATATTTTAAACTCAAAATATTAATAAACCCAAGGGATTATTAATATTTTAAACCAAACGAACTAATAAAACCAAGTGTTAAATATTATAAACCAAAGGAATCAGTTAACCCAAGGGATAAATATTAAAAACCTAAGGGATCAATACGGCCAAGGGGTGAATATTAAAAACACAAGAGATTAATAAACCCTAAGAATAAAGATTTTAAACTCAAAAACCTAAGAAATTAATAAACCCTAATAATTAATATTTTAAACTCAAGAGATTAATAAACCCAAGAGATTATTAATATTATAAACCAAAAGAAGTGATAAACCCAAGGGTTTAATATTATAAACCAAAAGAATTAGTGAACCCAAGGGAGAAATATTAATATTATAAACCAAGAAAGTAATAAACCCTAAGAATTAATATTTTAAACTCAAGAGATTAATAAACCCTAAGAATTAATATTTTAAGTAAAGAGATTAATAAATGCAAGGGGTTATTAATATTATAAACCAAAAGAACTAATAAACGCAAGGGTTTAATATTACAAACAAAATGAATTGGTGAACCCAAGGGATAAATATTAAAGACCTAAGGGATAAATAAGACCAAGGGATCAATACTAAAAACATAAGAGATTAATAAATTAATAAAACCTAAGACTTACTAAACCTAAGAAATTAATAAACCTTAAGAATTAAAATTTTTAACTCAAGATATTTTAAAACCCTGTCACGTCTCCCAGACCCAGCTTTCTACACATATAACATAACTCAGATATTATCCGCTTTATGCGCCAGATAACATTGATAGTTTTATACTGAATCACTTACAAATTCAGACTGTTATCCGGGGTTTAAATTCTTTTCAGTACTTATAGACAGCCATGGAATATAAGAATTTCCATGAAAATTTTTGGGCTTGACCTCCCCTCTTCTCAGTCCATCTAGTAGACTTATATATCTATATATATATTACTTTGTATTTCTCAGGTTTTTCTTTTCAGAGTTTTGTCCAACTCTAGATGATTGCTAGGCCCTTCCTCAACTTTCCAGTTGCAGGCCTTATAAAATTTTCAACATTTTAAAGTTGCAGCATCGAGGTATAGATGTATGCCTTCTCGCATACATCTATCTATACTCAGTTAACCTCCATTGCTCAAACTACTTTCCCAGCAGTTTATATGGACGGTACACAGATGCTCTGCTCATTGTATTTTTACATATGCTTACAATCTTACCTCACACAAACTTTTATCACACACTTAGATTGTTCAATAGCATTCCCCCCTTATTTTACTGTTACAAACATTCAACATGTGTGACACTCTGGTACAGATTCAACTGTTCCATGGGAAAACTAGGAAACAGATCCTCTTGCTTCAATCAAATGGAGGTAGAGAATACTGAACTGGATAGTTTAGAATTCCTAGTGTTAGATCCTCGTCCTTAGTTAGGGTTCAACTTCTGCTTTCATATGTTTACACTTACATTTAATAGAATAATTTAAATTCTAAATTTTACAATTCTTTCCATTGGAACACAGCCGACATACTGAACCCCATACTGCTATCACAGGGTTGTTGTTTCCTACTTTCTGTTATTGGTTACAGGGAATTCTGTGCCATCAGTATTGTTATAATAGGTTTAGTTGTTTGGTATTTGTTGTTCATGGGTACTGTTTGGTTAACATTTTCTGTTTATACACACAGAAATTAAATATTCCTTTAAAAGATAGCAAGCTATACCTATACATAGTGATTAGATTTTATGTTCAATTTATCTATCATCTCTAACCTCATTACTACAAAGTACTCATCCCTACAACCCAACCATTTGTCTCTACTATCAATAGCTTTAGTTGCAATTACATGAGTTACTGAACCATTAATCAATCTAACATTTGCATAATGCACCATAACATAACAATTCATAAATTGCATAATGAACCATAACATCACAATTCATAAATTGCATAATGAACCATAACATCAAATTTCATAAAACAGGGATATGTTTAATACAGACTTACAGAAATCTCCAAATTTATGCATGCACACCTCTACTATGACCAGTCCTCCCAACCTTAGAGTTCGTTTATCTCCAGAACTTACCCCCGAGTTGAGATCCTCCAAGAACAGACCCCCCTCAATCTGTTTTGGAGTAGCTTATTTAAGCTATGCTTTCCCCAAAGCCTGTTTCCAATTCTGTGTCCAGAATTTCAAGATGCTTTATTCCTGTTTAGCCTAGGCTTCCCATTTTGGGACTCTTTAAAGATGCTTTAAGGTTTTCCTCAGCTTTTCCAGCTTTTTCTCACCTCTTCCCAACTACTCCTCTTCATTGGGGAAATTTAGATTTTTTCCTCAAAAATCTAAATTAGAAATAATTTATTTCAAGGATTTTTGAAAGATTTTGGGGAAAGTCTTTTTCCTTTTCCATCACCTCATGGATTAGGCATGTGATCTCATTTTCTCATCTGGTCATAGTGCATACATAGTATTTTATTTATTTTTCATAAATAAATAGTTAACCACATCCACACAATAATTATCCATTGGGGTCCACTCCCCTTTGGATTTATGTTCAAATGTCTCATTTGAAAAGCATAGAACTTTGGGGTGTTACATATTCCCCCTCTGAAAATAAACACCGTCCTTGGTGTTGACAACTATCTACTTATTTTATTTTGAACATAATTATGAATGTTGTTCCATCATCTTAGCTTCTCTGTTCCATGTAGCTTTTCAGCAGTAAAGTGCTCCACTGCACCTTTACTCTAGCTACTGTTCGATTTCGCAATTCCATTTCTTCCCGCTTTCATCTTTGAAGCGACTCTGGAAGGAAATTCTTCTTCTGGTTCCACCTGGACCACATTCCAATCAATCATGTGAGAAGCATCATGTACAAAAATTATAATTTTATTTTATTTTATTTTATTTTATTTTAATTTTTTTTTTTTTTTTTTTTCCAACAAGGAGACATGAAACACATCATGAAATTTAATATGCAATGGTAGGGCTAGTTTATAAGCCATTAGTTTCCCTCCTTTCCAACACCTTCCTCATTGTTACACTTTAACGTTGATTTTTCAACTTTGACAAAGATTTCTTCTTCGTCCTGATTAGTTTCCAGCAGAGTACTCCTCTGCTTCCACTCTATTTACTGATGCCTTATGCAGTTGGTTTTCTTCCTACTTCTTTGCAAGAAGTCTGTCTGGAAGATCTTTTATTCTGGTTTCTCTGTCCACAATTCATACCAATGTAAGTAATATCAGGTACATACAATTTATAATCCACAACAACATTATGCATTTCAATAACTTAAGAAATTCAGTTATTAGTCAAATCGTTCAGGTTCATAATAGTTTAGTGCACTTTTAGTACACTACTTATCCTTTCTTGTTTTTCAGTGAGATTCTTTCCTCACGCAACTTGATCCAGTTCAGCTTTTCTTGAGTTTCTAGGTGATTTATCTTCACCTTTTTTCTCCTTGGTTCCAGAGTGTACACTTTCCTGTTACACACTTGGCTAAACAATTTTACACTTTTCATTAGTACTCATAAATGAAAGAAAACAATTGTATCATATGCATGTTTATGCTTACCCTTTCTCAGTTCATAGTCGTACTTCCAGTATCTTATCATTTTTTCTTTTGTTATTTAATCAATTTAATTAGTAATAACTAGACTCGTTAATAATCTCTACAATTCAATGCTTACTTCCCACATGAAATTTTTGCCTCTAACCTCTTTTATGAATTGTATCCACTAGTTCAAAACTTACGTGAATAAATTTGGAGCTGATGGGTTTCCCCCACACCCAAGTCCAAATGTATCTCATCCTCTTTTCTCTCAGTTGGTAGCTGTATGATTTCCCACTATTTCCCTGTCTGGAATTTAAGACTCAGGAAATTTAAATAAAATTTACACCCACAAAATTTTATAGTATGCATACATGTAATTACTATCATTCATCACCTTCACAAGTATGACTACTTGATAATGTCAAAAATAAATTTGACACAATTTCCCCTTTTTCAAGGAATTACCATAATTTATACATTTACTAAAATTGTTTTTTTCCGTGCTGTACACATTCCAATGATAAATTGAGGAAATTAATTATGCTCCATTGGATTTTTTATCCATGCATGCTCATTTTCATAATCATTCTCCCATGTATAAAAACAATTGTTAGGTTTTCAATTCTACCCTAGCTAACTCACCTGGGAAAATTTGATTTATCCCTTCATTCATTCATTCCTAACTCAATGTAAGGGATCTGCATTACATTATTTAATATGCAATGTTCCACAACTACTAAACCAACTATTTAACTGGGTTTATAACTCATACTTAAGTTTACCACTTCATTATTTTCCATGCATATGAGCTAAAATATGTTTATCACAAAATACTTTAGTCATTAAATATACTTGTCTTGAACCTCATCTTAGTAATTTTTCCAATCAATTTTTTTTTTTTTCCACATTATACTTTTACCACTTAATCTACCACAATAGTGTTTATTTCTCTTTTAACCATAATTAGAGTAATAATATTCCGACCATATGGTAAAATATGCCCTTCCACTTTACTTGCAAATTTTAAGGTAAATTCACTTTTAACATTCCCTAGGTGAATTTTTTCTTCTCCCTTAATCCCGTGGTTATAAGGTTTGAGTTTTACTAACTGAACTAAATTATCATGTATGAAGATATTATATTCATACAACTCAACAAAGTTAACATTATAACATATAACAAGATCACCTATATTTATAATGTTAATTGTAGATTTAACTTATGTCCCACGTGCAATTTGTTTCATTTTACTCTATCATTTCTCATGATAATTATTATTATTTTATATATATATATATATTTAATAGTTAATTAAGAATTTTCAACTTATATTTAACATACCTCTATTAAATATAAATTGTCCTTTTCCTATTATCCACCTTTCTCTAGATATTCCAATATAAACTTCCTTTCTTCTTTTGTTCCAATAACTATGGTAACACATAGTATTATATAACGTATTTGGAACATATATCACCCCACAATTATTCCTTCAAGACACGTATTTTTTTTTCAATTCTAATTTAAATACAGTTTATAATGCCAAAGTTCACACCGGTTCAACTTATTAATTTCAACTAAAGTGCACTACTAAAATATTCAAATAAAGTGCCATTGTATTAAATCCCACTTATTTATTTTCAAGAATATATCCTCTAGTGTCTCTGTTAAACTTCAGATCTCTTTTCCACCACCTCTTCCTAATACTATTCAAGATTCCTCGTGCACATTAACCACCATATAGTATAAGTTTAGACCCTAGGTTCAGTCATCTCTTTTCTTTTTATACCTTCATATAAGTCATACCTACATATGTCACTTATAGCTATAACACATATGTTTCTTTTATCTATATATATATATAGATATCCTTGATAACATCTCTTGAGTGCACATAGATAGATATATCTACATATATAACACCCTTATATACATATAAGCCACATATAAAAATTAATTTATATTATCTAAAGTTATGTATATATATATATATAAAGTTATATATATATATATAAGCCACATATAACAATTTATTTGATGCGCCCCCTTATACATAGTTCCTATATAGTTAAACTATGCCCCCCCTTGAAGTTATTCTTTAATACTTCTACTTATTCGCATGTAATAGGTATAGGCGTATATAGTAACCACCCTTCTGCTCCATGAAATATAGATTAACATTGTGTTTTAAATTTTAGATCATACTTACTCACTTTATCTCTATACCTCTTTATCCCTTTTTGACAAACCACCCATATTTAAAATCCTAGGGTTTGTGCAAGTTCAAAATCACGAATATACATAGAAGTCAAACATTCTACTGATTCGTGCCTCATATATATAAATATTTAACATGGTATATATCTGCACCGTATATATATATATATATATATATATATATCTAATAGTATAATATATATATATATATATATCTTCCCATTAGGTAGGTATCTAATTTTATATATAATTGCGCATTAGATATATATATACCATTATATAGCCGCCCATTTTTATAGGAATTTAAATTTATACCTGTTGGCTCACGAAGTATATATCTAACATTATATATAGCCACACCTTATATAAGCATTTTTAATGTTTTATATCTGCCCGATTTATTTATTATGCCTGGTTACTATTTTATTTTGGCATAAATTCGATATATACACGTATAATATTTTACATCATTGCTTGTGCAACGACAGCACGGTTCACATGGTAACCCCTGCGTGGTATGGCAGGGAATGATGGTCGTTTATCATGAGTCTTCCTGGCGGCCCATCCGGGTTTTTTATTTTTTTTCTTTCTCCTTGTACTGTGACACGTTAGTACTACCGAACGGAAACTCCGTGGCAGTTGGTAGGAAAATCGTGTTTACGTTAACGCCGCGCCGTTTGGAATGCGATGCCGGAGTTTGCATGGAGGTAATTGGTTTGCTATGCAGCCTGTTTCCGTCTTATTAGCTGAAGAGTTTGTGTGGGTACACCTCCCCTGCGCTGCAGAGCTTTTCTCTGTGTTCCCGTGGCGTGTTGCTCACATTTCCGAAAGCCAGCGTCCTACCAGTGTACTTCAGTTTGTAACCAACTTACACGTATCTCCCGAACTGGAGACGAAATCGAGCAAGTTAGTTGAGCGAGGTTGAATCCCTAGCTACGCCGAAATTTTGGACGGCAGGGTACAGGAAAGGGTATATAATAGTATTAACCTCCTGCTGAGCAGGACGCATTGTCAGATCAATACAATCCCCCTTGGGATTTCATAAGGCCAACGGCTGTGCGCCGATCTAACCTCTAATTTCTCTGGGCAGAGAGCCAATACTGAACTAGGGTTCCGGCTTCCTATTTTAACCTTCCATCGATGGACTCATCTTTGTCTGTATTGCCTTCTCCTGTCTATCTCGTTTTGTTTTTGTTGCAGGGGTGCAGGTCGTTTTGATTTGTCACATGCTATTCCATTTCATTGTGCAGGCATCTCGCGTTTCCGGCTTCGAGCCAAGCGTTTCACCTCCGTGAGCAGATTGGGGTTTCAGGTATTCTGTTATAGCAATACCTAGTTTCATAATTTGGTAGTCGTGTTGCTGTTACCTTAGCTGTATAATAGTCTGTCTACCGGAAACAGATTTTCTTGGGGTTTTCTGTCTGGTTTTAATGATGCAGCGACAGGTTATGTCGTTTACCACCTATACCCCTGCATTTGGAAACTGTAGGTTGGAAGCCAAATTTCACATTTAGCAACCGAATCGTATCCCAGATCTCAGGATCCCGGTTGCATTTCAAGTTGCAGGGACGTTACTTTCTTCCCATGCCGTGGGATATAACCCGGCATACTTCTGCGTAACCTATTTAGTGTATTTACATCCGTCGTTTAATGTCTGCGAATTGTATTGTTTAACTATTTTTCTAGACTTTACATATTTCATATTATGCTGGAAACGTAGCAAAGGAACGTGATTGAATCTTATCAATTTTTCTCACAGTTTGCACAGGTCAAAGGGACTGCATCAGTCTCCAGTACGCGTGCCGCCATGGAGATGTCGCGCTGTGAGTAACCTAATGACCGTAAACGCCATGATACCCATGTATCATGCCGTAGTGGTTTCGCTTTGATATATCATTACATTTGTTTTTCTGTTTGTTGCGGAAATGGGATAATCACCATCGTGTAGCATTTACACAGATTCAACTAGATCAATAATTCTTTCCAGCCTATGCCTATAATAGTTCAAATCTGGTTGCGCTGTCATAAAATTTACTGGGGCATACCTTCCTAAATATGATTACACTGTCATATCGTTTATAGTGTATATCTTTTTTTTTTTTTCTCTACCTTTCGCACTGTATATCCGGGTTCAAATAGTAGTATTATATAAAAGTCATTTCGTTTTATTTTCGAACGGTTCTAATGGAGGCGACTCGAGCTATGACGCTCGACTAATAGGGTAACATTAGCTAATCAACGCATTGGTCAACGCATTGCACAGTAGTTTAACTCTCCGCTAATGCCGATAGCTGTACAGATCATATACGTGTTTTCACGGTAACTTAATTGTTTTGAAATTAGATCGCCCTTTTTATATGTATGGTCCATCTATATAATTTGTATAGAAGTCTCCTTTTTAAGTTGTATGGTTGGATATCTATAAATTGGATTCATGTTTCCCTTTTGGGTCATATATGATTCATTTAGGTATATACCCTTTTAACGTCAAGGTAAAAAGGGTGTAATGTTACTAGTAACTTACACTTGGTAATCGATGTATAAATTTTGTTTTTATTTCATATACATGTATTGGAGAATGCATTTGGTAACACTCATATAGCATGGATTTCATCAATAACCATAATATTTATTTCATGATATAGAGGTGGTTTTAAACTTTCAATAGACTCCATAAAGGCTATAGATGCTAGAATAATCCCACATAATTTCTCTGAATGCTATAATACTACTATAGAGTAGAATTTACTTTTTATCTAGAAACATGTTGAGTTCATGTTCTAATGTATTTTCTTGCTCTACCACAATTCTGCTACAATATTTTCTATTATACTTATGAGCATAGAATATCAGCTAGTGGCTACATAAGATAAGAAAACATTTAATTATCTGTGGGGACAAAGTAACTTCAGATTTAGACCGACTTCGGTTTAGAAACTCTGGAGTTCCTACCCTATGGATTCATGTTCTACAACTAACTGGAATCTGGAAGGTGAATGCCTTAGGATATATTCTGTTCAATGTAGTACTAACATCAACACACCATTTAATTAATAAATTTTTTTTTTTTCATCATGGATATATATAGTCCGAGTGAAGAAACAATCATACTCTATTATTTTACATCGAAATACTATTTTTCTGAGAGATATCGGTTTCCAGTTTTAAACCTATTATAGGTTTAACCATTCTGGTATATGAGCCTCCTCATATTACTCCCATATCAATGTTTCTACTTCATCACAATCTGTTACATGTATACCTGAAAGTATACCTGAAAGTATATCCAAGATATTTGTATACTTGAAGAAATATTTTTAATATTCATAAAATTTATAACAGTTAACCATTTCTTTGTGAGCACATATCTTGCCCAATTTTTGAAATTTCGCTCCGATACCATTTGTCACGTCTCCCAGACCCAGCTTTCTACACATATAACATAACTCAGATATTCTCCGCTTTATGCGCCAGATAACATTGATAGTTTTATACTGAATCACTTACAAATTCAGACTGTTATCCGGGGTTTAAATTCTTTTCAGTACTTATAGACAGCCATGGAATATAAGAATTTCCATGAAATTTTTTGGGCTTGACCTCCCCTCTTCTCAGTCCATCTAGTAGACTTATATATCTATATATATATTACTTTGTATTTCTCAGGTTTTTCTTTTCAGAGTTTTGTCCAACTCTAGATGATTGCTAGGCCCTTCCTCAACTTTCCAGTTTGCAGGCCTTATAAAATTTTCAACATTTTAAAGTTGCAGCATCGAGGTATAGATGTGTGCATCCTCGCATACATCTATCTATACTCAGTTAACCTCCATTGCTCCAACTACTTTCCCAACAGTTTATATGGACGGTACACAGATGCTCTGTTCATTGTATTTTTACATATGCTTACAATCTTACCTCACACAAACTTTTATCACACACTAGATTGTTCAATAGGATTCCCCCCTTATTTTACTGTTACAAACATTCAACATGTGTGACACTCTGGTACAGATTCAACTATTCCATGGGAAAGCTAGGAAACAGATCCTCTTGCTTCAATCAAATGGAGGTAGAGAATACTGAACTGGATAGTTTAGAATTCCTAGTGTTAGATCCTCGTCCTTAGTTAGGATTCAACTTCTGCTTTCATATGTTTACACTTACATTTAATAGAATAATTTAAATTCTAAATTTTACAATTCTTTCCATTGAAACACAGCTGACATACTGAACCCCATACTGCTATCACAGGGTTGTTTTTTCCTACTACAGTGATAATCAATTCTGGGGAATTTTGTGCCATTTTGATTATTGTTATGATAGGTTTAGTTGTTTGGTACTTATATTTCATGGGTCTTACAGCATGTTAACTTTGTTACCATTTATGCACACGAAATTAAATATTCGCTAAAAGATAACTAAAGCTATACCTATACATAGTTATTATGTTCTTGTTCAATTGATCTATCATCTCTAACCTCATTACTACAAGGTACTCATCCCTACACCCAACCATTTGTCTCTGCTATCAATAGCTTTAGTTTGCAATTACATGAGTTCTTGAACCATTAATCAATCTGTTGCATAATGAACCATAACATCACAATTCATAAATTGCATAATGAACCCTAACATCGCCATTCATAAAATAGGGATATATTTAATACACACTTACAGAAATTTCCAAAATTATGCATGCATACCTCTACCATGACCAGTCCTCCCAACCTTAGAGTTCGTTTATCTCCCGAACTCACCCCCGAGCTGAGATCCTCCAGGAACAGACTAACCTCAATCTGTTCTGGAGCAGCTTATTTAAGCTGTGCTTTCCCCAAAGCCTGTTTCCAATTCTGCGTCCAGAATTTCAGGATGGTTTATTCTTGTTTAGCCTAGGCTTCCCATTTTGGGACTCTTTAAAGCTGCTTTAAGATTTTCCTCAGCTTTTCCAGCTTTTTCTCACCTCTTCCCAACTACTCCTCTTCATTGGGGAAATTTAGATTTTTTCCTCAAAAATCTAAATTAGAAATAATTTGTTTCAAGGATTTTTGAAAGATTTTGGGGAAAGAATTTTTCCTTTTCCATCACCTCATGGATTAGGCATGTGATCTCATTTTCTCATCTGGTCATAGTGCATACATAATATTTTATTTATTTTTCATAAATAAATAGTTAACCACATCCACACAATAATTATCCATTGGGGTCCACTCCCCTTTGGATTTATGTTCAAATGTCTCATTTGAAAAGCATAGAACTTGGGGGTGTTACAAACCCAAGGGATTATTAATGTTATAAACAAAAAGAACTAATAAACCCAAGGTTCTAAATTGGAGTCGCCCAAGGAATTGGTGAACCCAAGGGATAAATATTAAAAACCTGAGGGATCAATATTAAAAACACAAGAGATTAATAAAGCCTAAAATTTAATGCTTGATTAAAAATTGAAGAAATTGTTGTCATAATGCGACATTGGATGAAAAATTACCATGGTTGGCCATGGTTGATTGTCATATTGAGAGAATATTTTTCTGTAGGAATTTACAGGGTAAGTTCCATAGATCAAGAACCAAAGGTCACCGCTCACAAATAGATCACAAAGCAGTACACCAATACAATCACGTGGTTAAAACCATTAAAGAGGGAAACATTCCACGACCTGAGCCAACGTGGCCACTTAATTAATTTATTAATATAAAAAGAAAAGTTATATATGTTTCTCTCATAAACGGTTACCGGAAAAATGACCCTCCATGCTCTTTAAATAGAGATCATGGACTAATCGGGTGCTAAGCCATGGATCAAGTGTCGTTAACAGCGAGGTGAGAGATAAATTTCGGATCACTACAAATCATCTTTGTCGGATTATAAGTTACAAATGTACATGGTAGAAAAACACACTTTACCTAACTCTACACTAGACTAAGTTATTCTTAACTATTTCCTATTTGTCGGAATATCCTAACATCCCCCCTTAAGAACAACTTGGGATAGGATTGAAGGATTTACAAAAGTGACACAAAAGGAGCCTATTTCGTATGTGTCAAAATATCCTAACATCCCCCCTTAAGAAAAAATTGGGATAGGATTGAAGGATTTACAAAAGTGACACAATAGGAGAACGAAGGAGGCATTATAGCCTATCCCCCCTTAATGATAAATTTCCTGAACTCCAAGCATGGATTGAAGTTTGTTAAAATTTTCTTCTGTGAGAACCTTTATAAATATATCGGCTACTTGAGCATTGGTTGGACAGTACTGCACTTCAGTAACACAATCATGAATGAGCTTTCTGATGAAGTGTATGTGGAGTTCAATGTGTTTCAAACGTTGATGTTGAACTGGATCTTTACATAGCTGAATGGAACTCTGGTTATCACACAAAGTGTAGTTGGATGATGCTGATGAAGACCAAATTCAGATAGGATCTGATGAAGCCACATAGCTTCCTTCCTGGATTCAACTACAACACGATACTCCGCTTCTGCTGAAGAAAGAGAGATCGCACTTTGTTTCTTACAATACCAAGTAATATGTCCTGAACCAAGAGTGAATACATAGCCTGCAGTAGAATTTCGATCATCATGGTCACCAGCCCAATCAGAATCAGTGAAACCAATCAACAATGGAGATGCTCCCGCACTGTAATGAATTGTGAACTGAAATTTACCTCAAATATATCGAAGTATTCTTTTAGCTACTTTCCAGTGACTTTCATGAGGTTGGTGCATAAACCGAGCGACAATACCAATGACAAAGGAAAGGTCAGGATGGGTATGGGTTAGATACAAAATTTTACCAACAAGTTGACGATATAAGGTAGCATCAACTTCAGGGGTAGTGAAAGTGACTGAAAGCTTGACTCTAGACTGAAAGGGAGAAGGGGTTGGCTTACAGTCTTCCATGTGAAAGTGTTGTAGAAGATCATAGGCGTACTTGGACTGAAAGAGGGTAATGCCTTCCTTGGATTGTAAGACTTGAAGACCAAGGAAATAATGCAAGTGTCCTAATTCTGTCATCTCAAAATTCATTTTGAGGCTAGACTTCACATGGTTTATATGGTTTGGATCACTACCAGTAACGATAAGATCATCAACATAAAGAACAAGGATTGTGAAGGACTTACCCACTTTCTTGGTGTAGACAATGTTGTCAAAATGACACCTAGAAAAGCCATTATCTAATAGAAATCTATCCATTTTGGCATACCAAGCCCAAGGAGCTTGTTTGAGACCATAGAGAGACTTTCGAAGGAAACAAACAAGGCTGGAGCCTTTTTGGATAAAGCTAGGGGGTTGTTCCATGTAGATTTCTTCATGCAAATCTCCATGTAAGAAGGCGGATTTAACATCCATCTGGTAGACTTCCCATTTAAAGGAGGAAGCAAGGGAAAGAACAAGGCAGATAGAATTCATTTTGGCAATAGGGGAGAAGGTTTCAGTATAGTCAATGCCTTCAACTTGTGAAAATCCTTTAGTGACAAGACGAGCTTTATTTCTATACACTTTTACATCTGGTCCAAAAATTGTTTTGTAAACCCATCTGCATCTAACAATTTTTCTTCCTTTTGGAAGAGGAACAAGATCCCAAGTATCATTCGCCAATAAGGAGTGATATTCTTCTTTCATAGCTTCATCCCAGTTTGGATGACCCGAGGCTTCTTCGAAGGTTTCTAGATAAGGATTTTCTAGAACTTGAGCCAATAAGGAAAAGGCTCTTTCAAATTGAGAATGTGTATGTCGTCGATCGCCAGGGTCACCTGCAAGAGAACTTGCTGCATCCCAAGTAGAGCAGACCCATCTTGGAAGCGGTGGAGTATAAGGAACAATTTCAAGAGGTGGAGGAGGATTTTGATCCTCGTTGTCATAATCTAAAATAGAAGGAATGCTATTAAAAATAGAAGATAGAGAGAGAGAGAGGTGGCACATATGTCGAATTAGGCTCGCAGGCCAAAGGTGGCACACCCACCGAACTAGGCTCGCATGCCGATATATTTTCATCAAATTTTACATCTCTTCCAATGATTATATTTTTGGATTTTGGTTGAAGGAGTCTATATCCTTTGACATCTTCAAAATATCCAACAAAATTTCATTTTTCACTCTTAGGTTCTAAGGCTTTATGTTTTGCATCTGGAATATGGGCCCAAGCATCACTTCCAAAAACACGAAAGTGACTTACATCTGGTTTGATTGAGCTCCAAGCTTCTTCTGGAGTTATATTCTTTAAAACCTTAGTAGGAGTGCGATTTACTATGTAATTTACACAGTTAATGGCTTCTACCCAAAAATTGAGACCAAGTCCTTTAGATTGAAGCATACAATTAGCCATTTCTGTTAACGTGCGATTCTTCCATTCAGCTACACCATTTTTTTGTGGAGTATATGGAACAGTGTGTTGTAATTTAATGCCATGCTCAGTGCAGAAGTTGATAAATTTGTTGTTAGTCCATTGTCTAATCTTAACTTAAGAATTTGATGTCCAGATTGTTTCTCAACAAACGCCTTAAAGGCCAAGAACATTTTTAAAAATTCACTCTTGATTTTTAAGAAGTATACCCAAGTGTGTCTTGAAAAATAATCAATGAAAGTTAATAAGTACTTGCAACGAGAGAAAGAAACAACAAGAAGTCCACCACATAAATCACTGTGCAAAAGATGGAAAGGGGCTAAAGCGTGCCGAGAGGCACGTTTGTCAAAACTAACATGATGATGTTTTCCGAGTACACATCTGGAGCAAACACCATCTCAGCAAGATACCATAGGAAGACCCATCCCCATATTTTCATTACATAGAGTTTGAAGAGAGCGATAGTTTAAGTGACCAAATCGCTCATGCCAAAGTTTGCTCACTTCATCATTATGAGCAACAAAAATAGAGGGAAGAAATGACGACCCAAATTTGTCAAACTTATACAACCTTGTGGAATCATCAACAATTCCAATAGCTAAGATATGTTTAGGATCTTTGAGGTCCTTGATTAGAACATCATGAGGTGAGAATTCTACTATTTTCCCTTCACCTGAATGAGCTATCTGATAAATAGAGAGAAGGTTGCATGACAAGTTAGGAACACATAGTAAATCTTTAAACTAACCATTATCAAGATGAATGGTTCGAGATCCTACAACACTAAGAGATCTATCATCACCAACATAAATATGTCTGGTGTTACAATCATTTAAAGAAGAAAACATGGCTTTATTTTTGGCCATGTGATAAGAAGCTCTAGAATCAATGAGCCAGTAATGAGAATGAGAAGAGGAAGATACATTTAATGTATAACTAGATCTTGATGCTTGACAACCACAAGCAGAAAGTGCCATTCCTGAAGATGAAGGTGAAGAGTGCTCCAAAATGATGTTGTGCTTCTTCATTGTTGCTTCTAAGGCTTCCATCTTCTTAAAACATCTGGACTCTATGTGGCCATCACGATTGCAAAATTTGCAATGTATATCTGTCTTCCTTCCTTTTTTTTATATCCCTCATCATTTTGGTAAGTTTCTTTTTTAGTTTGCGGCTGAAATTGCTTAGGACCCTTGTTTGGTTTCAGACCATACTTTTTAGGATATTTCTTCTTGGGATTCTTTTGATATGATTGTTATTAGGCTTCTAAGGCTTTCTTAGAAGCGTTTCTAGAAGTGATAAGACCAAGGTGTAAGAGTTTTTCTTGTTCTCTTATCAAAGAATCACAAAAGGAATCAAAATAGGAAACCTTGTAGTTGGTTCCTAAAGAAATGTTGGCTTCTCTAGTAGAATGGAAGGCAGAAACAAATACAGAGTAAGTAGGGGCAAGCTTAGCAAGAATGCAATAGATGAGGCTAATATCTTCCTTTTTGACGTTACAACCTTCTAAAAGAAGTCTAAGGGTCTTGAATTTGGACAAAAATTCTTCAATAGAGGAGAAATTATTAGGGTCCAAAGTAAGCAACTCATTTTCAAGCTGGTGAGCCCTGACTTGATTTTGAATTCCAAAGACAATATTTAGCTTATCGAGGGCTTCATGAGGGGTATCAATGTAAAGGATATGAAATCGAGGATCTTGAGCAATGGAAATTCCTATCAACCCTCATGCTTGATCTTTTTTATTTTCCCATTTAACGACTTTATCATCATTTGAAGGTTTAGTTTCTACCCCCATGGCTATTCTGTAAAGCCCTTTACTTCTAAGTATATCTACCATGTGAGGTAGCCATTGGAAATAATTGGTGTTGTTAAGAATAATCGGGCATGCAATTTCCATTTTTTTTTTTTAAATGAAGATGCGAAAATCTGAAATGAACTACTCCAATGTAAATATCTCGAAAAATTAGGCCGTTTAAAAAAAAACAACTCAAAAAATAGCTTCCGGATGAAGAAGTTATGCCTTTTTGAAAAAACGAGTTGAAGATGCCGAATAGTTATGGGAACGGGATGAAGTACAACTTAAAAAAAAATATCCGCACCTTTTAACAAATTTTTTTTACAAAAGAATCATTAGAAAGAGATTTTAACCCAATACCTATATTCTCATAAACTAACCCCTCACTAAGTGAGATAGTAAAAGGATTCTGCGTGCCTTTTCCTGCACAAAAGAACACAAAAACCAAGAAAAAAAAAAAATACAAATCCTTATGGCAAAATGTTAGATTTTCAGCTTCCCTTACTGGCACCTATTAGTTTTTTGTTATTTCTGGTTTCCCAAGATCGCACAAAGACGCGGGGGAAGAGCATACGTAGCAAAAAAAATATCTTTTCTTGTTTCTGATTTGCAGAGATTGGACGCAACGCATAGCAAAGAGCATATAGATAGAAGAGGGTACAGATCCAAAAAATAAATAAAACCTACAAACCAAAAATAAACAGAATAAACCGAAATAAGCAAAACTATTAACAAATATAACTGCAAAAAATATGCTTTATACCTCCATATCTAAACTATCATAACTTGGGCAGCCAAAAACCTTTTTTCATGAAACGAAAGGTGTTCCTCACTGTAATAGACACTCTGAACACAAAAGAGCAGTTCTCCAAGCCGAAAAATGCTCAAAATTAGTAGATCTGCAAAACTTCATTCGCATGCAGTCAAACTAGCTTTGGATTTTAATCAACAACAGATGCGGCCCTCAAAATAGCTCTGATACCATGTAGGAATTTACAGGGTAAGTTCTGTAGATCAAGAAACAAAGGTCAACGCTCACAAACAGATCACAAATCAGTACACCAGTATAATCATGTGGTTAAAACCGTCAAAGAGGGAAATAGTCCACGACCTGAGCCAATGCGGCCACTTCAGGCAATTTATTAATATAAAAAGAAAAGTTACATATGTTTCTCTCATAAACGGTTACCAAACATATGACCCTCCATGCTCTTTAAATAGAGATCATGGAACAATCGGGTGTTAAGCCACAGATCAAGTGTCACTAATACTGAGGTGAGAGATAACCATCGGATCATTACAAATCCTGACCGTCAGATTATAAGTTACAAATGTACATGGTAAATAAACACACTTTACCTAACTCTACAATAGACTAATCTATTCTTAACTATTTCCTATGTGTCAGAATATCCTAACATTGTCATAATGTGACATTCAACCATGGACGACCTTGATCGACGACGACTAACGATGATTAACAATGGTCAACCATGCTTGATTTTCATATTGAGACAATGTTTTTTATAATGTGACATTGGACCATCCATTAAGATCAAAGTGTATGACTAATATTTAACGCCTAATATTACCAACCCAAAGAACTAGAAATCTAAAGGGGTTAATAAACCCTAAGAATTAATATTTTACACTCAAAAACCTAAGAAATTAATAAGCCCTAAAAATTAGTAATGTAAGCTCAAGAGATTATAAATCGAAGGGATTATTAATATTATAAACCAAAATAACTAATAAACCCAAGGGTTTAATATTATAAAGCAAAGGAAATGGTGAACCCGAGGGATAAACATTAAAAACTTAAGGGATCAATAAGGCCAAGGCAATAATATTAAAAACATAAGAGATTAATAAACCCAAAGAATTAATATTTTAAACTCAAAAACCTAAGAAATTAATAAATCATAAGAATAAATATTTTAAACTAAAGAGATTAATAAACTTAAGGGATTACTAATATTATAAACGAAAGGAAGTAATAAAAACAAGGGTATAATATTATAAACCAAAGGAATTGATAAAAACAAGGGTATAATATTATAAACCAAAGGAATTGATGAATCTAAGGGATAAACAATAATATTAACGTTAAAGGGATATTCAATTTCACCATCATTGCAACCAAAGAAAGAACATGGAAAGTATCATATATTTTTTCTTGTCTTTACACCAAAAATTTCCACTAAAAAAATGGACTTGAAACACTAAATCAAAATTCATTTATCAAATAGCCTCTTCCAAAACACAACGAAACCGACGAAAAAAGGAACACCAATTCAAATCAATAGGATAATGATCATGATATTTAACGCTTTCCAACCAATCCCTTCTTGTTATCCTCCCATCCTCCCTCATGTGCAGATGCAACAAGTATTTTACATTCATTTTCATTTCATTTAGCACACGAAGATGCTCATCAATAAATGCAGGATGGAAGACGTGTTTTCTATCGAACTTGTTCCGAAGATACGAAAGAGAACTTATCACTCTACAAATATTTTCCACCACTTGATTATAATAAATGCCATCATTATTATCCATATCTTCATTTGAAATGGAAAATGACAAAATAAAAATTAATACACACACACACAAATCTATGCATACACATATATAGATATATATATAAAACATAACATCCAATTTTATTATTGTTAGAAAAAATTATCTTAAAAATTTCATGCTATAAAATAACCTAACACTACATGAACCAAATGATATAAAAATTCCTACAAATATAAACCTCATTAGCAATACATATTGTACAGATGAAATGAGTGATAAAATTAAATGAGCGATATGACCCTTATTACAATAGTCGACAAGAATTCATAATTTTTTTAATTTTATCTTTAAAATAAAATATCAATAATGCTAGTAATTATATATTTGTATTTAAATTAATGTTAATGTATTTATTAATTTTAGTTAAATATTAGTATCAGATATAAATATGTTGTTATTGAACCAAAAAAAGCATAAATTTATTAAACCTAATCTTCAATCAAAATATTTACATCGATGTTTAATGTTGATATTCATATTAATGTATAGAAAGAATATCTATTTAATATTAATATATAAAATCATTAAAATTAATTAATAGACATAATAATTAGCAATATTAATATAGGTAATTTTCAGTATGGTGGAGAAAATTTTCATTACTGTTGGATATCATTCCAAATAATAATATTAATAACATTTAGCCCATAATTTTGTAATTCATCATATAATATGAATTCACAATATTAATATCAATATGAAAAAATTATTAAATTGATTTTTAATGGCTATCTCATATAACTCGTTGTTTATGTGTGAATGATTCATTTTAAAAAGAAAGAACAATAGCCACTTAAAAAAAAGAAGTAAATTTAAGAACATGAAAAACGATGTAAACAACTTTCTAAAATATTACTATGAATATGATGAATGAAAAACAATGTAAAAAAAATTCTCAAATATTACTATGAACATGATGAATTTATTCATCTCATTAATATATCAAAATCATTATTATATGAAAAGTAAATAAAGAGGACAATAAAAGCAATTCAAAAAACATTCTATAAATAGGTCACAATATTATTAGTTGCACGCCATAGGGATATGGGGTTCATTATTTATTTTTAAGAATTGGCTCATATAACTCATTGTATATGTCTGAATGGTTAATTAAAAACAAAAGAACAATAATGACTTAAAAAAAGGAAGTGAACTGAAGAACATGAAAAATGATGTAACAACTTTCTCAGATATTACTATGAATATGATGAATTTATTCATTTCATTAATATATTACAAGAATTATTATACTAAATGTAAATAAAGAGGAAAATAAAAGAAAAAAAAAACATTCTATGTAACAATATTATTAGTTGCATGTCATAGTGATATGGAATTCAATCTTGACTTTTAATGATTGGCTCATGTAACTAGTTTTTTATCACTGAATGGTTGATTGTAAATAATAGAACAATAACCACTTTAAAAAATAGAAGTAAATTGAACAACATTAAATACGACGTAAAAAACTTTCTGAAATATTATTATGAATATGATGAATGTATTCATCTGAGTAATATATGAAAATCATTATTATATTAAAAATAAATAAAGATGATGATAAAATAAATTCAAAAAACATTCTATAAATAGCTAAAAGTATTAATAGTTTCATTTCATAGCGATATGGACTTTAATCGCTCCTCTTCTTTCTTCCTAATTGTAACATATAGGTTGTCTTTCATCTTGGCATAATGCTAGAAATAGAAAGGCAGTGCAATGCACAAACCGTCTATTGATTTCACTCTTGATATGGCTGTGAAGGTTAGGCCTTGCTTCTCTTTATTCCCGATATCAATTGATGCTCATTCTAAAGTCAATCCCTGTGATTTGTGTATTGTAAGAGTCCATGCCATATCTAAAGCAATTTGTTTTCGATTTCCTCTTATCACTGGTGTCATGGGTACAATGTTTGGATTTCCTGCATCAAATGGAATACCAACATACTTATCAAAAACAATAGTTGTGAACATTGGAAGCTCAAGTGGCTTAGAGGCAGGTATATAAAATATATCATTCACATAACCAAGTGCACCATTCACCAAACTAGATTCAACCCACAAATTACATGTCAACATAACACGTTGACCACGACACAACAAAAATTCACGGTAAAATTAATCATCATGAGCACCACTAGTTTTGAAATGCCTTGAATTCTCAGGAATACATTGTGAAATTGGAGAATTTAATGATTTTAACATATGCCTGTTATGGAAGGAAACCAAATTATTTGTTGGAAACATGTGAACTGTTGCATTAAATAAATCCCTTTCTCTAGGATGCAACCTCATATCAGCCCGCGACATTAAAAACTCCCAATCTTCAAGAATAGGTTTTGCATTTCTTATGTTATTGAGGACTCTCCGAAAACAAGATTTTTTCTCATTATTTCCGTGTTGGAGAAATAATGTGTCAAGAGTGACAACAGTGTTGAGCTTTTTCCACAATAATTTCCCTGTTGTATTATCTTCATACAAAGTCTTATCTCTCGCAGGAGGTATTTGGCCAAGGTCACCCACAAGAACGATGGATCTTCCACCAAAAGGACAATTATTTTTTTTCAGGAAATGCTTCTCATAATCGAGCATCTATTTGCATGAATAACCTTGATCCTAGAAATCTCATTTCATCAATCAATATATATCGAATATGCCTCATTTCTTCCTGGAATACTGCTAGTGATTTCCCCTATAGTGGTTTCATAACTTTAATTAGAATTTTTAGAGCCGAGTGGATTGTTTTTGCATGTATATTAAAGGCAACTATTCATGCTGGGGTAAGAAGAAGAAAAGGACATATTCCATTACTGGACAAATTAGAAAGAGCTTCAAAATTAAAATGGATAAGGAAAGACTTTCCAGTGCCTGCAGTGCCCTGAACAATCATAAGAAGAGTTTCACGAATCTCATATTTATCAAAATGCCTTAAAAAAAAATTCAAAAGGGAGTCGTTGTTTTTCTGCCAATGAATATGGAGATGAAAATGTTATATTTGAAAGGTCAAGAATATTGCCCCTGGATTGTCCATTCCTTATAAAATTAATAGCTTCTTCACCCACATCATCAAAAATAGTTGTACTTTTCTAGTAGAAGGATATATCAAAATCCCTTCGACCAAGGGTGTGAAGATCAGAAACATTCACATTATTTGGTGGAACCAAGCGAGAGAAATGTTTCCATTCTTGAAAATCATTTTCAAGATTTATTTCCTGGTTAGAAAAAGCAGCATCTTCTTCATCTTTAATATTGTCGACAATTGATGGATTTCGATCAACATGCCATGCTCGATATCTGAAATTCCTCCAATTTTCAATAATAATTTCAGTTGAAAGCCCAATCTCCGCAGCAATGTCATGAAATGGCTTGTAAAAGAGAAATTATGTCCAACAAAAAGTTTCAAACTCATCTGAACCCTCACCAGGAATACTATAAAACCTTGGCCAAACCCGAACAATAGCATGAACATCTCTAGGCTTCCAGGGATCTCTTTTACGCTTGCTATCAAATGTCCAAGATCTTGATGTTTCTATTAGAGATAGATGTCCAAGGAAAAACAGTCTCTTCTGATAATCTTGAACGAAAGTATTCTCATATGAACATTGCATGCTATCCCTTGATATTTTCCTAAGAAACCTTTCTTCCAAGATTTAAGGAAACACATTTTTGGCTACAAACAATAAGAGGTATCTTAAGAAACATATGGCATAATTCTTGTGCTCCAATGTCACGGTCAACAATTGTTTCTGCAAGAAACCTTATGTAAACACACAAAGCATGATCCTCAGAGGCAATAGAATTTGAAATTCTAGTTAATATATCATGATAACTTTCAGACCTTTTTTCTGCTTTTGATGCATACTTAGCAATATACTTCAGGACATCATACCGAGAAACCATTGGTTGGAAATCAAAATTTGCACGCCACATTGTTAGAAGGTCAATGTTATGTACATTGAGCCTCTCATCATTTCTTACTGGGTCATATTTTTTTTCTTCCTTGATCATCTATGAACAATATTGATTCCTCAGAAAGATCCCATGGAGCATTGTACCAACATTTGAGAATAGTGCCCTTTTTGTGCAAACAAGAATCTACACTACACTTTGTGTGCCTTTGGACACAATTTAACAATTCTTCATAATCATTATGAGGATTTCAAGAGAAAATATGATTAGTATTCAATAAGCAAGGGTCATCATTGAGGCTTCTTCGAACCATTATGTTTTGATGATGTATGTCACGTGGATTCCATGCAGTTACATAATTGTCAAATAATCTCTTTGCAATTTGTACATCAGAAGCATTTTACCAATCAAGTCTTCCCATTTCAGAAGCACCTTGCAACCATAAGAAACCATGGATATGTGTTGAACCTCTATGCTTCCACTCATATATTAAAAAATTGAGTATATAGTTACTACAAAAAGATAAATAGAACCATAACAAAACGTTGACAACGAATAGAAAATAAATTCAACAACACAAACCTGTACCAGAAGTCTTTCGCTTTAAGATATTTTTGGATAACTTCCTCTCGAAATATATTGAATCTATGGTGCATAAATGTGGAAAAAATATGAGGGTACTGGATAAAATTATCAATTCTCATACGATTCTCATTTAAATAATGAGGATGTGAATGTATAGGCATGAGGTTATGCAACTTTGGCCACTTTGTGTCAGCTGCACTCAAATTAGAAAACAAAGATGGAAATCCCAACTGAGTAATCATGTAATTCAATTTATATTGACATTTATTCCAGTATGCACTTGTACCTCTAACAGAAGAACCAAACCACATAATATGCTCCGCCAAATTATTATCTGGTAAATCGGAAAGTTGGTGACGCAAGTCTTCAATTGTTGTCGTTGAGTTATCATGTAAATGTTTCTTCACAAAAACTGCAGCAGTTGCCTAGCTTTGATGTCACATTATCATGTTCAATAGGTAATATCGAAAGCAAGGATGGCTTGCAAACCTTTTATAATAGTATCTAAGAAGATGCAATGCATACTCATGAAGTTCAACACTACAAATACATGGTTGCAACTAGTCAACATCACCAGTGGGGAAAACTGTGGGGAATTCCATATCTAATAACCCCTCTATATTATATTCATTCACTGGAGAGGTTCCAATATTGGGCCAATCCATTTCTTAAACATGTGAAGAATTAACATTATCAAGAAATTCTCTAATTTCTTCCACTTCTCTTCGTTCATTATGTAGGCAAGAAACAAAAGAAGAAGGATGAGATGGAAAATGATCAACAAGAAACCCTTCATTATTAGTTGCATTGATCTCAGATTCTTCAATATCACAATAAAAAAATTTAAGCCTGGATGAGACATATGTTGATCTTTTCGAAAGAACATTCATTGAATCATAGCCAATTACAACATCTCAATAATATCGATCACGCTCAATTTTGAAATGAAATGCAGCCATAACTCGAGATATTTTGACATAACATTCATAATATTTATATTGAGCAGAATGTCTCCTCACAATTAGAAAGTCAAGATCTTCAACATGTTGAGGAAGACTTTGTGCAATTGAAGAAATATATTGAGGAAAAATAATTGTGTGACCTCTATACTTATATTTCCCACTTCGAGTATATGTCACTTGCAAAATAGGATTCACACGTGCTATTAGCATTTCTTCAAATTCATTAATAACTCTTAAAATGTGAGGTTTCTCAATAGTATCCATGTTATTATATCTAGAGAAACAATGGGAACCTCTTTCTTTCTTACATTGTCTACAAATAGGTCCTTCAAAATCTCTCAAAACCTAGATTCCCGGATATGATTCCTGGCATATGTGGCACATTTGGAAAATTGACAACCTATCTATATTTTCTCAAAATATTTTATGCAATGCAATCATGTTTTCATCAAAATGAATATCGTCTGTATTGGTCGGACCATGTGGAGAATGATGTGGAAGAGTAAATTTTTTTCTAAAATGTACTTGATTTTCAACACCATGAGATTCCCTTCCCAAATTTGAAACATGTGGAATGGATCTATTATAGGACCTTTCCAAATTTATGGTCTGCATTTCTGGAACTTGAGAGGATAATAAGGTGTCTTTAGCATAAAGTATTTTAAAATTTAATGTCCAACTAATTATAAATGAAAAAATGAAAAAAAAATCAAATGCATTCAATATTTACATTTGTTTGGTGATGTGGATGAAGCCTAAGAGATTTTTTCTCTTCACTTCTAACATCAGTGGATGGAACATTTGGGGAGTTAATTTCTAAACCTGTATTCAAATGAGTTCTTTCCTATTCCAAAAAAATAAAATACAATATAAAACTAAATGTCCAACCAATAAAGATTAAAAAATGAAAAACAAATCAAATACATTGAAAATAACATTAGTTTGATAATTTGATATTTTGGATTCAACCTCTCAAGCCTCATCAGATGAAATCATGTTTTTTCCATATAAGATCATAGAATACAATGCACAACTAACAACAAACGAAAATTGAGGAAAATATCAAATGCATTCAACATTTACATTTGTTTGGCAATATGGATGACCACATTGAGATGGTCCCTCTTCATTTCCAACATCAGTAGATGGAACATCTACGAAGTTAATTTTTATGCCTTTATTAAAATGGGTTGTGTCATGTTTGAAGAAAATAAAGTATGCAATAAAATTCAATGTCCAATGTAAAAAAATTCAAAACATGAAAAATGAAATCAAATACATTGAACATTTACATTAGTTTTCCAATTTGATTGTTGAGGATAATGTAGTGGAATGTTATGACATGCTTCATCTCCACTTCTCAGATTAGTAGATGGAACACTTGGGGAGTGAGTTTTGATACCTCTATGAAAATGAGATGTATCCTATTCCAAAAGAATAAAATACCTTATAAATGAAAATGATTTGTATCCTATTCCAAAAGAAGAAGAAAACCTTATAATTTCAGTTAAAAATAAAATGTAAATATAGGAATGTAATAAAACAAGAATTATTGCAGCAAAAATCAAAAGATCATTGTGTTACCTCCATTTTTCCACGCAAAATGCTATCAGGGTTGACTGGTTCTCTTGGTGGGACAACATTATTTGGAGAAGGGGGGTCGGAAGATTTGATTTTTCTAGCAGCTGGCTTCAAATTATCAAACAAATGGCCAGTTAAACTATCATCCAAATCATCACATACAATGTCATCATTTCTTCCACCATGGATGTTTTGCAACCTTTGGCCTTGCTCAATAGATGAAATTGCAGAGACAAAAGGGTTAGGGTGAACATTTGCATCCACATTGTCGAAAGAATGTTCTTCTCTATTGCAATATGTTTCCCCAATATTAAGAAAATTTTCAAGAGAGCATCGAGCAAGAAAATTATGTTGATGAGGAGCATATTCTGACAATGAACTACCAATCAGAAATGTTCTTTCCATGATATCATCCTTAATACAATACTTACGAGGAATCATAAAATAATTTTCAAGAGTAGTTTCAGTAGTTCTTCTATGATATGTAGCTCTCCTATGCTTAGTTATTGTGTCCTTATTTTTTTGATACCATAAATGGCAACCTTCATTCGACCTTTCACGCGATGATGGTGACAGATCTCGTTTTCTTGTACGCTTTCTTGTTCCTTCAAATGACATGTCTACAATGAATAACATTGCTTGAGAACCAAAGAGAAAAAAAATAATACAAATTCCATGCATAAAATAACTCAGAGAAATTATAATTATTAAAACAAAGAAAAATGCATATCATTCAAACACATTCAAACCCAATTAAGAGAACTAAAGGGGAAACAATATGAAATATTTTTTCAACAAATTGTAATGGGATTAAATATCCAACATCTGATACATATACATATAAAATAAATTTCAAGAGGAGGCATAAAATATCCATAGAATCGTAATTTTAAATTATTAACATATAGACCCAAAAGTATGTAAAGTAAAAAAAATGGAAATATTTTCCAATATAAGAAATCGTAACAGGATTAATAGCCTAAGACTCCATGTCCATATCTAATGGTGGAATCTCATCAATAGAATCCATATGGGTAGAAATTGCAAAAACATTTCTTGACTCAATCAAACCATTGCAATCCTGCAACGTTGGAGACCAAGACCCATACATCTTCTAATTAGTTGAAATATCAATATCTGTTGGAAAACAGAGGCTCGTCATCATGTCATACAATAGGAAAGGAAATTCACTGCAGTTTCACATAATAACCACACACTGGACTGTTCGAAATGGGATATAACCAAGACATTTGATATTTATATCTGTAGAAATTTCTTCCAAAAACTTCCATTTGAAGCCCCAATAATCCTCAAAGTAGTTAATTGTTCATTCAACACACGGGCGACCAAATTGGAAATTATCTATTTCTTCAATTTTCCATACCAAAGTGGCACCATCATTGACAAGGCATATCAACTGATTCTTATATATTGCTAATGACATACACCGTATGTCAGTGATTGGAACAATTGAAAAACTCCATTCATTTTTTATTACATCAAACCAGTAGATTGTAAACCCATATCGAGGATAATTTTCATACTCCTTGTCTAGATAGAGCCAAAATAATTTACTTTTATAAAACACTCCATTCTGACGGGGTGGAGTGCCACCAAATGGAAGATCATCCCTTCGCCAAATTTTATCAAGACTACTGTAAACATAAAATTTATACTGAATTCTATCATAGATATGCTTTAGAAAAACCTAGTCATATTTTTTGTTGCTTACATTTTCCAATAACGAAAAGAATCCCTAGTCTCGAATTCGTATTGGCCCAATGTTTTTAAAGGCCTTTTTAAATGCATTCACTAAAAAATAGTTGCATGAATGGGAGAATTTTGTTGGTAATGATAAAACTACCATTGGTCCAACAGTAGACTCTACTTTGTATCTTGAATCTATGAATCACAAATGGAAATGAGATATGTGCCCATTCTGATTAAGGTATTGAAAAACAAAATAATTTTCTTCATCATTGAGGAAAGGAACCATAAATCCAAATTATTTTGTATAGATATTCTTGAAATGCTATAAGAAATAAGGGTTTCGCAAAACATTCTTCCATTACTTACAAACAGTGCTAAAATTTATTAGAATCGATAAATGAAGCCAGAGGAAGACAATTTCAAGAATTTCAAATGGAAGGCAACTCCAAATAGTTGTATCCATGATCAAATAAGGAAATCACCTAACACAAAAGAAAACACATCTGATATCAACAAAAAAATTTCAATTAATGTTGAATAAAGTTAAAAGTAGCATACATACACAATTTTCCATTTACAGATATAATAAAATCCACCTATACATATTGTATAAAAACTTATGAGTGATAAGAACATTATTAAAATAGTGAAAAACAACTCACAATTTTATAAACCTAATGTTTACAATCCAATATTATCAATCTTAATAAATCTATTTTTATGTCTCTATTAATTTCTATGTTTAATATTGATGTTCAATATAGACATTAAGAAAAAGCCATTTTTTTTAATATTAAATAACTTAATGTTATAAAGCTCACTTTATAAAATAACCTAATGCTACATGAACTAAATGATATAAAAATACAAAAAAAATTAATTCTAATGCCATTGAGCCTAAAAAAACCTAAAGTTGAATTCTAATGTCATTAAACCTAAATAAAACTAAAGTTATGAATCATTTTCTTTAATAAAATATTTATATTGATGTTTAATGACAATGTTCACATTAATGTACAAATGCAAAATTTAATTTTAAATAAATTTCTATGTTTAAAATTGACATTTATATTTATTATTAATATTATTAGTATTAATATTAATTAACATTAAAAGAGATATCAATATTTAAAATAAATATTAATACTTTTTTATTAATTTGAAACATTTATATTTATTATTAAAGTTAATATTAATCTATATTATTAAATTATTAATGTGAATAAGAATCAATATTCATTTTAATAATAATAATAATAATTCTTTCTATGTCAATTTTAAAAAATTGTTTATATTATTAATATTAATTAAAAAAACATAAATATTGAACTTAATAACACACATAAATATTGAAAAATTAAGTGATTAAAATTGCAAATTAAAATAATCAATCCTATTCTTTAATGAAATATTAAGATTACTTTATAAATGCAAAATTTAATTTTATATAAATTTCTATATTTAACATTGACTTATATATTTATTATTAATATTATTAATATTAATATTAATTAACATTAATAGAGAGATTGATATTTAAAATTAATATTAATAATTTTTTATTAATTTGAAATATTTATATTAAGTTCAATAATATTACACAAAATTGACACTTCCATACAACCTAAGTTTACTTATTATAGCTGATATGAATTTCACTCAATCTTTTCTAAAAAATCAAAGGAACTTAAAATAACTTGCAATGTAATTTAAACCTGGAAGTATTATTGAAAGAAACAAGATGGAAGTGCCTATTGGAGTGGCAAAACACGATCTAATCCTTTGTTGCAAGCAATCAAATTACATAGAGAGCCATCCTACAACAACATAAAGGAAAGCGAAAATATAAATCACAGTGCAAAATTGAAAAATATTATTGTTCTTTAACGTTAATTAATTAGAAAACCCTAAAACATCTCCATGATATGATATAAATACACCGTAAAACATATCCATCATATCATATAAAAACATTTTACTACTACGAACAAAACAAGTCACATTTTGTGCATGGACTGTTTCAAACATGAATGAAACAACACAACAAAAAAATAAATTAATACATGTGGTATAATCAACAATTTCATAATAGGTTTTAACCTAATAAGGAAAAGTACCAAAATCAACATGGTAACATAGCAACTTAACGTAATTACCAAAAAACTAAATTTTGGTAATTTTTTCCATTCTGTTCGAAATGTATTGGAAATGACTGAGAAAACACTGAGAAAGGAGAGACTACAATTATTGCAAATTATGATGATGTTGGGAATGAACTGCATTCTGGTTGGGTAGATTTGGAATTGCATTTTGGTGGGGTAGATTTGACCATTGTTGCAGGCCAAGAAAAATTTCTAATAATTTCTTTGGTAGTTGTTTATCTGGTGCAGTGGTAGGTGTTTATCTGGTGGAGTGTTGAAATGGAGTTGAAATGGAGACATGCATATTTTCTATAGTTTGCCATATTATTTAGGAACACAGAGATTTAGCTAGGTTGTTATAGTGTCATATGCTGGTCTTATTTAGGAATTGTATTAGGTGGTATCATTTGAGTGGAAACAAAGTTTACATTAATGCACAAATGCAAAATTTAATTTTATATAAATTTCTATGTTTAAAAATGACTTCTATATTTATTATTAATATTAATTAACATTAAAAGTGATATCGATATTTAAATAAATATTAATATTTTTTTATTGATTTGAAACATTTATATTTATTATTAAAGTTAATATCAATATATTATTAAATTATTAATGTTAATATGAATCAATATTCATTTTAATAATATTATTGTTAATTTTAAATAATAATAATAATAATTTCTATGTCAATTTTAAAAAATTGTTTATATTATTAATATTAATAAAAAACGTAAATATTGAACTTAATAACACACATTAATATTGAAAAAATGAGTTATTAAAATTCCAAAATAAAATAATCAATCCTATTTTTGAATGAAATATTGAGATTAATGTATAAATGTAAAATGTAGTTTTATATAAACTTTTATGTTTAACATTGACATATATATTTATTATTAATATTATTAGTATTAATATTAATTAACATTAATAAAGATATTGATATTTAAAATTAATATTAATAATTTTTTTTTGTTATTTTGAAACATTTATATTTATTATTAAAGTTAAGTTGAATATATATTATTAAATTATTAATATTAATATGAATCAACATTTATTTTAATAATATTATTGTTAAATTTAAATAATAATAATAATAATAGCAATACTATTAATATTGATAATTTCTATGTCAATTTTAAAAATTTATCTTTATCCATGTTTATTAATATTAATAAAAAATATAAATATTCAACTAAATAACACACATAAATATTGAAAAATTGAATGATTAAAATTCCAAAATAAAATAAACTTAAAAATTTTCAAAATTATAATATCATTGAACCGAAATAAACAACTTAAAGTTATCCATCTTATTTTTTAATGAAAAATTTATATTAATGTTTAATGACATTGTTCACATTAATATATAAATGCAAAATATAATTTTATATAATTTTTTATGTTTAATATTGACATTTATATTTATTATTAATACTATTAATATTAATTAACATTAACATTACAATAAATATGATATTTATAATTAATATTTATAATTTTTTTATTAATTTGAAAGATTTATATTTAATATTAAAATTAATATCAATATATATTATTAATATTAATATGAATCAATATTTATTTTAATACTATTATTGTTAATTTTAAATAATAATAACAATAAAATAATAGCAACAATATTAATATTAATAATTTATATGTCAATTTTAAAAATTTATATTTATATTATTAATATTAATAAAAAAAACTTAAATATTAAGTCATGATATTACACTCCACACTTTCATTAACCAGTTTTGTGTATAAGTCATGATATTAACTTTGATGATATCAAAATAAGTTTAAGATGGTCATTATAAATTAGTATAAATTCTTTTGGTAATAATCACATACAGTGGAACTTGGTCGACCTGTTTCGTACCAACCAGTGTGGTTCATCATGAGGACTATGTGAGAGATCAAATCCAGACATTAAGCATAAATAGATGTAGAAATGGCTCAACTAGCCATTAGGAAAACGGTTAGTTTGACTTTGAAAAAGTAAATATTCCAATATTTATTTAATTTAATTAATTTTTATTTATTTATTTATTTATTATTATTTTATTTATTTATAAATTCTTTAATATATTTATACAACTAATTAACTAATTAATTAATTAAATTAACAAATCGCGGTGTATATATGTATATTTTCCTTATTAATTTAATTGATTAAATTATATAATAATCAATTATTATTATTAATTAGCAATATAATTAATTATTATTCATATAATTTAATTATAACAAACTACCTATCAAATAATCAAACACTCAGTTAAAAAAATAAATAAATAAAAATAAATGAATTATTTATATATTAAGCATCATAATAATTTCAAACAAAAAATAAATAAATTAAAAAAAAAAATTAAAAAAAAAAATATTTATATAATTATTATTATTATTATTATATTTTTATTTATTTATTTATTATTATTATTATTATTATTATTATTATTATTATTATTATTATTTATTTTATTTTATTTTATTTTTTTATTTTTATTTTTATTTTTATTTTTATTTTTCAATTTATTTATTTATTTTTTAACCGAGTGTTTGATTATTTGAAAGGTAGTTTGTTAAAATTAGATTATATGAATAATAATTAATTATAATTTTAATTAATAATAATATTTGATTATTATATAATTTAATCAATTAAATTAATAAGGAAAATATACATATATACACTGCGATTTGTTAATTTAATTAATTACTTGGTTAATTAGTTGTATAAATATATTAAAGAATTTATAAATAAATAAAATAATAATAAATGAATAAATAAAAATTAATTAAATTAAATAAATATTGGAATATTTATTTTTTCAAAGTCAAACTAACGGTTTTCCTAACGGCTAGTTGAGCAATTTCTACATCTATTTATGCTTAATGTCTTGATCTGATCTCTCACATAGTCCTAATGATGAACCACACTGGTTTGTTCGAAAAGCGTCGACCACGTTCCAGTGCATGTGATTATTACCGAAAGAATTTATACTAATTTATATGATGGATCACAGAAGTTTAGATTCTGAAAATGGCCATTATATTTAGAAAAGCAGGTTGTGGATTATTTTTAAATTTTGAGGAATAAAAATAAATTTAATTATTTAAACTTATTTTCATATATCAAATTTCAAAATTTCTTACAATCTAATTAAGTTCAATAATATTACAGAAAATTGACACTTCTATGCAACTTAAATTCAATTGTTATTGCTGATATGAATTTCACTCAATCTATTTTGAAAATTTAAAGGAACTTAAAATAGCTTGCAATGTGATCTAAACCTGAAAATATTATCGAAAGAAACAGGATGGAAGTGCCTATTGGAGTGGCCAAACACGATCTAATCCTTTTCTGTAGGCAATCAAATTACATACAAAGCCATCCTACAACAACAAGCGAAGATACAAATCCAACTCTAAAATTGAAAAATGTTACAAATCCAACTGTAATTATTTCAAACATGAATGAAATAACACAACAAAAAAAATAAATTAATACATGCGGTATAATCAACAATTTCATAAAGTATTTTAACCTAATAAAGCGAAGTACCAAAATCAGCATGGTAACATAGCAACTTAAATTAATTACCATAAACTAAATTTTGGTAATTTTTTCCATTATGTTTGGACAAAAATCCCCCTTGAGTCGAAATGTACTGAAAATGATTCAGAAAATATTGAGAAAGCAGAGACTGCAATTATTGCAAATTATGCCGATGTTGGGAATGAATTGCATTTTGGTTGGGTATATTTAACCATTGCAGATAGAGAAAATCTTCTAACAATTTCTCCAGTATGGTGGATGGCTAGTGGAGTGTTGAAAAGTTGTTATTGTGTCATATGTTGGTCTCATTGAGAAATTGAATTACGTGATATCATTTGAGTGGAAAGAGTGTTCACATTAATGTACAAATACAAAATTTAATTTTATATAAATTTCTATTTTCAAAATTGACATCTATATTTATTATTAATATTATTAGTATTAATATTAATTTACATTAAAAGAGATATTCATATTTAAAATAAATAGCAATATTTTTTTATTAATTTGAAACATTTATATATATTATTAAAGTTAATATCAATTTATATTATTAAATTATTAATGTTAAAATGAATCAATATTCATTTTAATAATATTATTGTTAATTTTAAATAATAATAATAATAATAATAATAATAATAATAATAATTTCTATGTTAATTTAAAAAATATATATATTATTAATATTAATAAAGAACATAAATATTGAACTTAATAACCCACATAAATATTGAAAATTGAGTGATTAAAATTCCAAAATAAAATTATCAATCCTATTTTTTTAATGAAATATTAAGATTCATGTATAAATGAAAATTTTCATTTTATATAAATTTCTATGTTTAACATTGACATATATATTTATTATTAATATTAACTTACATTATAAGCACTCCCCATTTCATTGTCACAAGTGTCACAAATATGGGCACCTTGAAAAGGACCGTCTCCTTGGACACCGTTGTAGAAGAAAGCAGAAAAAGATTTCACGGGAGTCCATTCCGTCTGTCGGCACAAAAGAGAATAGGGATCCGAAGGGGGATCAGATGGAAGGGGTAGAGGGCCTGGGTATTGCAATGGATGAATCTTTGCCACCAGATCATATGGAAAATCAACAAAACCAACATGTAATGGATCCAGATTTGGAGACCCCTCAGGCTCAAAATCTTGCAAAAGACACGGGGACAAAAGGATCCCCCCTAGAGGGTATGCCTCTTGTCTCCAATCCCTATCTTTTTTCATCCTTTTTGTATTCTATTTTTGATTTATCTAAGCCTGGTCCCTCCAGGCCCCTTCATATGGAACATGTACAAATGCATGATACTATTGAGTCCCTTGATAGTATCATTACATCCATTTTGTCATCTTCTTTGGCCTCTTCCATTGTTGTCGTGTCAGCTTTTGATCCTTCCCTGTCTGGTCTTCCTGAAAAACCTCCCTACAACCTTATATTGCTAGTGAATAAACCTTGGAAAGGAGAAGCCATTGGAGGGCTGGAGGCCAATCATGTTCCGATTGGGCCTAGGAATTTGAGAGGAAGGAAATCAAGCCTATCCAAGGCTCAAGTAAAGGATAAAATAAACATTGCAGATGGGAAGCAGAGGTCTCTCTCTAGGGTACTTAGAGCAGCACAGCCACCCCTGCAAGGTTATCGATGATAATTCTCTCCTACAACTGTAAGGGTTTGGCTAGTCAGCCTAAAAAACTAGAATTAAGGGAGCTTATAAAATCTCACAATCCGGATGTTCTGCTACTTCAAGAAACTATGGGCCAAGGGGAGGAGGTGAAAGGCCTTCTCACAAGGATGTTTCTCGCCTGGGTGTTCCAAGCATTGGATGATCATGGTAGATCAGGGGGATTAGCAATGGGTTTCAAATCAGGGAGAATGAAGGAGTTTTCTTCCTGGGGTTTTGAAAACTCCCTCGCAATGGAAGTTTATTCAAATGAGCTTTATCACCCTATTCCTCTCCTCAATGTATATGGGCCTTGCTCAGAGAGAGTGCAGTTTTGGAACAATCTCTTCACCAAATCCTTTATAACAAACCCAAATCTCATCTTGGGAGGGGACTAAAATTTCTCTTTGGGGTTTTCGGAATCCTGGGGTCCCTCTGCAAGGGCAGACCAGCTAACAGTTTATTTCACCAATAAGTTTGCTTCCTCACATCTGGTGGATGCAAATTTAATCAAGCCTAGGCCTACCTGGAGGAATAGAAGATTGGGAGATGATTGGGTAGAAAAAAGCTGGATAGGTTCCTTCTTAGTGAATATTTGGTGGCAATATCTCCTGTTTTCAGACACTGGGTCAGGGAGGGTGGTCTATCTGATCACCTCCCCATTTTACTTAAGATCAAAGGCACACAAGAGAAACCTAACACTCCATTCAAATTCAACTCCTGCTGTCTGAAAGATGAGTCCTATAATTCTTTGTTCCACACCAATTGGAGGAAGGACAGACCAAGGGACCTAGGTAACATGTGTAAGAATTTTATGGAGAACCTGAAAAACATGAAGAATGCAACCGGGGATTGGGAAAAACTCAAAAAATTAAAGGAGGAGGAGGAGGAGCTAAGGAAGGTCAATGAGGAATTTGACTTTCTTGAAAGGTCGGAGAGGGCAGGATATTCTAATTTTGATTCAAGAAATAGAATAAGGGATCTAGAAACAACTAGGAAGAAAATTCTGCTGGAAAAAGAAGAAAGTTGGCATTTGAAAAGTAGGGCTATCTGGCTTCAATCTGGAGATGAAAACACAAAGTTTTTTAAGAACTATGAGAACGGAAGGAAAAACATAAATACCATATGGGAATTGTAGATGGAGAATGGTGGTTGGGCACGATATTTTGAAGATCTTTCCTCGCTAGGATTAAATCACTCTAAATCTATGTTCAGAGTCCCAGTGGAGGCTTCCATAGCTGAAGTAATTAGGATGGTTCAATTATTTCCTAGCTACATAGATGAGGAAGGAAATAACAACATCATGGAGCCGGTCACAAAAGAGGAAGTATAAGGTATCCTAAAATCGATGCAAAAGGATAAGAGTCCAGGACCTGATGGATGGACGATGGAATTCTTTCAACATTTTTTTGAATTCTTAGGGGAGGATTTGGTAGAGGTGGTGGAAGAGTCTGGCAGTTCAGGCTCAATTTATCAGCCTTTTAATGCTGCTTTCCTAGCTCTTATTCCAAAAAAAAACATCCACTCTCCTTGTATAAATTTGAATAACTGATATATTATTCACCGAGATTCTCCTGATCACACATTGTTTTAGCTTCATGCATAATACAAAATCTCTTCTACCATTGATCATCACATGCAGAAATAAAATCAATTGCATGCATACATTAAAACTGTAAACAATCACACATATGAACACAGTATTTAATGGGAAAGCTTAAAGCTGAAAACCCCAACTATCTGTATATTATATGTCATGGAGATAATGTAACAATCATAGTACAAAATCTTTTCACAATCTCTCATACACACCCTCAATTGCTACACATTATCAAGCTAGATCTAGCAAAACACATGCTCCAATATTTTGCCACTTGATAGCCAGCCTCGATTGCGCTTTTCAATGCTATGGGATGGCTTCATTAAATAGATAAACCACCTGGATTGAACTGCACAATCCTCATGGGCTACTCCACTTGTCTGTGTGTTGCAAATAGCAACATTATAGTCACAACTGATAGTTAACCTGCTCTTTCACCTATCTCTGCACTGGTCTCCACTGAAACTGTCCATGCACTGAAGTTAACTGATGCATTCTTTAGTTGATTAATGAGTTTATATTTAGTGAATTAATTAATAATTAATTCACACCACTCTCACTAATTTTATCAATTAGTTAAACTAGATACAAATAGCTCAACTATGTTTATATTAGTTAAACTGAATACAACTCCACTAACTTCCTCAATCAACTCCACCAAACTCTGTCACATGAGTTCTAACTGAAGTATCCATGCAATAGCTCCACATAACCCTCAGGAATAGCTTAATTCCTTCTTTCAGCTCCTGTGCCACATTTGTGCTCTTAACTAAAGTGCTCCAAGAGAATAAGATAATGTTTAGAGTCTAAATATTATTGAGAGCTAATAATATTCGACACATCTATTTTTAGACTGGAAATCTAAAAATAGATTCCGCCCAATATGTCTAAAAATGGAAGTCCATCTACTTTTTCCGACTTTCCCAACCATCCATAAATAGCATCCTGCAACTCATAGAACATGATCCATATGTCTAAAAATAGACATAGTCTAAAAATAGACTTTGCACCAAAAATAGCCTGTGGGCCCAGTTAGTGAAGGTGACTCCTTTCCACTAAGCTCATCATCTTGTTGCAATATCAACACTCCCTCTTAACAAGATATGGATTATCTGCAACCCCTATCCTGCCCCTGTGGTATTCGAATTTGCTCCTGGTGAGCGCCTTCATCAAGATATCAGCATCTTGATCCTCCGTGGGAATGTATGAAAGTAACATGATCTTCCGCTGCACACAATCTCTGATATGATGATATCGGATGTCAATATGTTTAGATCTATCATGAAATACTAGATTAACCGAGATTTTGATGCAACTCTTATTATCACAATAAATCACAGTAGGCTCTAAGTGTGAACCGAACAACCCGACCAGGATATTCCTCATCCATATAGCCTTGCATGGAGCCAAACTCACTTCCATATACTCGGCCTCTGCTGAACTGAGTGCCACGGATCTCTGCTTCCTGCTGTACCAAGAAACTGTTGTCGAACCGATACTGAAAATCCCTCCAGATGTGCTCTTTCTGTCCGTTGGGCTCCCTGACCAATCTGCATCTATGAAGCCACATAGCTTCACCTCATCCAACTGTCTGTACCACAATACATATCCCGATGTCCCTCTGAGATATCTCAATACATGCTTTCCTGCCTTCAAGAAGAGCTTGGTAGGCTTAACCATAGCTTGTGAAAGCTGATTAACAACATAGCATATGTCGGGTCGTGTATTGACCAGATACATAAGCAACCCCACCAACTGTCGATAAACAGTGGCATCCACTACCTCCACTGAAGTAGCATCCTCCTTCCTCCATCCACCAGGAAGAGGAGTATCAACAGGCTTACAGCCATGCATGTTGAACTTCTCCAGTATCTCCCAGGCATACTTTCCTTGAGAAACAAATAGTCCACCACTACGCTGCCAAATTTTCAATCCCATGAAATAATGAAGGAGTCCCAAGTCCTTCATCTCAAACTCCTTTGGAAGATCCTCCTTGCATGAGAATATCAACAGTTCATCACCTGTCAAAATCAAATCATCTACATAAAGTACAATGATCAGCAACTTACCCTCCACCACAATCTGGTATAATTTAGGATCCGCCTCACTCTTGGAGAATCCAAGTCCGGTGAAATAACTGTCTATCCGTGTGTACCAAGCACGAGGTGCTTGTTTCAACCCATACAGTGCTCTCTTGATCCTGTACACATGCGACTCGCTGCTGAAAATCTCAAAACCTTCGGGCTGCTCTATGTACACCTCCTCCTCAATGACTCCGTTGAGGAACGCAGTCTTCACATCCATCTGATGAATGTGCCACCCCATATGCGCTGAGAGAGAAATAATCGTCTGTATGGAAGAATACCTTGCAACAGGTGCAAAGGTCTCCTTATAATCAATCCCCCCTATCTGTGAAAAGCCTCGGGCAACAAATCTTGCCTTATACTTCTCCACACTCCCGTCAGCTATTTGCTTCACTTTGTAGATCCATCTCCAACCCACCACTGATTTCCCTTTCGGCCTCGGGACAATCTCCCATGCATTGTTTCTAAAAATCGAATCATACTCTTCCAACATGGCATCTACCCATGCGGGGTCCTCCATAGCTTCCTCGAAAGAGGATGGCTCTGTCACGATACACTTGCTCACAAGAGCCATGTATCCAGTGTACTGATCAGGTGACTGTCTCTATCTAGACTGTGATGTAGGTGCTCCTACAACCTTCTCTGCATCTTCAGCCAATCGCTCAGCTTCTGTAGTGCGCTTCCGCCCTCTGATGGTTGGCGCTGCATGAGTGGTCTCTTCCACTCCATGAACCTCCTCTTGTGGCTGATCCACATCCTGAGACTCATCCTTAGGAACTAATAGCTCCTCATCTGCATGCAAGTGTGGCTCCCTCTCAAGCGAACACTTCATGGCTTTCTCCTCCTGAAATTTGATATCCCGCCGCATAATAATCTTGCGACTATTTGGAAAATACACACGATAGTTGTGGGGAATATCAGTGTACCCCACAAATATCCCAACCTCCGCAGTCTGCTCCAGCTTCTTCCTGGCATCCTTCGTCACATGAATGTAAATAGGTGAACCAAAAATCCTCAAATGGGAAATATTAGGCCTCTTACCAGAAAATGCCTCCTCGGGTGTACTCATGCCAAGTATCTTGTGAGGACAACGGTTCTGCACATATACTGTAGTATTGCATGCCTCCACCCAAAAGTGAATGGGTAGGCCCTGATCATGCAACATTGCCCGTGCAGCACCCACGATCGTTCTATTCTTCTGCTCAGCAACCACATTCTGATGTGGGTTATGAGGTGCTATGAGCTCTCTTCGAATTCCTTTTGCGCTGCAAAATTCCTTGAATTCTCCAGAGATGAATTCACCACCATTGTCACTCCTAAGAGCCTTCACCTGCTTCCCCGATTCTTTCTCAACCAGTGCCTTGAACTCATAGAAATTTGAGTATGTCTCGCTCTTCTTTTGCACGAAGAAGATCCAGCACTTACGAGAAAAATCATCAACAAATATCACATAATACTTGTACTTTTCTGTCGAAGCTGCTGAGAAAGGTCCACACATGTCTGTGTGAATTCTCTCAAGGATCGTTGTGGCATGACTATCCTTCTCATGAAAGGTGGCTTTCACAAATTTTCCCAAGGTACACCCCTTGCACTGATCTGACTACGCAAGAGTGCCTTTAGGAAGCCCAGTAGAAATCTGTTGTAGTATCTTCAAAGCTCCATGGTTAAGGTGGCCCAATCTCTGGTGCCACAACTCGCCATCATCCTCGCTCACCACTCCTTCTGCCTTGCCTCCCATTGTTGCATAGCCATCTACCTGCAATTGATAAAGGTTCTTAACTTTAACCCCTATCCTCCGAGTCTCACCAGTTTCTTTGCTGCACAAGAAAGCCTTTCTCTCGCTAAAGACAACATCATATCCTTTGTCTTCTAACATCGCCACAAAGATAAGATTCTTCTTCAATCCTGGAACATGCATCACTTCCTTCAATCTGAAGGGTTTACCAGACTCCCTCTCAAAGGAAATGGGACCAATACCGGTCACACTGTATCTACCATCATCGCCCATCTTGATGTGCACTCCAAGATCTTTCTCATCCAAATCAGTAAACAAATATCGATCTCCTGTCATGTGAAAAGATGCACCACTATCAAGAAACCACATTGATCCCGACATACTTGAGACCAAGCATGCGATCAGTAAAAAAACTAGCTCAAACTGTGAGGCTAAGGCCTCTCCAGTTGCAGTGCCAGCAGCCTGCTTATTTTTCTTCTTCTGTGGACAATTAGTGGCGTAATGTCCATGTTGGTGACAGTGAAAGCACCTCACCTTGGACATGTCCTACTTCTTGCCTTTCGCACTGGAATGAGAAGCTTTCTTTCTCTTCCCTTTATTTTCTTTGGCAGCCAAAGCACAATTCTCTTCATCAGAGTTCTTTGATGAAGATCCGTCCCTGGTACTCCGCCTTATCTCCTCTTGCACAAGATACGACCAAAGTCGCTCCCATCCTGGAAATTTCTCCCGACCATTGACAGAGTCCTGACAGGAATGCCAACTCTTCGGAAGCCCAAGGAGAGCCAAGCTCACCAAGTCCTCATCATCAACAATAGCCCCCACACTTCCCAGCTCATCCCTACACTGGATGAACTTCGTGAGGTACTTGGACATACTGTCTCCTTTCTCCCTTTTTATGTTTCTGAGTTTATCCTTGAGCACCAACTTCCTTTGATCGCTCTTTCTTTGGAATAAATCTATCAAAGCTTTCCACTTCAATAATGGAGAAGCCTTACCATGAAGGCTAGACACTATGTGATCCTTCACACCTTCCAACTGAATCCTTCGACACTTTTCTATCTTCTTTTGCCATGTGTCAAGTACGGCAACATCACTAGAAGTAGGCTTCGGAATTTCTGCATCTATGAACTCCTTCAACACATTGTCATCCAGTACCGCCTCCATCATTTCCTTCCATGCAATATAATTCGAGCTGCCCTCGAGGGCATACTCCAATTGCAATCCGTTGAAAGACATTTCAACTTCGACACCAAGAAAACATTGCTGCAAATTCGAATTCCACCAGCACAAAACTCAACCACTTCAATGTTTTGCAATTGCTCCAATGATCAATATCGCTCTGATACCATGTAGAAATTTGAATAACTGATATATTATTCACCGAGATTCTCCTGATCACACACTATTTTAGCTTCATGCATAATACATAATCTCTTCTACCATTGATCATCACATACGGAAATACAATCAATTGCATGCATACATTAAAACCACAAACAATCACACATATGAACACAGTATTTAATGGGAAAGCTTAAAGCTGAAAACCCCAACTATCTGTATATTATATGTCATGGATATCATGTAACAATCATAGTACAAAATCTCCTCACAAGCTCTCATGCACACCCTCAATTGCTACACGTTATCATGCTAGATCTAGCAAAACACATGCTCCAATCTTTTGCCACTTGATAGCCAACCTCTATTGTGTTCTTCAATGCTATGGGATGGCTTCATTAAATAGATAAACCACCTGGCTTGAACTGTGCAATCCTCATGGGCTACTCCACTTATCTGTGTGTTGCAAATAGCAATAGTATAGTCACAACTGATAGTTAACCTGCTCTTTCACCTATCTCTGCACTGGTCTCCACTGAAACTGTCCATGCACTGAAGTTAACTCATGCATTCTTTAGTTGATTAATGAGTTTATAATTAGTGAATTAATTAATAATTAATTCACACCACTCTCACTAATTGTATCAATCAGTTAAACTGAATACAAATAGCTCAACTATGTTTAGATTAGTTAAGCTGAATACAACTCCACTAACTTCCTCAATCAACTCCACCAAACTCTGTCACATGAGTTCTAACTGAAGTATCCATGCAATAGCTCCACTTAACCCTCAAGAATAGCGTAATTCCTTCTGTCAGCTCCTGTGCCACATCTGTGCACTTAACTGAAGTGCTCCAAGAAAATAAGATAATGTTTAGAGTCCAAATATTATTAAGAGCTAATAATATTCGACATATCTATTTTTAGACTGGCAATCTAAAAATAGATTCCACCTAGTATGTCTAAAAATAGAAGTCCATCTATTTTTTCCAACTTGACCAACCATCCACAAATAACATCCTACAACTCATAGAACATGATCCATATGTCTAAAAATAGACATAGTCTAAAAATAGACTTTGCGCCAAAAATAGCCTGCGGGCCCACTTAGTGAAGGCGACTCCTTTCCACTAAGCTCATCATCTTGTTGCAATCTCAACACTCCTTTGATGACTTCTTCCCCATTTCTCTTTGCACCTGTATCTACAAGATCATTTCTAAAGTGATAGCATCCTGCTTGAAACCTTCCTCTCTAAAAATATCTCGTTGGAACAATTTGGTTTCCTGGACGAAAGGAAAATTCATGAGGCCGTTGGGGTAGCCCAAGAAACCCTCCATAGTCTAAAAAGAAGCATGAAAAAAGGAGCCATTGTTAAAATGTATGTGTCAAAGGCTTATGACAGAATTAGATGGTTGTTCTTGAGGTTGCTAATGACTCAACTTGGATTCAGGATTGACTTCATAAACTGGGTGATGGGCTGTATTTCTTCATCCAGTATAGAAATTGTGATAAATGGGGCTGCAACAATTTTTTTTAATCCACAAAGGGGTCTCCATCAAGGATGTCCACTCTCTCCCCTTCTCTTCTTATTAGCAATAGAGGGACTGAGACTAATGATACATGAATCAAAGAGACGAGGGGAAATAAAAGGCATTGAAGTGGCGATGACCTTATTTGTCACTCATATGCTGTTTTTTGACGATATTCTGTTGTTCAGCAATGGTAGCATGGAAGACTGTAGATTCCCTAAGGAGGTGGCAGATATTTTCATGAAAGCTACTAGCCTTAGCATAAACTGCCAAAATTCCTCCCTAACAATGGCATGTCTCTCTAGGGCTGAAGTGGGCAAAATCAGAGTACTTCATTTTCAAGTTAAAACGCTTCAGGACAAGTTCATATATTTGGGCTTCTTCCTAAATCCAGACTCATACCTTATTCAGGACTGGAAATTGCTTATTGCAAAAATAGAGGTTAGAATGAAACACTGGAGCTTCAAATGGTTATCTAGAGAAGGAAGACTTGTGCTGAAAAAATCTATTGCTATGGCCATTCTGGTGTACTAGGTTGGTCTTTCTTGGAGTATTCTTTCTTCAATAAATAAAGTGTGCAATAGATGCTTATGGGAAGGATAAAAAATGGAACATGTGACGCCCTGGGTGGAATGGGAGAAAATAGTAAGACCAAAAGGTTGGGGAGGTTGGGGAATAAAAGAACTAGCCTCATTCTCAAAGTCTCTAGCAGCTAAATTAGCATGGAGACTCATCACCCTTGATAATATTTGGACATCTTTTAAAAAAAGAAAGTACATCAATTTCATGCCAATTCAGAACTCATTGAGATTGCCTAAAAAAAAATTAAAGAATTCCTCAATAGTATGGAAAGCAACTATAGCCTCTATCAATATCATAAAACATGGGTTAGCATGGCATGTGGGGGATGGATCCCGGGTTAGGCTAGGCCGTGACCCATGGGTGGGTTGTTCTGGAAGACATTCTCTATCATGAGAACTAATAGAGCAGTTGGACCAAATAGGGTTCAACATCTGCGCCAAATTGCAAATCAGGAAAGAACAACAATGTGGAGACGAGCGTGGTTGAATGGGGATGATGTTCAGCTTGAAGATAGATGGTTGAAGGAATGGGAGAGCTTTATATCGGATCTTCAGAACTCTAACATAAGGATCTAGAAAAAGAGATATGAGCTCAGATGGGTTCATTCCCCGTCTGGGATGTACCCCCCAAAGTTCGAATACAATTGGCTCATGGCACAGAAAGGATGGGGGGAGACAAAGTGGTGGTACAAACCTCTATGGGAGCTAAAAGGACCAGAAAAAACGAGATTTTTCTTCTAGTGCATTCTCCAAAAAAAAATTCCCACCTGGGACTTTCTTCAGCACAAGGGAAAGATTGGTCCTGGTTGGTGCTCCTTATGCAAGGATAGTCTTGAAACATTCCAACATATTTTCCTCACATGTCCTTTCAACATAATTCTTTGGAATGAATCCATGAGGCTTCTCAAAATCCCACAGAGGTGGGAAGGTCAGGAGGTTCAGGAAGCATGGCAGAGATGGTGGCAAGAAGCTCAAAATGATAGGGTTCGAAATATCCCTTTGTTGATCGCCTGTGGAACCTAGATAGCTAGTAATCATGTTATTTTTAAAGACTCCCAGTTTCTGATTAGTATTCTGGTGGCGGAAGGACTATCCATCTATGAGTATATTCCAATCCCATCTCAGCCTCAACAAGCTCGGGTCATTCAACAGGAAAAAATTAGGGGGGTTATACCATGGGCTTATTTTGATGGGGCCTCGAACCCTAAAAATAGATGTGGAGTGGGTTTGGTCATACATGCCCCCTCCGAAAAATTTCTCAAAGCCTCAATTGGTCTCAGTCAGGGGACTAATAACTATGCAGAATTAAAAGCTTTACATCTTCTTCTATGCTGGCTTTCCTTCTTGAGAATGAGAGAGGTTCATATCTTTGGGGATTCTTTAAACATCGTCAAGTGGTTCAATGGGACTCAAAGATGCCTAAATTATATTTTGCTGCCTTTACTTAACGAGGTGTCCCAACTTAAATTATTTTTTAATGAGATATATGTTTGTCACATTTACAGGTAACTGAACAAGGATGTAGACCTCCTTTGCAAGGAGAGAATTCGACATGATATGGGGCACTGGATAGCTGTTGAGGTCGAGGGTCGGCTGGTTCGGAATCTCGAATAGCCTGCTTTTGCCTTAAGATTTTGTCACCACTTTCGTTTTATTTTACTTTTTATTTACAAACAGACAGTATTTTGTAAATCTGATACTATATATACTTTTCAAATCTTATCTTTGTTTCGGATTGTTTTCCTCGATGAGGAGGTCTAGGAGACAGGAGTAAAATTGTTCTTAAAACATTTTTGGACATATTTTATGAACTGGATCAGTGTCTACCACCCAGTTTTTTGGTTTTCGGAGATAACAAACTGACTGAGTATCTCTACACCTCTGTTTCGAGCGTATTTTTCCTAGAAAGGAAGCCCGAGGGGTGTAAAAAGACAATGAAAGCTCACACATGTGGATTATGACTAAGAGGATGGTGGCTCCTCCATTCATATCAACAGTAACTCCATATTTCTCCTTGAAAAGGGCGGAAATACAGTTTTTTGGAACGCATTATGCATATACTATGTAACTCTCTATGAATTAATAGATGGTTCGATTTTTTCTGTGGAAAACAAAAATTATTAACATACATGAATAGAGATATTGATATTTAAAATTAATATTAATAAATTTTTTATCAATTTGAAACATTTATATTTATTATTAAAGCTAATAAGAATCTATTTTATTAAATTATTAATATTAATATGAATCAATATTTATTTTAATAATATTACTATTAAATTTAAATAATAATAATAATAATAATAGCAATATTGTTAGTATTGCTAATTTCTATGTCAATTTTAAAAATTTATGTTTATCTATGTTTATTAATATTAATAAAAAACATAAATATTCAACTTAATAACACACATAAATATTGAAAAATTGAGTAATTAATGTTCCAAAATAAAATAAACTTGAAAAATTGTAATGTGATTGAACCTAAATAAACAAGTTAAAGATATCCATCCTATTTTTAATGAAATATTTATATTGATGTTTAATGACATTGTTCACATTAATGTATAAATGCAAAATATAATTTTATATAATTTTTTATGTTTAATATTCACATCTGTATTTATTATTAATATTATTAATATTAATATTAATTAACATTAAAATAGATATGATATTTAAAATTAATATTAATAATTTTTTTGTTAATTTGAAACAATTATATTTATTATTGAAGTTAATATCAATCTATATTATTAAATTATTAATATTAATATGAATCAATATTTTTTTAATACTATTATTGTCAATTTAAAATAATAATAATAGCAATAATATTAATATTAATAATTTCTATGTCAATTTTAAAAATTTATATTTAAATTATTAATATTAATAAAAAACATAAATATTGAGTCATCATATTAACCTCCACACTTTAATTAACCTATTTTGTGCATGAGTCATGATATTAGTTTTGATGATATCAAAGTAACTTTAAGATAGCCATTTATATTTAGAAAAGAAGGTTGTGAATCGTTTTTAAATTTGAGGAATAAAAACAAACTCAACTATTTAAATTCATTTTTACATTTAAGTTCATTTTCTTATATCAAATTTCAAAAAAATTTACAATCTAATTAAATTCATTAATATTACACAAAATTGACACTTCCATACAACCTAAATTCACTCATTATGGCTAATATGAATTCCTCTCAATCTTTTTTAAAAGAACTTAAAATAGCTTGGATCTAATCTTTTGCTGCAGGCAATCAAATTACATAGAGAGCCATCCTACAACAACATAAAGGTGCTGCAAGGGAAAGCGAAGATACAAATCCAAACGTAAAATAAGGTTAATTCATTTAAAAAAACCCTAGAACATCTCCACTATATCATATAAAGACATTTTACTGCTACGGACAAAACAAGCCACACTCTGTGCATGGACTGTTTCATGAATGGAAGAACACAACGGAAAAATAAATTAATACATGTGATATAATCCACAATTTCATAAGAGATTTTAACCTAATTATGCAAAGTACCAAAATCAGCATGGTAACATAGCAACTTGACGTAATTACAATAAACTAAATTTTGGTAATTTGTTCCATTCTGTTTCTACAGAAATCCCCCTTGAATCGAAATGTATTGAAAATGATTTAGAAAATACTGAGAAAGGAGAGACTGCAAATGTTGCAAATTATGTCGATGTTGGGAATGAATTGCGTTCTGGTTGGGTAGATTTGACCATTGTTGTAGGTGGAGAAAATCTTCTAACAATTTCTCTTGCAGTTGTTTATCTTTATCTGGAGGATGATGGCAAGTGGAGTGTTGAAGTGGCCACAGGCGATTTTTCTATAGTTTGCCATATTATTCAGGGACGCAGAGATTTAGCTCTGGTAGCTAAGTTGTTATTGTGTCATACCCGTTGAAGAATTGAATTACGTGGTATCATTTGAGTGGAAATATGAATCCTCTTCACTGGTTATGTTAGAAAAATTACTTCAGAAACATGTCCAATTCACTGATTCATTTGTAATTGACAAGGAATCTTCACGGCCCCAGATCTACAGTAGTTTGTTAGCTATCACGGCCCCAAAGCTACAGTAGTATGTTAGCTAAAGCTATAGCTCCTGGCACAGGACAGCTCGTCATAGTGGGACTTATTCTTCTCAAGTCCAAAAAGGTGGGAAACTCTTTAAGAATTGCATGGTGAATATACTCAGTAGTATGTTAGCTAAAGCAGTAACTCCAGGACAGCTTGTCAAAGTGGGACTTATTCTTCTCAAGTCCAAAAAGGTAGGAAACTCTTTAAGAATTACATGGTGAATATACTCATACAGTTGTGTCATACCCGTTGAAGAATTGAATTACGTGGTATCATTTGAGTGGAAATATGAATCCTCTTCACTGGTTATGTTAGAAAAATTACTTCAGAAACATGTCCAATTCACTGATTCATTTGTAATTGACAAGGAATCTTCACGGCCCCAGATCTACAGTAGTTTGTTAGCTATCACGGCCCCAAAGCTACAGTAGTATGTTAGCTAAAGCTATAGCTCCTGGCACAGGACAGCTCGTCATAGTGGGACTTATTCTTCTCAAGTCCAAAAAGGTGGGAAACTCTTTAAGAATTGCATGGTGAATATACTCAGTAGTATGTTAGCTAAAGCAGTAACTCCAGGACAGCTTGTCAAAGTGGGACTTATTCTTCTCAAGTCCAAAAAGGTAGGAAACTCTTTAAGAATTACATGGTGAATATACTCATGATGAATATACTCAACAAATTTCAATTTCTTTGCAAATGACCTATCATCACCTATAACTATTTTGTATTTTTCTCGAGATTTGTGTATTTTTTGGCTACAAGTTTTATTAAGCTAAAGCATAAAGGTATTATTGTCAAATCCAACAACTTTCACACCTTTCATAAAAAAATAGAATAGCATTTTGCCGGAAAATGGATGAGCAATTGTACCCTATGAAGTTTGTTACAAGAAATTCTATAGCTTAGTTTGTCAATCAGGTAGCCCTCTAATAATTGAAACCTTTGTATCAAAATCCCTATTTTTTTCAAAAACAAATACTATTTGAAATTTCTATACACTTTTTCGAGCCACAAGAAAACCTGTGTATCAAATCGGACCTGGAAACTTCTGTATTGAACATCTACAAACCTGCAAACCAAAATCAATTTATTAAAACTTATTAACATTAAAAAAACCAATAAAATAAAACAACAATTTAAAAAAAAAAACAAACAAATGTACGATTATAAACAACCCAAACCTGAATGGCAAATTGAAGAAGGGGAAAATGCGCTTTCTGAGAAAGTGTTCAAATTCTTTTGAGAACAATGTATATATAGTTTGGTATAAATTTATTTTAGGGGAGCTTGAAGAACATATGTTTCAAATATATAGAATATTAAAAGAAATGTAATTAAATAAAAAAAGCATGGTAAAATAAATATCAATAACCTGACACAATAAATCCAATATGTTGTTACAAAGATGGTTATCATGTGTCCAAAACTTTGCATACAAAACCATTGAATACCACTCACTTAATGAAATGAATCAATATGATTGCATACCACTCACTTAATAAAATGAATGAAATTACAATGCATATTTTGTACTTTTTTTAAAATTTATTTGTGAGCATTTAATCATTGGGTTATTAATAGTGTTCATACAAACATAATTGCTAATGACATTTGGCACATGCAAACTCAACTCTTCACATACCACCATGTCAAATTCAAAGTTACATAATGAACACATGTCAACACACATAGCCATGTTTCAATACAATTTTTTATTTCTATTTTATTTTCCCTCGTATGTGGTACTAATCATTATATGCGGCGATCAAGGGCAGGGGTAGTAAATTTTTAATCATACTTCAGTAAAAAGTTGATTTAAACATGGTTTAAACACCTTATTTAGATATGCAAGGAAGTTATCACTTGCAATTTGATTCGTTGATGTGTGGCAACGACATCAATTTAGACCATTAGATCAAGATGATTAATTAGAAAAATCATTAAAGTAGTCAATTCCAACAGGGGGAAGCCTATCGGCCTAATTATAATTTTAGAGACTTGTGGTATTCTTAAGTCATAGTATTGGCTTGTGATTTTTTAATAAAGTCTATTTAAAAATTAAGAATATCCATGATAAAGTGGGCTTTAATCAGCATGGATAACAATCTTCTTCCATGTTTTTTCCAATGTATAATAATAATAATAATAAATTTGAAGCCCCAATGGATAGCTCAATTTGTCCTGTTCGCATTGCTAAATACCTTGACAATTGGGAGGTCCGGTTAGCATTGCTAAGTACCTTTCCAATTGGGAGGTCAAGGGGTGTCTCCTCAATGCACTTGGGGTTATGCACGACCACATAAGCCCAAGGGTAGACCCCTACCGTGGATGTAGGGGCCACTGAGTGACCATGAACCACAGTTGAAATTAATAAATAAATTTATAATTTGGTAAGTCTTATGATTTTTTTAATTTTAACAACTTGAGATGGGTGGATTTGTAGGTAATATTACCGGTGGATGTAGGGGTCACTTAGTGACCATGAACCACATTTGAAATAAATAAATAAACATATAATTTAGTTATTCTTATAATTTTTTTAATTTTAACAACTTGAGATGTATGGTGAAGTAAGCGCATCTTGTTCCATATTTTTTCAAATATATGGTTTAATTTACATATTAATTTTTTAATTAAAAATAATAAAATAATAGAGTTATAATTTATTTACTTATATGATTTTATTTTTATTAGAACAACATAAGATGTAGGATGAAATAAGTGAAGTATATGCTCTCATATTTATTATAGATTGTTGTTTATCAACATTTATCATGAGTTTAATTTATATAACTATATTAATTATAAACAAAATTATTATTATAAAAATAAAAATTAAGAAGAAAAAAACAATAAACAACTCGGTTGGAATATGCTCTAAATTTGTGTCTTTCTTTTAAACGTAAACAAACAAATTAAGAATGAAAGCGTCTCGTCACTAACGACCAACCAATAATTACAAGTGATCTAGTTTTTCTTAAGTAACAATAATGATGAATTATTTAGATAAATATTTAATTTGGGTGGATACACTTAAAGGAATCTCACCATATACACTAAAAGGTGAAGACATTGGACAATGCTAAGTACCCCACGTTTTGATTTGACAGAGAAGTGGTACTGTTGTGCCGTGGCGCCTCGAAATTAGGGGTTCTTGGCCCAACCTGTATTGGTGGGAGTTGTCTACCGAGGCAATGAAATAGCCCGAACGACAGTTTTTGTCAGAATCCGGGCAAAAAAATTTCAAGAAATCAGGTAGTTGGAGTGGTTGGAATCAAATTTTGATAGTGGAAATGGATTCAGCACTACCAAAAACCCTTAGGGCACTCAAAATACTAGAGTTTAACAACTGTAAACATGATTCTGATAAAATCTTTGCCAGATTTTTTAAAAAACTCTGCCGAATTTTGTGCCAAAACGTTGCCCGGGAAGACTACGGCGTATTGGTGACCCGGACGTTTGGATAGTACACGAGTAGTACACTGGCTCGCCACTCAGTGTAGTAATCCTTGTCCAATATAGTATTCATTTCTTTTGCTGGAGCTCTGCAGGAGGTCACATGGCATGGCATCCAGGGGATCACAGAAGAATGTTCGGTCGCATGCAGGGAGATCCATCATGTGATGCGAGGAATATGCCGCCATGTGTTTTTAATGCAACCCTCTCTTTTAATATGGATAGTCTTTCATTCTCATGAAGTTAGGTGATTATATATATATATGAGGGCGGATGAGGAGCATTTGCAGATGTTTTTTTCATTTCTAAATGGTTATCCTTTCATAAACTCCACTAATGGCGCACTGTGCTTTAGGAGAAAGTTGCATCTGGTTGGTGGAGAGGTATCTCAAGGATTCTGCGGGCAGATCGAGAGAATATATTTCTCTGGCTTTTGGGTTGATTAGCATCATCAGCTGGGCTGTTCCTGAGATGCCACAGATTTTTACCAACTTGAAGAATAGATCTACAGAGGGATTTTGCTTTGCATTTCTTAATGGGTTGTTGGGTAAGCAGGCTCTTTTAGATTCATGTAGCACTTTTTATAATGGATGTTTTCTGGGTTTTTTTTGGAAATATTAAAATGGTAGTAAGTTAATTTTTGGATCACTGTTTTTCATTTTCTTTTTTTCAATTAAATAAGAATAAAATGATATTTAATAAATAAGATGAAAACAACATATAAAAATAAAATAATATTTAATAAAGTAAAATTCTTGGAGGCTAGAATGCAGTAAAATTTCTTTTAAATTAGTTATTATTCATAAATTTGTTGTCAAAACTTGATGTTCTGGAATGTGTAGAATCTCTTATAATCTAATTATAAGATTATATTATTATTAGTAGATTATAATTTAGCTGTAAATAAGCAATTAATTGATAATAAAAGATATTAAAATATTTGATTTATTAGTTGTTAATAAATTATAATTCAGTTATTAATAAATTGTAATTTAATTCAGTTAAAAAAATTAATTAAAAATAATGTTACATATATATTTTTTTTGAATAATACTAATTCTATTAAGAAAAAAACCATATAGTACAATTTGAGCTTGCAAATAAGCAAAGCAGAAAAGCAAGGGGGGCCGGCGATGATGCACTATCAACCTCGGTCCCCAAAAGAAACTATGGATTGAGCGAAAGATAACAAGGATAACAGAAAATGGAGAGGGAAACAAAGGAATCTACCCAGAGTCGGTAGAGACTTCCAAACAACACTTTTTCCCTTTCTTCTTACTGAATTTGACCCAACCATTGTGACTTGGTTGGGCAGGAACCAATTGTAGATTATACTGCACTGAAGAAGGAGTCTCCTTGTCTGAATTGGAGGAAGAAGACTCATGCAAACGTTTCTGTGGGATCGGAGGGGTAGAGGGATCCTCAGGGCTGGCCGAGGGCATGACCTTCGGGTGCTCATCTTTCTCCCCTTCCGCTTCCATTTCCTCCTCATCCGAGCTGGAGGACTCTATATCATCCATGGGGGGTGGATCACATGGTTTCCAGTCTTGGGCTTCGGTTTGCTATTGGTGTTCTTATTTTTGGCGGGGAAACTAGAACATGTGTTCTGGAGATGCCCCGTATGATGGCAATGTCTACACCGGAATGCAGTGTTCTCATAATCCAAGGTTTGTGTCCAATGAAAGTTCCCAATTTTGAGGTTGATCTGATCAGGAAGTCCTTTTCTTAAGTCTATTTCCGCGCAAATTCTGCCATAGGTATAGATTCCTTTCTCCCCTCGAGAGGTATCTGTAGTTAGGAAGCAGCCAGGAGCATTCCCAATCCCTTGGAAGACCGAGAAGTGCCAGAGATGTGTCGGGAGGTTCGAAAGACAGACCCAAATGGGAAGCTTGGTGATGACTGCTGAAGAGGGGTCGAAATCTAGAAACCAGGGGGTGAGAAATAGCCCAGTTGTTCCCCAGAACCATGGGCCTTCTGTTAAGGCTTTCTGATAATCTTCGTTGAAAGCAAATGCTACTATGAAGAAACCCTTTGAGCAAAGGAATACTTTGCAGTTGTTTGTCCAGTTAGCGTGGATCCATTGATATAGATCGGCTGTTTGAGGCCATAGGCCATTAAACCTGCAAATGATGGCGGTCTCTGCATATATGTGGTATTGATCATCCAACGATAGATGGGAGATTTCAATAGAGGGGACTTCCTCCATCTTGTCCACTAGCAAAGGCTTGGGAGCCTCAGCTGGTTGAACAGTTTTCTTGGGCGGTTGTGCATGAACCGCATCCTTATAGGAGAAGGCAGGAGTAGAGGATGGCTGCCCAGATGCTCCACCTCTCAGGTGCAGGGTAAGCACAACCGAAGCATCTCTATCAATGATGTAAAAAGAGAGGGGAAAAGGGTTTTCAAGTTTTTTACCTTTATGAAGAAGCCTCTGGAGCTCCGATGGAATCCCCAATCTACGTTCAAGATTGTTTAAGAGATCTTGCACTAAGTCCGTTGCTTGCACCCAATGCAACATGGTTCTGCCGGATAGAAGCGTGATCTGGATCTGGTAAGAATAGAGGTGATAATCTGAGAGCCCCACCCTCCCAGTGCATAGTTGACCCTGTACTGAGCAAGAACCTTTTATTCCTAAATCCGTGAGGCTTGTCTGGGATTTTTCAAAGGATCTCGGTGCCTCAGCGCCCCATGATTGCAGATCTGCAGAGCAGATCGTTTGCAGGCCCTCTATAGTGGCGTATTTGGTATTTTCTCCTGTGCAGGGAAGAGTATCATCCTCTGTCTAGGGCTGCATCCCATCAGTCTTGCGTTTTGGGGTAGCCTCTTGTGCCACGACCAGCGTTGTGTTTGGATTTGTGGAGAGTATCCTGAATATTTTGCCGATTCCCACCTCACTATCGATGACCGAGGAGGTTTTTTCAGCAGGGAGCCAAAACTGAAGGTCACGGGGAGCCACTTCTGTGATCTTCTCAAGAGTGGTGGGAAACCCTGTATCGATAGCATCCATTGCATCCTCTTGGTCTCTGGTGATATCGGTAGCAGTAGGAGGGGTAGGACCTGCATTTTCAGTGTCAGTGTTCGCAGCAGAGTAAACCTTTACCCTAGCTGCGGCCATTATGTTTGTCGGATAAAATAATGTTGCATATTGCTTAACATCTCATCACGATATAAACCTATAATATTTTCTTTTAGTTATTAACTAACGGCTTCAAAGAACAGAATATATATTTTATTATTTTTTAACAGTACTCTTAAATCCAATATCCCCACTTCAGAGTAAAATTACTAAATACTAAATTTTATATATTGAACTAAATAATAAATTTTATTTTAATGAAGTGCGTCTCAACTTTTCAATTATTTTATGATATTAATAAAAGAACTTTAGGACATTCCAGTTCAATACTTCAATGGCTGGCCATGAATATGTAAGTTAATAAATATATCTTATAACATGAAAAAAATGGAATATTTTTAGTTGAAATATAATTTCAATAAATTATTTATTATTATTATTTTATAATTTATAATTATTATTTTAATATAAAAATAGTTTATAAAATTGATAATCATGTTATTTTATGATGTAAACAATAAATTTTAAGATTTAAAACACTTATAAATTAACCTAATTATATATGTATTAATTTTAATATTTTAGTTTTCAATGATACAATTTTACATAAATTAAATTTATGATGTTAATAAATCTTACATTATTTTAAATAAAATTAGCTTAAAACTAATTATATATAAAAACAAAAAAAACAAAACACAAAAAACAAAGCAGACTAATTATAAAATAAAGAAAACATTTAAAATAAAATTAATCTTGATTCAAAATATTCAAACAAAGATCTTTGCCATGTACTGCCATTCGTCTAGCCCTTATAAGGCCTATTTCCCTTCATGTGTGATTGACAGCCATCTTTTTGTGTGATTGAGCCATCTTTATTTCGATTATAATTTCTATTAAATATTTAAATACTAATATTTAATGGAAAATAAGTAAAATAATTAACTAGTCCCAAGAGTTCAAAATCAGTTCTACTCAGCGTAGGTTTTCATACTTTATTGATCGATGCAGTGTCAATTCTAATTTTGATCTCCACTGTGGGGGCAAATTCTTGTAGTCCTAAATAACTGCAACAGTATTCTTTCGGCAATCTCAAGGTAACTGCAACAGTATTCTTTGTAGGGGGGTTCAACTACTTCAATTTAAGGGAGACTCGAACCTTTGATTCTAGTAAAATAGTTTCAACAGCATCATTTGTATTACCAGGGAGGAGAATTTTGCAGGTAACTGTATTCTTCAGGATCTTATTGTCCATAAGGTAACGCTGTAGAGAATTTAGAATATTATGAAGCCAATAGCCTGATTTCGTAAGTTCCGTAAATGTTTACGGAGGCTCTGCATGTTGAGGAAGGGAGCACAATTACGTTAAGGGACTCCATGGTAGGTGAAGAGTCCACCAACGTAGTGGGAACATGCTTGGCATTGGTTATGGCTGCTATCTATATGGGAGGACGGCTTCCACAAATCTGGAAAAATGTAATATCTCAAACTGCATTTTTAAATGTTTGAGCGCTTGGGGTTAGCAAAATCTAATATCTCAAAACCCATTTTTAAAATGCAACGCTTGAGGGTCTACGTGTTAGAAAAATGTAATATCTTAAAATCCAAATGTTTGATGGTTTTGATGTTATTATTTAAGTTTATTTGAATGGTTTGGTGTTTTTTGATATGTTTATTTTGGAATTGGTTTTAACAATTTGAAATTTAATTGGGAAATAGATTATAAGTTATAAATTAAAATTTAGTTGTGAAATAGATTATAGGATATAAATTAAAATTTAATTACTAAATATATTATAAAATAAATTAAAATTTAATTATAAAATAAATTATAGAATTTATTTTTTTTAGAAGATTTTGAAATAATATTAGGAGAGATCATAGCAATTTAATTTTTATAGAATATTGTAACATATTCATACAAAATAAAAAATAAAAAATAAAAAAAAATATTTATTTATTTACTCACCATAGTTAAATACTATAAACTAAGGTTAAAACTTTTGAGTGATAGATGTATTTTTATACTTAACCTCTAATCAAACTTTCCATCAAACTTCTAACCACCCCCTTTCTCATTTATAGGTCTAAACCCACTTACAAGACCCAAACCATAATTACAAAGCGATAAGCATGAAATATTCGTAACTTGCAAAGTTGTTTGCGGTAAGTTCTGGTTAACTTAAAGGATTTTGTTATAATGTTACCCACCATTATAATGTTGATAAACTCATACATGAACTTCACAGCATTTCCGACGACAGAATAGCTGGCAGGTCAGGGAAATTTATTGTGATAGCACTGGGAAATTACTCCATCTGACAGTTGTTGGATCCTGCAGATAAACAACGTGATTTCCAATGGTACCCTGACAGAGGCGACACTGTCAATCTTCTTTTAGATCAACAGTCTGTAGATCTGGCGGGAAACACCATGAATAATCTTGCCAACCCTAATCTCCATTTATCATTTTCATTTTTTTTTATTGTCTATGTAGTGGAAATCCCTTCGGTTCTGAGGTATGCGGTCATGACTTCGTGATAGCCTTTGTCTCATGCACTAGGCATCGACGCTTTGGAGATGGTCAAGCATTCGCCAGATTTCGTAAAGGGCTCGAGAGTTTTTCATCATTTGTTTAATCAACTACAATGGAGTAAACGTTCTCAGCAGAAAAGGATTATGAATTTCGACCCCATTCTACTGTGGCTTTAAACCAGTGTTCTCTGCATGCTCTTCACAACCACAACCAGGTAAAAAGGTAGCCTTTTCACTCCTATCAAGTTCAAATCTCTCTTCTTTTCACTATAGGCATGGTTTATCTTTCTGTTGGTAATATATTTAGCTTTATGTTCTCATTGTAGATCTGGAAGCATGAAGATATCCCTTTAACAGGTTAACATCTCCTTCGCTCGCTCTTATTCTCCTTGTTTTTCCCATCTGTTGTGTCTTAAGGTTATTCATTTAGTATTGTCACTACTGCATATTAATCCTTATATGTGTTGATTTTCTTACAGGTGAGTAGTCTCGACCCAGTGTCCTTTGTGTTCACTTTTTTACTGGACAGTTCGTTATGTCTCCTTCAACTTCTGATGCACTTGTTCTTTCCTCTAGGTACCTCGAAGAACAGTCATCATAAATCTTTCTTCATGTGCCAATCTCTAGGTTGTATTTGACAGTTTATTTTGGATAATTAAGATATAAAACTTGTATTTAGGAACAGATTTTGAATTAAAGTATTGACAGTAACAATTTCTCCTCAACTCGAGATTTTGGGTTTTTAAGCTAAAATAGCTTCTTGCATGAAAACTCTACATCGCAAGACTTTTATGGAATTTAGTTTTATTTAAGCTTCTAGATACTCTTTCCTTATGAAATACCCTTTTTCTCATTCCTCTATGAACTGTATTAATTTTCAAATGTGATTTCACTCTCAGAAGTTTTTATTTTGTATACAGTTATGTGTATTAAGCTTGATAGTTTACCCCACAATGGTTCTGCATTGCATGAATGGTTAATTATTGTCATTTGGAAATTTAACTTCTCACTTTGTCGATTTTTTCCTTAATTTACTCACAAAACTGTTCATGAATTTATTTATAAATAACTTGCTCAATTATCTAGTGTGAACTTAGTTCTTTGAAATAAAATATTCCTATCTTATCTGTTATCTACTCTCTAGCAATTATTCTTTTTTTGTTAAGAATTACCAGAACAGACCACTTGACTATAAAAATTCCTTAGATAATTATAATCTTCCAGTTATATTATAATACACAGTTTGTATAATAAATACCTTTGAACAGAATATTGATTCTTGTTTATAAACTACACTTTCTTTTCTACTTTCTTTACTCAATATATAATTTCTTCCAGCAAATTTTATCTACTTCTAATAACTATGGAAATAATTGTAGTATCCAAGTATATTTTTATTTTTCTTTTAGGATAGGGTGACCGGACCATCCAGCAATTTGTCTGAGTATAGCTAATTAGGAATGAATGATGTATTCTAGGTTTTTCCTCCATTACCCAAAAACGACAGTTTCTATTCCGACGGTGAGATAATTCTCTGTTACATATTTTACTTAACACAGTAAAGTATTTTGTCTCAATTTTGTTACAGTTTATAGTAACTAATCCAAAAATATACAAAGAAAAATAATGCAGTGAAAATCATATATGTTCTACCTTTATAAATAGAAAACAGTATAACTCTTTTGCAGTAATAAAATACATCTAACACAGTATTCAGAAAATTCTATAGAATATCACTATTACTCAAATCCTAACGGATTTCCTTTTCACTACTCAACCAAGGGTAGATCAAATAGTTATATGTATAAAGATAACAGTTTTGTTGATGATCCTCCCAACCTGTAAGAGCGGCAATCACGTCCAGTTCTTCCCCCGTGCTTCCATTGCAAGGTATAGGTTGAAAGTAGGTTTTTATTTTCTGTTTTGACCTCAGGACTCCAGGTCCAGTCAAAACCAAAAACCCTTAGGAATTTACAGAGTGTTTTCCACTGCTCTCTACCAGCTTAGGAAATCTCACTCCTTCCTTCACCCATCAACAAAACCGCTACCCCTCACTGGGATAGTCTCTTATCCTCGGAGGGGCAGGTAACTGTTTTCAATTGTCTTTAACCACCTTCAGTTCTTGGAAAAAATTTACCATTAGCTTTTATTTTTATGAAGTTATTTTTACATAACTGATTTTATTATTCATAATTAATAACTAAAGAAATATCTTTTCGGCAAAATCATTAATAGTTCCAGTCTTTCCTTAAAAAAAATAATTAGAATGTCTTTTAACTAGTTAACAACTAGTTATTATTAATGCAGCTGTCACAACTCCCCCCTGGAAGTATCACCATCCTTAGTGTTTACTCAAGCTCTGAAAAGAGCTTCGAGTAAGCCTCTCGCGCAAATTTTTCATCCTACCAAGTAGCCTAATCCAGGCCGAAGTGCTTCCACTGCACTTTGACTTGGGTGATGACTGGCTTTTGGAGCATAATTTCCCTCCGGTCAAGTATGTGTTGTGGCTCGACCAGGAACTCATCCTCTGGCTCTACCTACAAAAAGCAAGATTCCTTGTAAAAATTTTATAAAGACATCATACTTATAAGTTAGGATTTTTTTAATTTTATCCTACCTTTATATTTTTCCAATGAATTACGTGCTTTGATTCATGCACATAACAGGGACACATGGAACAAATTGTGTACCCTTATGTGACTGGGTAAATCCAGCCAATAGGCCATAGGTCCTACCCTTTCCAAAATTTGGAAGGGTCCACAGAACCTACGAGCCAACTTGGCACAAGTGGTCCACCGCAAGGTACTCCTCTTGGGTTTGATCCTCACATACACATGATCTCCCACTTCAAATTCTTGATAAGACCTCTTTTTATCTGTGTATATTTTCTGTCGATCCTATGCAGCCTTCAGATTCTCTCTTATCTTTTTTTATCTCTGATTCCATTTCAGCAAGAATTTGGGTCCCAACATTAATTTTTTTTCAGGGCTACTCCAATTTATGGGTGTACGACACTGCCTCCCATACAAGGCCTCGAAATGACTCATCTTCAGGGATTCCTGATAACCATTGTTATAATAAAATTCAACAAGATGCAGATAGGCTTCCCATTTTTTTCGCTACTGCATCACATACATGCGCAGCACATCTTCCAATGCTTGGTTTACTCGCCCCGTTTGACCATCGATATGGGGATGATAATTTGTGCTAATGTTTATCTGAGTCCCCAATCTAGTAAACAAAGTCTTCCAAAATGCAGAAGTAAACTTAACATCCTAGTCTGAGATAACTATTTTTGGAATTCCATGTAGCCTGAAAAGTTCCTTCATGAATATGTCGACTATCTGTACATTCTTGTAAGTAGACTGCATAGGTATAAAATGTGAAGATTTACTCAATCTATCCACCACCACCATGATGGAATCATTTTTCCGTTTTGTTCGTAGTAAGCCTATAATGAAGTCCGGCGATATGACTTCCCACTTCCATTCAGGTATCGGTAGAGGCTACGAAAATCCTGCGGGATGTTTATTCTCCACCTTTACCTGTTGACATTCCAAATACTTACTTAAATACTCAGTAATTTTTCTGTGCATACCAGGCTAGAAATAGACCTTTATGATTGTTGTTAACATTTTTTGGTATCCCGGGTGACCTGCATAATTGTTGCGATGGTACTCATCCATTATCAGCTCCTTTAGGTTTATTCGGTTTGGTATATATACCTTACCTCTAAAAATTAACATCTGATCATCACTTATTCCATACTCAGAAGTACCTACTTGCCTTCTAGTCTCTTCCATTTTGTTGCCAAAGGAATTGATATTGTAGATCCTTTTTTTCTTCTTCTTTTACTTGAACTAAGAATTTACTTTCAAGCTGATTGTAGTAAAGCTCATATACATAGTGTAGCTTCCTACTCAAAGCATCATCCAATCGGTTCTCCTTACCCTTCACGTGCTAGATGTCCATGTCAAACTTGCTTAGACAGGTGTTCCATCTTGCATGTCTAGAGTTTAAATCAACTTGCTTCAAGTAACTAGTCAAGTTGCTATTATCTATCTTTAACACAAACTTTTTACCCAGCAAGTAGTGTCTCCATACCTGGAGCACATGTACTACTTCTCTTAATTCCAAATCATAGGTTGAATAACTTTTCTCGTGATCCTTTAACTTTCTAGATTCATAGGCCACGACTTTTCCTTCTTGAGATAAAACCGCCCCAACACCTTCTTTACTTGCGTCTGTACACACTTCAAACTCCTTGTTGGGATTAGCTACCCTTAGTAGCGGTGCAATGGTCAAAAGTTGTTTCAGCATTTCAAAACTACTTTGACATTCATTAGTCCACTTGAAACATTTTCCTTTCCTCTGCAAGGAGGTAACGGGAAAAGCAATTTTGGAAAATCCTTCAATGAATATTCGATAGTACCCAGCTAATCCCATGAAAGATCGAATGTCTGCCACATTCTGGGGTACTCTCCATTCCATAATCGTCTTAATCTTCTCTGGGTCAATAGTAATTCCTCCTACTAAAAATACATGCCCCAGATATTGGATTTCTATTTTAAAGAAATCACATTTGCTAAATTTAGCGTATAGTTGATGTTTCCTTAGCATTTCCACCACAATACTCAAATTCTCTTTATGTTCTTCCTGGTTTTTAGAATAGATTAAAATTTCATCTATGAATATGAGTACCAAATTATCCACGAAAGGATGAAAGATTTCATGCATCAAACGCATGAAGTTTGTTGGTACATTTGTTAACCCGAAAGGTAATACTACAAATTCATAATGCCTATACCTGATATGGAATGTTTTCTTGTAGATGTCTTCATCCTTGATTCGAATCTAGTGATATCCATATCTTAAATCGATTTTAGAAAACATTGTGGCCCACTTTACTTAATCAAACAGATCATCAATTCTAGGTAAAGGGTATTTATTCTTGATTTTTAGTTTGTTAATTTGTCTATAACCCATGCACATTCTCATGGTTCCATCCTTCTTCTTTACAAACAACACTAGTGCTCCCCAAGGGGACACACTCAAATGAATGTAACCTTTGTCCAGCAGTTCCTATAACTGAATTTTCAATTCTATTAATTCTGGAACGTTCATTCTGTAAGGAGACTTGGACATAGTTGAGGCTCCCGGCATTAACTCTATGGTTAAATCGATGTCTCTCTTTGGTGGAAATCTAGGGATATTTTCCGGAAAGACATCTATAAACTCTTGCACCACAGGTATATTTTCCATCTTAGATGATTTTTCCTTGGAATCAGCGTATCCTACATGAATAGCATAAATCTGGCACACATTCCTTATACATTTATTCATTTGGGATGATTTAAATGGTCGTAGCTGTAATGGCTTCTTGAATCCATGAATCTACTTGCATGTTCCATCTTGCATTCTGTAATAAATAACTTTTTCCTTGTAGTCCACTAAGGTCCAATGCTTTTCTAGCCAATCCATGCCCAACAAAACATCATAGGATCCTAAAGGTAGTATATTCAAATCCACATTCAACTGTTGTTATACAATTTCTAATACACAATTTGGAATCTTAGCAATCAATTTTCTTTTCGCTCCTATGGCTAGTTGTACTAGCCATGAGCTTTTAAATTTTTGTTTTTTTAATTTACATATTTCCACTATCTTGGGAATAACATAATCAGACTTGCACTTGGGTCTACCAAAATAGAAACAGATTGAGACAGTAATTTACCTTCCAACTCAATCAGCGTTGGATGATAATCTATCTGTCGATCCTCCAATGCCACGTTGATACGAGGAATATTTTGCGCCACATCACCAACTGTAGAATCCTCCTGCAAGTTTGAAACTATGGCATTCCTTGCTCTTTGTGGACAGTTTTTGTAGTAGTGTGCCTCACCACACCCCCAACATTGTAAGGGTGGCTTGGTCACCCGTCCTTGCTCAGGCTTGCTGATGCCTCCGTAGGTTTTTCTTCTGCTAGCCAATGAGTACTTTGATGATTTCTACAAAATTTTTTGCTAACAAAATTTCTGGCAGAATTCTTAAAGTTACTCCTCTTGGCTCCTTTGAAATTGGAGGTGCTTTTCTGTCCTTTTCTTGGTGGCCAACCTTTCCCAACCTCTCCTTTAGCCTTGGACTGTTGATATCACATTCGTACGAATGGCCTCATCCATGGTTCTAGGATTAACAATTTCAATACACTCCTTGATATGGGTTGGCAGACTGCTCATAAATATTTTTACCTTGGCCTTTTCCTCTCGAAGATATGGAACATATTGTAATAGGGAGGTGAAATTGGTGATATACTCATCCATGGTCATCTATCCCAGCCTTAAATCGTGAAATTATTTAGCTTTTTCGTCATATAATCATTCTGTCAAATACTTGTCTTTAAAGTATTGTTGGAATGATTCCCAAGTGACATCTTGTTCCTCAATACTGCATACATTATTTTCTCCTTCAAACCACAGAGTGGCCTTCTCCCTTAGCTAGTATATGGCCAATCTGGCCTTCAGGTTTTTGTTGTATTCATACACATGAAATTACTTGTTCATGTTTATTAACCATGCCTCTACCATCTCCTCATCCTCGGCATCAAATTTTGGTGGTTTTATTTTATGAAATCCCCCCCGAAGCTTTATTTTCTACTTCTTAACCTCTTGCTGATCGGACAAATTTCCAGATTTTGCCTCATTGTAGTTTTTGCTCTTGCTTCACTGGGATGGGCTTTTTTCCACTCTGTCAGTGGTATTATGTATTTTTTGTTTCTCATATTCTTCTTGCATGCCTCTATTAGTACTAAGATGTTCCATTTCTTAGTTTTGTTTGTCTGACAAACATTTTAATATATTTTCCTGCCCTTGCAGTAATCGTTCATTATATCTTCATACACACACCATTTCCTCCTGCAGTTGTTGTACCATGTTCAACAGGAAATTGGTTTGATGTTTTTTTTCATCCAACAATCTACTAGATTGCCGGTGCTGCTTGACACTGAACTTGACCCGCATTCCTGGGTTCATTACTGGTTGAGCTTAGGGTTCCCCAGTGTCCTAAGGTGGTCGCTGCATTGTTTCCCTTCTCATTATGTTTCCTGCTATTTGATTCTACACTGCGTGCATTAGTATACACACAAATTTTTCGTTAGTTGACCCTTAGGGTCCCAGCATATGAATGTTTCTCTGATACCACTTGTAACATATTCACACAAAATAAAAGAAAAAAAATTTATTTTTTTATTTACTCACCATAGTTAAATACTGTAAACTAAGATTAAAGCTTTTGAGCGACAGACGTATCTGTATACTTATCCTCTAATCAAACATTCCATCAAACTTATAACCACCGCCTTTCTCATTTATAGGTCTAAACCAAGTTACAAGACCCAAACCATAATTACAAAGCGATAAGCATGAAATATTCGTAACTTGCAAAGTTGTTTTGGGTAAGTTTTGGTTAACCTAAAGGATTTCATTATAACATTACCCACCATTATAATGTTGATAAACTGATACATGAACCTTACAGCATTTCCGATGGCAGAATAGCTAGTATGTCAGGGAAATTTATTGTGATAGGACTGGGCAATTACTCCATCCGACAGTTGTTGGATCCTGTAGTTAAACAACACGATTTCCAATGGTACCTAGATAGAGTCGACACCGTCGATCTTCTTTTAGATCAACGGTCTACAGATCCGGTGGGAAACACCATGAATAATCTTGCTAACCCTAATCTCCATTTATCATTTTCATTCTTCTTCTTTTTTTACATTTTTCTATGTATCAAAATTCCCTTCGACTCTGAGGTATGCGGTCATGACTTGGTGCCAACCTTCGTCTCATGCGCTAGGCATTGCCACTTTGGATATGGTCAAGCATTCGCTAGATTTCGTAAAGGGCTGGAGAGTTTTTTATCATTTGCTTAATCAACTGTAATGGAGTAAATGTTCTCAGCAGAAAAGGATTACTAATTTCGACCCCATTCTGTTGTGGCTTTCAACCAGTGTTGTCTGCATGCTCTTCACAACCACAGCCAGGTAAAAAGGTAACCTTTTCACTCTTAACAAGTTCGAATCTCTCTTTTTTTCATTGTAGGCAAGCTTTATCTTTCTGCTGGTAATATATTTAGCTTTCTTGTTCCGTTGTAGATCTGGAAGCTTGAAAATATCCCTTTAATAGGTTAACATCTCCTTCACTTGCTCTTATTCTCCCTTTGTTTCTCATTTGTTGGTTCTTAAGGTTATTCATTTAGTATTGTCACTACTGCATATTAATCCTTATATGCATTGATTTTCTTACAGGTCAGTAGTCTCGACCCAGTGTCTTTGGCGTTCAAGTTTTTACAGGACAGTTCGTTGTGTCTCTTTCAACTTCCGGCTGATGTACTTGTTCTTTCCTCCAGGTACCTCAAAGAACAGTCATCAGAAATATTTCTCCCTGTGCTCGTCTCTAGGTTTTATTTCACAATTTATTCTAGAGAATTAAGATATAAACTTGTATTTAAGAATATATTTTGTATTAAAGTATTAACAGTAACAATTTATCCTCATCCCGAGATTTTGGGTTTTTAAGCTAAAGTAGTTTCTTTCATTAAAACTCTGCATCACAGGACTTTTATGAAAATTTATTTTATTTAAGCTTATGGATACTCTTTCCTTATCAAATACCCGTTTTCTCATTCCTCTATGAATTGTATTAATTTCCAAATATGATTTCACTCTCAAAAGTTTTTCTTTTGTATACAGTTTTGTGTATTAATTTTGAGAGTTTACCCCACAATGGTTCTGCATTACATGAATGGTTAATTATTGTCATTTCGAAATTTAACTTCTCACTTTGTCGAATTTTTCCTTAATTTACTCACACACCTGTTCACTAATTTCTTTATAAATAATCAGTTCAATTATCTAGTGCAAACTTAGTTCTTTGAAATAAAATGTTCTTGTCTTATCTATTATCTACTCTCTAGCAATTATTCTTTTTTCGTTAAGAAATACCAGGACAGACCATCTAGGAATGAACAACGTATTCTAGATTTTTCCTCCATTACCTAGAATCGACAGTTCTATTCCAACGGTGAGATAATTCTCTATTATATATTTTACTTAACATAGTAAACTATTTTGTCCTGATTTTGTTACATTTTTATAGTAATTAATCCATAATTATAGAAAGAAAAATAACTCAATGACAATCTTATATGTTCTACCTTTATAAATAGAAAACAATATAACTCAATTGTAGTAATAAAATAAATCTAACATGGTATTCAGAAAATTTTACAGAATATCACTATTACTCAAATCCTAACGGGTTTCCTTTTCATTACTGAGCCAAGGGTAGATCAAATACTTATCTGTATAAAGATAACACTTTTTTTTTTATGATCCTCCCAACCTGTAAGAGCGAAAATCAAATCCATCTCTTCCCCATGCTTTCACTGCAAGGTATAGGTTGAAAGTAGGTTTTCCTTTTCTGTTTTGACCTTAGGACTTCAAGTCTAGTCAATACTAGAAACCCTCAGGAATTTACAGTGGTCTCTACCAGCTCAGGAAATCTCACTCCTTCCTTCACCCATCAGCAGAACCCCTACCCTCACTGGGATACTCTCTTATCCTCAGAGGGGCAGGTAAGTGTTTTCAACTGTCTTTAACCACCTTCAATTCTTGGAAAACAATTACCATGAGCTTTTATTTTTCTGAAGTTATTTTTACATAAGTGATTTTATTATTCATAATTAATCACTAATGAAATAAATTTTCAGCAAAATCATTAATAATTCCAGTCTTTCCTTTAAAAAAAAAATTAGAATGTCTCTTAACTATTTAACAAGTAGTTATTATTAATGAAGCTGTCACAAATATTTTAAAATATTATTAGTAGAAATAATTATATTTATTTTTTATACTTTTTAATTAAATACATTAATAAAAAATAGTTATATCAACAATATAGGATAAAATGAGTTTTGGTTTTTCTGTAGTATAAAACGAGTTCTGGTTTTTTAGACATGTGGTATTAGTCATCAAAATATTATAATAAAATATATTTACCTATTAAAAATCTTTATGGTAAAGTGAATACTAATCTTCATGATTAAGAATCTTGTTATATATTTTTAAAACTAATATATATATATATATATATATATTATATTTTATTATTATTAATCATTATTATTATTATTTTAAACAAAATTATAATTTATATAATGATTATGATTTTTTTAAATGTCAATGATTTCAAATATATGATAAAAAAATGAATTAATAGTTGTTATAAAAATTTTATTATGAATGATATTTATTTATACTTAATAGTTATTTAAATTACATGGTTGTTTTAATTGATAATTGTTATAATATATTATTTATTTAGCTATATCTAAAATTTCTGGGAGTGCCTTTCATAAATAGAGCACTTTCAATATTTCAACCGTTCTTGTAATTTCATAATCAAAGCTAACTATTCTTTGCATCTTTTTTTTTTCAGGTCCCCCGAGGAACCATTGAGGTATTTTATGTCTTAGTTGTTTCATAAATTTCATTTAATGATTTATGACAACCGAGTTAACAAACTTCAATTAAAATTTTATCAAAACTGAGTACTCTACTGCCTCTAAGATTCAGGTTGATGTATAAACTTGTTCATGTTATCAAGGTCTGAATCCATTGATGTTCATGTTTGCATTAATTGGCAATGCAGCATATGCGGGGAGGTAATTACATTGTGTTTCTCACTGCCTTTAGAACATATTATTGTTGGAGTATTTAATCTAATTTAGGAGAGAAGTAACTATTTTATCGGTAAAATCCTGTCGTTCATGTATACAGCAGCATTCTGGTAAAGGCATTGGAATGGAAAGAATTAAAGCCAAATATGCCATGGTAGGTCGATGCTGCAGTGTGTGTGCTTTTAGATATATTTGTATCTTCACCCATTAAGTAGAATGTTACAGATTTTTGTGCAATATGGTGCGACTATTGAATGTTAAAGTTGATTGTTACATTTTCCCCATAAATTATTTTTTTAATATTCTTGAACATTAGAAAGACCAATCCTTGACAAAGATATTTTCATATTCTTGGCCAGCTTCTCTATTATGATAAGATAATAAATCCTGATGAGCATGAGGATAACACTGAAGAGTACGTTGAAATCAAACCCTAGAAATTTTACACTGAACACTGAAAATCAGGCTTTGTCACATAGCTGCTCTACTATCTTTAATATTAAGTCCACCTGACTTAAAATTGACAGAGGTGAACCAATCAATCTTATAGGAGATTTGGAAGTATTATTTTCAAGAGCATGGTTGTGATAGTTGTGTTAATGATAATTATTTGTTAGCTAGTTAAAAGGCATTTTGTTTAATTATTGTTTTAAAAAAACACTGGAACTATTAATCGTTTGTTGAAGAAATATTAATCATAAATAATAAAATTAGTTATGGAAATAATTCATAAAATTAAAAATTGATAGTAAATGTTTTCCAAATTTGAAAGTAGTTGGAGTACCACCCCCTGCTCCTCTAGGTGAGGAAGTAGCGCATTGGGGAGAAAGGGAAGGGAGTGTAGATTTTCCTGAGGTATTGTTGTTCAATGGAAAAACACTCAGTTTCTGATCTAATTTTACAGTGATACTTTGGACTAGGAGTCATGAGGTCACAACAGAAAATTCTTCGCATCAACTGTACCATTCGTTCGTGGAAGCAGGGCCAAGAAGGACGTAATCCCCTCGAGGTTGGGAGGAATATCATCAGTAATAATTTTTTCCAGATAAGTTAAATGATTCTATTTAGTATTGAATTTCCAGAATATTCGCACATTAGTGTGTTTAATACAGGATATGTCGGGAAAAATATTTTTTATTACTAGGGAAATACGAGTAAATTCTGTATATTTATATTTTGAAAAATGGAAAAATATTTGTATGAAGAATTACAAGTAAATTCTGAAGATTTATATTCTCAGAAATGGACTGGAATTTGTATGAAGAAATACTCATAAGTTCTGTAGATTTATATTCTGAAAATGGACAGACATTTGTATGAAAAAATATCGCTTTACTCATAGAAAGAAATACAATTTTTTGATGCAGAAACAAACACTAGTATCATAGAAAAGAAACAAATAATGTAATAACATCATTGAGGAACCTTATCATTTAAAACTGTTGAATGAATCAGTAATACGATTTAAAAGTAGAACTACTAGTACTCAATACATCAACCTAGAGTCGTTGTAGTGGAAAAACTATACATGTATAAGTCTCTTAGTGACTTAAATATTATACACATTAATAAAAAAAGAATGTAAACGTATTTGTTTACTAAGGAGAGTTGTAATCGAATTTTCTATTTAACTTCAGTTATTTCCACAGTCGAGATAACCTTCAATGGTGAAGAAAGTAGTCAGACTTGTTTCTAAATTAAAAACCAGGTGAGTCGTTGGCTCTGAGCCCAGGGTCGAAACCCCAGCTTAGCGCTCGTTGTTACCTATAAACCCTCATGACACAGACAGATTCAACAGTGGTCTAGACACTATAGCACAGAAAAATAAATATAGCTGAGAAATGAGAATATAACCCTCGATAAGTTCTGTATTAATACTGTGAAGATAAACTCGACTGAGTTGATAAACACATTTTTCAACAATATAGAAAAGGGAAATAATAAATATAAATACACAGTCTCTCTGATTACAATCAAATACATGTGCATTATAAGTATCTATGTATATGTGAAAACACTTATATAACGAAAATATTCATTGCTACAGATGAGAGAGAGTGCCCATGAGAAAACACAACTTAGAGTAATTCCATAGTAAAGGACGGAGAGAAGTCTGCTAAAACTATATAGGATAATATTTATAAATATACATTGCAGGCGTTAATACTTTCGTTGGAAAAACATTCTTAGATTTTACAATAACTTCATAAGGAACCATTCTTCATAACAAGAAAATTAAGGTGTCCCTAAAAGGCCCAATGGGCGAGTCATTTAAACATTATATTTCCAACCAAATGATACAGTTTTTAATCCAGAGGAAAACCACTTAGAAAAGAGTTAAAATCTGACAACTTTGAATGTACCTGGTGAGTGGGGAAAAAGCATCATTAAAGTTGAAGACCGAAGGAACATATAGAAGCCAGGGGACTTTTCGCATGCCGAAAATCAAAGGGGTTGATGGCTAACCTACAGCCATGGCAACCAAATGCAGTGAGCCATGAACCCTAGGCTTAAGAAAAAGATACCAAAGCATTAAAATGAGGAAAGGTATAAAAAGAACGATCAAAAACTCTTACCTGAGGTTGAGAGCGCCTCCAGAGGTTCCCCTGCCTCGAATCCGAACCTTGAAATTAGAAAAAAAAAATTCAAGGCATTATAAACCCTGTTAAAATTGTTCTAGCATTGCAAGTTCAGAATTTAACCCTCTAACATTTTCCTCTAATGTGAAAACAAAAACGAGGAAGAAAGATTTACCTGAATGGGAAATCCATCGAGCTTAGAAGCCATGGAAACCATTGATACAACGATGAAGGTTGGCGAAACTATTTTACAGTTGTAGATTTGGAGCTCCTCATGACAACTTGGGAGGACCAAAGCGACACGACGGTCCCAGTCACTCAGTAGGTAAATGCATATGTCCCTGGAGGAGACACTGATGATATCAAGCTTACGTTTGGGCAGAGACAGAGCACCGTCATGATAGGAAAATAACCCTTAGAGGCGATTAAAATTCCAAGGTAAGAAAATAATAAAGATAAAATAACCTAGAATGGTGAGAACATCAAAGCCCTTCTCGCCAAGAATAGAAACCGTAGGTATCATTGAGATCAACGATGAAACCTGAGGTGGGAAGATCCTTGAAAGACATAGTATATCTTTGTAAATCTAAAAATTTGTCACCTCATTTAATTTCCAGCACTGTGCATAGATAATATCTAAGTCATGAAAGCTAAACCTCGGTGTAATTGTGGTCTCAGTTACCTGAATTACGAAGATAAAAATTAATAGGAGCATGGTATAAAATATTGAGTTAAGAGTTAATATAGAACCAATGTATGTGTCAATATATAAACACATGATACTTCATTAATAAAGTAACTATTGTCCTATTTAGAATTGTCATAGAAAGTAAAAATAGTTTTTGTGATTTAGGATAAGGAATTTTCATGATAGATTTCTTTTGAACATTGATAATTAAGTGGAAAGGCTATCATAGGTGTTGTGGACTACCTTTAAAACAATCTGTTGTGTTAAGTTTATATTTTTACATTAATATGAAAGTATATATAATTTTTTATGAGTGTTACAAGTGGTATCGAGGCTTCGAGTTCTCTTGGTTGAGACCCTAAAGGTCAACTAATGATTAAGTTGTGTGTGTACTGATGCACAAATTTTAGAAACATAATGAGAAGGGGACCAATGTAGCCACCACCCCAAGACACCAGGGAACCCCAAGCTTGATCAGTTGTGAACCCTGAGATGTGGTTTCAACTGAGTGTCAATCAACACCAACAAACGAGTAGACTACCAGAGAAACAAAAGCATCAAACCAGCTTACTGTTGAATACCGTATAGCAATTACACGAAGAGATGGTTCGAGATTGAAAATATAATGAACGATTAATGCAAGAGTAGGAAAAGATATTAAAGAGTCTGTCAAACAAACAAAATCAAGGAATGGAACATCCCAGTGCTGATGTGGACACGTAAGCAAGAGAAGAACAAAAAAAAATAGACAACACCACTGACAGAGTGGAAAGAAGCCCATCCCAGAGAAGTAACAAGAACATAGATTACAATGAAGCAGAATCCGACAATTTGTCAGATCAACAAGAGGTTAAAAAGAAGAAAGTAGTGCTTCAGGGAGAGTTTCAGAAAATAAACCACCAATGTTTGATGGTGAAGCTGAGGAAGTGGCAGAAGCATGGTTAATAAACATGAATAATTAATTTCAAGTGTAGGAGTATCGTAGCAACCTGAAGGCCAGATTGGCCATATACCAGTTAAGGGAGAAAGCCACTCTGTGGTGGGAAGAAGTGAAGAATTTTCATAGAATTGAGGAAAAATATGTCACTTGGGAATCGGTCCATCAATACTTTAAAGACAAGTATTTGACAGAATGTTTCTATGATGAAAAAGCTAATGAATTTCATGACTTGAGGTTGGGACAGATGACTATGGATGAATATATCACGAATTTCACCTCCTTGTTACGATATGTTCCATACCTTCGAGTGGAGAAAGTGAAGGTGCAGAGATTTCTAAGCAGTCTGTCAACACGTATGAAAGAGTGAATTGAATTTGTAAATCCCAGAACCATGGACGAAGCCATTCATAAGGCACAAATGTGCTATCTGCAGTCCAAGGCTAAAGGGGAGGTTGGAAAAAGTTGGCAGCCGAGGAAAGGACAAAAAAGTAATTCAAATTTCAAAGGCGCCAAAAGCAGTAAACTTAAGAATTCTACACGTAATTCTGTCAGCAAACAGTTTGGCAGAAATCATCAAAGGACACATTGGCCAGTAGAAGAGAAACGCACAGAGACATCTAGCAAACCTGAGCAAGGGTAGTTGACCAAGCCACCTCTATAGTGTTGGGGGTGTGATGAGGCACACTATTACAAAAACTCTCCACAACGAGCAAGAAATGACACAGTTGCAAACTTGCAGGAAGATTTTATTGTAGGCAATGTGGCACGAAACATTCCTCGTATCAATGCAATGTTGGAGGATCAATAGGAAAATTATCAGCCAACAATGATTGAGCTGGAAGGTCAATTATTGTCTCAATCTGTTTCAATTTTGGTAGACCCAGGTGCAACTCTAAGTTATTTTAGTCCCAAAATAGTGGAACTATGTAAATTAAAAGAACAGAAATTCAAAAATTTGTGGCTGGTACAGCTAGCCACAGGAGAAAAAAGGAAGGTGACTGCTAAGATTCTAAACTATATATTAGAAATTGCAGAACAACAGTTTAATGTGGACTTGAGCATACTACCATTAGGGTCCTACGATGTTTTGTTGAGAATGGACTGGCTAGAAAAACATTGGAACTTAGTTGACTGCAAGGAAAATTTTATTTATTATAGAATGCAATATGGAACACGTAAGGAGATTCAGGAAGTCAAGAAGCCATTACAACTACGTACAATAACAACAAATGTATGAGGAAGGGGTGCCAAATATATGCTATTTAGGTTGGATATGCTTCCTCTAAGGAAAGAGCACCTATGATGGAAAACATACCAGTGGTATAAAATTTCATGGATGTTTTTCCAAAAAGTATCTCTGGATTACCACCAAGGCAAGATATTGATTTTACCATAGAACGGATGCCAAGAGCATCACCTGTGTCAAGGGCTCCTTAAAAAATGAGCATTCCAAAACTAACTAAATTGAAAATATAGTTACAGGAACTGTTGGAAAAAGGTTACATTCGTCCGAGTGTGTCCCCTTGGGGAGAATTAATGTTTTTCATGAAGAAGAAGGATGAAGCCATGTGAATGTGCATGGATTATTGTTACACAATAATTTGTCACCATCCCTGCAATCCCCGTCCCACACATTGGAGGGCTCATTTCGTGACCTGAGAAGAGTGACATGGTTTGAAATCACTTTCATGACATCCCTCCGAACAAGAGCTTTCATTGCCCTGAAGACATCTCTTTGCAAAAAACCCTAAAAACATTCCTTTTTTCATTGGCGCGGGCAACCAGTTCAGTACCTGCGCCAATGGGGGAAATCCTTCAAAGAGGTTGTGCCAACTGGCGCTCTGTCCCAGAGTCGCACTCGCGCCAGCCAATTTAAGCAGTGTTTTTTAAAAATAAATGGCGGTAGTTTCATCCTAACAAATTCCTGGACTGCTATCTATCTTGAGTTGGGAGGTTTGGCTACGGATTTCCATAGAGAGGAAGTGGTTTGCCACCCCTCATTGAAGCTTCCTTGATGATAGGGCCAATCCCATGATTATAGGGATCCCAACTCCCCTTCCTCCATCTAAAAAAGCTTCTTCATCTCCATTACAAGCTAGTCTTCAAGTTCTCAAATTCCTAAGAGCCTTATGCTGCAAGAGCCTCAATTATTCCCCTAAGGCCAAATTAAAGCAAGGAGACTATTGTCAAGATCCGAAGAGAGAGGTTTGTCCCATCCTTGACAGGCTTTTCGAGACGTGTTCTGTTGGCGACCCTCTGAAGGAGAATTCAGCGTCAGAACTTGGTTGTAATTTTCCTTTGATTGGTTAATAATAAACGACTATTGGTTATGGTTCCACTCTTGTTGTTGTTTATAATAATGAGTTATGTCCTTTCTAATTGAAATATAGTTGCATCTACTGGATTTTATGATTGCGTTTTTTTTGTCTCTCGCATGTGCAGGTGTCCATCATGGAGATCGTGAGGATTGTGATCTGCCAGAGCTAAGGAACGGGAGCGCTACCTCTTCTACAAGCAACAGCGTTGGATTCCAAGTAAGCCTTCATCGCTAGTTGGTTTATTTGCGATTAGAAACCTGCACTATAGCGTGAACGATTGTTGCTGGACCTAGTCTGGGCTGGTAGGGATCGCCTCTATCTGCAAAGGGGATTTACCTCCACAACAAATTGGTGACTCCGCTGGGGATTGTTAGCTTGTTCTCATTTGTTTTATAAGATACAGACGAAGCCTGAAGTTGGCCAGATAGCCTTCGAAATGCTTTTGCTCTGCAATTTTGAAGTAGATCAAAGCTGCTTCAGTCAATATCCAGTTTAGTTTGTAAACTGAACACTTGGAGCACTGTCTTGTCTTTTCGGTTGATTCTTGATTCTGTTTTCTAGATCAGCTCTTTTGGGCTGGTTCTTTCTGTGAATTTGGGTTTTTGAAAACTCCAAACATCACTGGTCTGATCTTGGATTGCTTATTTTTATTTTGGCATAGCAAACTTGACTGGCACTCTTTTAGCGTGACAGTCGCGCCAATTCTGATATGGCGCTAGTTTCAGCCTGACAGTCGCGCCAGTGCTGGGGATTGCTAGGGTTTGCTTGATTTTGAGCTTTCTGAGCCCAATCTCTGATTTTGGTTTCATTTCTTCGATTGCTTGAGTGTTTTGGAGCCTTGATTTACTGACTGTTACTTTCGTCCTTTGGTTATTTGCCCATTTCCATCGATTTTGCATTCTAGCCCTAGGTCATCTAGGTGCTATTGTGTGTCGAGCCTTCCTTGGGAGTTTTGGTTTCTATCGGTTCAGTCAACCTTGTGATTTCTTCTTTGAATTCGTTTGGTGCGTTTCTATTGTCTCATCGCGTTGTTTGAGTGATTGTTCCCTTTTCCATTCAAATTTCGCCTTGTCTTGTTTGGGCCTAGATTACACGGCTCATTTGAGTCTTTGGGATTCTTTTCGTTTTGAGGGACTTTTGGTCGATTCGAGGTCTGAGTGTGATTGTTATTGAGTGAAATTTGTTTGTTTTTGCTCTCTTATCATCATTTCTCGAATCACTTTTGCATTAGTTTTCATTTTTTAGCGCACTTTGCTCTGTAATATTGAAAATATAAAAAAAAATCTCTTTTGTTTTTCATGAGTTAATGTGAATTAGATCTTTTTGGTGTTATTAGTGATTGGTAACCTTGAACGAAAAGCTTTTTAGTTTTCATTAGCTGCATTAGAGACATCATTGGTTGTTTTCTGTTCATTTCGTTATTGTGTGAAAAGCTCTCAACTCTCTCATAAATAGCTTTCATCGAATGAAATGATATACTGTGGCATATAGAGTGCATTTAGGATATTTTGAGACATTACATTCACTAGGGCCTGAAAACTGAAACATAATTGAAGATCAACTTTAAAATTTACTCAATTTACACTAAGGCAGCATTGAAATCTAACGAAACACATTTAGAGGTCTAGGCTAGAGACTTGTTCCGACGTCTTAAAACCTAGTAGCTGTCGTTCGCCTCTTGGCTTTAGACAGCACTAGTACGGACTTGTGCTCCCAGTACCGTCACGTATATAAAGGGAGACCCCACTAAGTTTCTATCCTTTATCCATAGGAAGCTGAGTCTGCCGCCCTATACCCGTGATACACCGGACACATCATTCAGGGAGATTTCCTGCACGTACGTTAAGTCCTTGGTTGATTTCTCTTTCATTTTGAAACCAAGGTGTATATTGCAGTTCACGGTTATTTGGTACACCCTTTGCCTAGTATTCCTAAGCAGTCATTTTGATCTTATCTGACTCTTTAAATTTGAAAAGATCACCAAGCGCTTGTCCTTTCACGCTTGCTTCAAAACTGAAAGAGATAGAGTCATCTTTCATCTGTTTCTCGACTCTTAAAACATGAAACGGTGAAGTTTCTAAGTTTCAATGTGGTAAAATAAATCACCCGCGATCACACGCCCTGTTATATTTTTCTTGTTGGCCGTTTGATTGTGTGTCTTGACTCTTTTTCAGCCTGTGTGTGTGTTTGATCTTTTTCTCTCGTTGTTACTACCACAGTGGCGGAACCCCCGGTTTCGTCTATTGGTAGTCCATATACGGACGATTCATTAGAGGCTTCTCAATCCTCTGCTGAACCACATCAACCCATTATTTCTGAGTTTCCTGGTAGGGGGACAGTTAGCGCCCTTTGCGGGACCGATTGAGTTCAATTGTGCTTTAAACCCTTGATACCGAGTTAAGATTAAGGCGATTGCTTTCTCTTACAGCGGGTTACTTCTTTTATAATTTGTTGTTTTCCTCCTAGTCCTCGCCGTCTATTAAGAGATCTAGCGACATGCTCAATCATTAGTGAATCCAGCGAGGAAATCCCCACGTCCGGTCAGGATTACCAGTTATTTCCTCGGAGATTATTTCCAGGAGACAACCCTGAACCAGCTGTTATGTCATCACCTGGTCCCTCATTACCAGCAAGGAATAGATCCTTGGGTCAGATTATTGCCGCCGCAGCCTCTATGGGGGTATCAGCTCCTTCTACGAGGCCGGTTGTTCCTTCATTTGGGATGTCTCCTTAGACTCCCGTCACCTGCGTACGGGTGTTGCTGTGTGTGGTCGCGTGTTGCACCAGCTGTCGAGGCACACTCACGCGAGGTGTACCGCCTCCACGAAAGATATCTATATAACCAACACTGTGCGGAGAACATTTCTCCGGAGGAGTATCGGCTGTCCTTACAAAAACATAACCTCGAGGTCGGACAATCCTCTCAGAACCCCAACCGCTCGTATTTGTCGCATTATGCACAGGATGGTACACCTGTGTATGCTTTTCCAAATCAGTACGATGAGCACGGGAACATGTTACGTTTACCCACTCTAGAGGCTCACCTTCATGCTCAAGGTTTACCGTATGGCCAGGATGGGCAGCCTTACAACCCGCAAGGGCAACCTTTCCAAGGCCAACCTTCGGGCCAGCCTGGCTATCCTTATGACCCGCAGGGCCAGCCCATCCAAGGCTATCCTGCAGGCCAGCAAGGGCCATCGTACGGTCCGCAAGGACAGTATTGCATGTCGGTCCTTTGCACTACATTCGGGTACCAACTAGGGCCGGTATATGAGTCTGAAGGCAATTCCAACATTAACCGTGCAACCTCGATGCATCATCCCAATCCAAATGCTTGCACACCGGGCGGAGACCATCTTATGGTCCTGCTGTAAATCCAAACCGATTGCAATGCCCACAGCTCTGCCTACCAGGACAACACGGTCTGTCCGGAAACATTTGGTGTACCTCCACAGTGTGATCTCTAAAACACAACTTTAGTGCCTCTCAACAACTAGGTCAACTGCTGACTGGCACAACCTGTTCTTTTGGTGGCCGGCCTTTGGTAACCCGGGACAACCGCTCGGCGGAGTTTTGTTCAACCTTATGCCGTGCTGCATCCTATCAAAGTATGACAGTGACTTATTCGATGCCACAGCCAATATTGTTAATCGTGCTTCACCCAAATTATCGAGCTTCGCGAGTTTCCACCTATCGACGACCCACTCAACCTAAGCGCTCTATTCTCATAGTCCAATCACAAGCGAATAATATTCTTTAAGGTTCTGTTATAGTCATCAACAATGAGCCACTATATAAGCATCCAGGTAATGGATCCTTGTGTCAGGGCCGACTCATAATCAGGGTCCATACTCTGGTTATCAACCCCCGTACGTTGGTTACTAGCAACCGAATCAGGTTGGTTATACCACCTATACCCCCTATGGTCAGAATCCTGCTGGACAGAACCCATGGGGGGGGCAAGGATATTCCCAACCAGCGTGGAGTACAGGTACTGGTCCTTACCCAGGGCTAGGTATGTCGTCCAACCCGCCATTTCCATTTCTGGCTACCTTGGAGTTACCGGATGTTTCGAAATTAACGAATGATCCAATTTTGCATAATCCTTATTGGCCTCCGGTTCCTACCAAGGTGCCCGGTGATTGCCCCAAGCTTGAGGGAAAATCTGGGGAGGACCCCCAAGCTCATGTGATGACTTACCATCTTTGGTGTTCGTCCAACTCTTGGGTGGATGATTCAATCCGTCTGCGCCTCTTCCAGTGCACTTTGACTGGCACTGCTGCTAAGTGGTATATCGAATTATCCCGTGGCATATTTCAAGATTTCAATACGTTAGCCATGGCTTTTACGGCTCTTCGGTTACTGGCTTTCTCTCCCGAGCCGAAACGCACTTCACCGGCTTCTTTGGACTAGACAAAGACACCCACATTGCAGTCACATTCACGTGGTTGACATCTTAGTAGTGATCAACTTCATGTCTGATGGATGCAACTCATTGATTCCAACCTCATTAATCAAATCTCCCAGAAACTTTGCCCTGTGGGAGCGTGTGTGACTGAAGAACAAGCCATAGCGCGTGCTCAATATTTAGATTTGTTATACTCACAATCCGGCACGCTGTATGATATTTTTCCTGATGCTCCACGGTCTGGAACCTCTAAAGCTCTGCCTACCCTAGCGGTGGAAGGCGTTATTGGTTCCGTGTCTCAGAATTCGAAGAAATCTTCGAATGGGAAGCAGAAGTCTAACTCATCCAATAATTCTGCTCCTCCCGCCCCTACCGATTTTGGCAAAACTGCGGAGGTCAATGCCGTTCAGGCCAATCCTACAGAAAAGACCTCCAAAGGAAAGAAGAAGGGCAAAGGTAAATCCAAATCCGACACCCCAAAGCCAGATTCCAAACCTCGAACCGAGGACGGTTCCCAACGCAAACCGAAGTACCCCTGCCTCATTTGTCAAGGAGATCATTATACTAAGGATTGTCATCGACGATCTGAAGTTAGTCAACTTCTAAAAGGCTCCAAAGGGACTCCGACAGTTCTTAAAGAACCGTTCCCGTCTCAACAGACCCAGATGGTTGAACAGCCCTCACCATCTGCACCATTTGGGTCCCAAGTCTTTATGATGAATGGCGCTGCACCTATTTCTATCGCCACGCGTTCGAAGGATTACAATGGATCGCGTCAGGCACCGGGGAATGCAATTGCTGATGGTCCACCTCCCCCACCTGTCTCCGGTTCGTTGTAAATTGAGAAGCCTACTGCTGAACCCGTTGTGAGGCCACCCTCTAAAGGTGTTCTACGAAAATATTCCTACAATTCGAATGCCCGTGCCGCTCAACACTACAGTATTGTTGAGGATCTGGCATAGGCGCCTTCTGCCATGTCTACTTTGGAAGTTCTTCAAAGTTGTCCCTCGCAAAGTAAAGCTTTATTATTTGTAATCGGTGGAATCAATCCCGCCGATTCTAGTCTTCTCACCTTTGACTTAGAAAATTTCACCCCCCAGCTTCCACATCAGATCGCTCTTGTTATTCAAGTCGGGATCAACGGTCTTAACATCCATAGGGCCGTTGTGGATGAAGGTGCCTCTACCTGTGTCATGTCGTCCGCTTGCTGGAAGGCCATTGGCTCTCTGGCCCTCTCATCATCTCCCAATGCCCTAGAGGCATTCGATGGTCGGGAATCAAAACCCCTGGGTGTTCTCGAGAGTCTAGCGATCACTTTACAGGGGAAGACTATCAACGTAGAAGTAGAAGTGTTTGACGCCAAGATTAACTACAATATACTTCTCGGCCGCAGGTGGACTCATGCCATGTTATGCGTGTTGTCCACCCTCTTTCGACTTATTAAGTTCCCTCACGAGGGCAAAATCGTTACGGTGGATCAGTTGTCTTTCTTCACCTCCACCTTCGAGAACAACGTTTCGTACGTGGATCAGATTCCAAATCCCCCTGACAGTGTAGGACCCGGTCTCTTCAAAGACCCCGTCCTCATGGGTATTTTTCCCGCACCACCACCACACACCGCTCAAGTTAATATGATCTCTAGGTCTGACGACCCATGGCTCATCCCTACGCCTGAGCAGGTGATTGAGTTTGGAGAATCGATGCCCTTAACTCCAGTAGAGATTAGCTACTGTGAAATTTTTGCTGCATCGGATCCTCCACCGCCTCAGCATGCTCCTTCGAGCATGGCTTTAGACATCTATTCTCAGTCCCCCTGGCTTGACGAGGCCGACTCGCCTGATCCTCTCAAAGAGATTTTTCCTTTTGATGAGGCCATTGTTGAAACAATGTCTCTTGAGGAGCTACCTTGGAGTGATGGACATCATCATTCCTCCTCTATGCCCTGCCTGGGGGCAATGTCAGATTGTCTAGAGCATTTTGCATCTCAGGTTCCCACTCCACCTCTCCAAACGCCCATTTTGACGCATGAGGTTCTTTCAGAAGGAAACCTAAGTAATATCACTCAAACCATCCCGATCAACATCTCCATTAAACCGGGGATTGTTGAGAACATACACGTGGGAGTGACTTGTTCTCCTGATGAGATACAAGTCTATACTGATCTTTTTAAAGAATTCAGAGATGTGTTCGCCTGGTCCTACGAGGAAATGCCTGGGATTGATCCCAGTATCGTAGTGCATGAGATTCCAACCTACCCTGGTGCGAAGCCCGTGCGCCAACGCTTACGCCCGGTGCATCCTCGCAAAGCCGCTGCAATTAAGGCAGAAGTTGAAAAACTTCTGAACGCGGGCTTTATTTATCCCATCCCCCTCACAGAATGGGTTTCAAACATTGTCCCTGTCGATAAAAAGTAGGGTACTATTAGGGTCTGTGTTGATTACCGTGATATTAATCACGCCTGTTCGAAGGATAACTATCCCACTCCGTTCATAGACCAAATCATCGACGAATGTGCCAGAAGTGAGATTTATTCCTTGATGGACAACTTCTCTGGACATAATCAGATCAATATTTTACCTGAGGATCAACACAAGACTGCATTCATCTGTCCGTGGGGTAATTTCGCTTATAAAAATCTCTCGTTCATCTTGAAGAATGTTGGAGCCACTTTCCAGCGTGCGATGTCTTACGCTTTCCACAACATATGCCATATCGTTCAGCCTTATTTGGACGACTTGCTAGCTCACTCAGCTAGGCAAGAGGACCACCCTGAACACCTCCGCTAGATTTTCCTTCAATGTAGGTGCTACAATATTAGGCTTAATCCTCATAAATGCGTCTTTTTCATGGATTCTGGCCGTCTTTTGGGATTCATAGTCTCCATAGATGGAATTCGCCTTGACCCTTTAAAAGTCAAGGCTATCATCAATCTCCCATCACCCTCCTCATTATTTCAGTTGAAGAGTCTGCAGGGAAAAGTAAACTTCCTCCGTTGCTTTATCCCAAACTACGTAGAGGTGGCCAAAGGATTTACACGCCTATTAAAGAAAAACGTTCCCTTTCGTTGGGACGAAATCAATCAGCAATCCTTTGAGAAGCTTAAGACGTTACTTGTTAATGCTCCTTTGCTTCGTCCTCTGGACTACCACCGCGAGTTCACTTTGTACCTAGCCGCCGCGTTTAGCACAATCGCTATGGTTCTGGTGCAGGATGACGATGATGGTAATGAACATGTTGTTTATTATCTATCACGGAAACTTCTCGACATAGAAACACGTTATGCTCATGTCGAGAAGCTGGCGTTAGCCGCAGTACATGTTGTGCAACGTTTTCGCCACTACATCCTGTTGCGTACGATACCAGTGGTTTCGGATTGCAACCCCATGACATATATTCTCTCTCGACAATTACTGGGGGGAAAATACTCCAAATGGATCATTATCCTACAGGATTTTGACTTAGAGTTCACTACTGCTAAGTCAACCAAATCACTGGTTTTCACGGATCTTATATGCTCACTCCCAACAGACTCCACTCCTTCACAGTCCAAGGATCATATCCCAGACGAAACTCTTTTCCTTATCAGTACTTGCGACCCTTGGTACGGTGACATAATTGTGTATCTTCAGACCTCCACATTTTGGTATGAGATGACTAAAGATGGCCGACGTCGGATTCGACTCAACCCTACCGCATCGTAGGAGATACCTTATACCACGTTGGAGTAGATTCGGTGCTCCGTCGGTGCCTAACCTTGGAAGAGGCTGAAAGGGTCCTAAATGACTGCCACAGTGGCACCTGTGGCGGTCATATGTCCAGATATGCCACTGCCCAGAAAATTCTGCGAGCAGGTTACTTCTGGCCGTCAATATTCAAAGACTGTATCATCGCAATCCGTAAATGTCACGCGTGCCAGGTTTTTCAGTGCAAGATGCGCGCGCCACCTCTCCCTTTGCATCATGTTATTACCGTTACCCCTTTTGCAAAATGGGGCGTAGATTTTATGACGTGTAACCCTCATTCGGCCGGGGGGCATGCGTATATAATCGTCGCCATAGACTACTTTACGAAGTGGGCCAAAGTGATGCCTACACTAGCTGCCAACAATAAGACAGCTTCCCAATTCATCTTCAACCACATCATTGCACATTTCGGGGTCCCTCAGGCCATCATAACTGACCATGGTAATCATTTCCGAGATTATATGATGGCCAAGATGACTTCAAGATTGGGCTTACGCCATGATAGTTCAACGCCATATTACCCTCTAGCAAATGACCAGGTTGAAGCAGTGAACAAGGTTTTAGTCACAATGCTTCAACGAACAGTTGGAATTCATAAGTTCAATTGGCACGTCCAATTGTTCTCAGCTCTATGGGCCTACCGGACGTCTGCAAAGAGTGCAACTGGATTCACACCATTTCAATTGGTGTATGGTCTGGAAGCAACTCTTCTGGTTGAATGCGAAATTCCTTCTTTGAAATTAGCTATGGAACTTCTACCCGACACTTCTATTGAGGAAGAGTGTATTTTGCATCTGGAATGGTTAGATGAAACCCGCCACTTAGCTGCTTTAGTCATTGAAGCACAGAAAAAGCGGGTCAAAGCACACTTCGATCAATCTGTTTCTCCATGTTCCTTTTTCGAAGGGGACCTCGTCCTCCGGTACGATCAAGCACACGACAAGCTTGGGGATGGTAAGTTCCAACCCATGTGGCATGGGCCCTATATATTTAAATGAGTATTGAAGAATGGGGCTTATGAGATTGTAGATTATGAAGGAGTTCCGCTGGCGCAGCCTAGAAATGGGCTGTACCTAAAAAAATACTACGCTTGAAGTGATTTTTGGTGTGGTGTGTGTACATAGGTGTGTTATCTCATTTGTGTACCTGTGTGGTGTGGTGTGCGATGTAAAAATATTTCTGCTGATCGGGTCTTCCTGATTGTGCATATGTCCATCAATCCGTTTGTTGGTTTCGCGGATGGTGCCTCCCGCAATACCAGGAATCTGTCTTCGGCAGCCCGGGTAATCTACGATCCTGCTGGTGAGTTGGTCAACCTGCAAGGTGTGTGTCTGGGACGTGCTACAAATAACATAGCGGAATATAGTGCTGTGTTAGAATTATTAACTGAGGCTGTAAACCTTGGTATCCATGAATTACATGTGTATCTAGACTCACAACTTGTAGTATCACAGCTTAACGGTCATTATTCAGTCAGAAACCCATCCATTTTATGTCTGTATCTGCATATTCATTTACTGGAAAGAGATTTTGATTATATTACATATCAACATATACCCAGACATATGAATACATTAACAGATGCAGTAGCTAATTTGGTTCTAGATAGACATTTGCACAATTTGTAAAACAACATCACATGTAAGAAGAAAGATCCATCCAGAAATAGATATGTATATATATAGATATCGAAATTTTTACATAGCGTGTGTCACATAAAATCAAAAAATATACATGTTCTTCTTAATACATCCGGAGACGACATGTCTCTCAAAAAATATGCATGAAATAAAGCCCTAGGTGTCTAATCTGCGTGGTGCTCATGATAACAAGCCACAGCACGCACTAAGCGTCTCAGAAGATGGTGGAGGTGACTAGGCACTCCCACCGTATGTCTCTGGTATGCCAGTGGAACATCTGCCAACCGGGCGTAGTCTAGAATCCCCCGGGCGATCCCCTCGAAGTTCTAGACCAACTCTCCTCCCTCGGCACCCTCCGCCTAAGGGTCAGCTGCGAGATGAGTTCTATGTGAAATAGGAGACATACCGGCAGGTCTCTATGGGTTGACATCTACATATGCATAAAAATGCTGTCAGAACGGACATGTATTAACAAAAAAAAAATCATAAAACATAAAAATCAAAAAGACGATCATACCCAACTCCTCATCCCAGTCATCTCCCTCCGGGAGTGGAAGATCTGGATCAACAGTGAAATAGGTCCCTGCATATGGCCAGTCTTCGACAACGATCAACTGATGACGTAGCCACCCGAAAAACTCCGGCCTCTAAGACATCTGTTGGCCCCCTCCTGCTCTGTGCATCAGTGCTGCCCAACGAGCCATTCTCGACTCTCGTCATACCGGCTCAGCTACTATGGCCCCTTGGCCCTGGAATATTGGTAGTCATTCCATAATGAACGATACCAGGATAGAACTGTAGCCAAACTGCTTCAGTTTGGCTTGCTTGCACTTCGTGAGATGCCTCTTCATGTTGACTATCACTGCTGTAGCCCAATCAAATAGTGTAGGACTCATACACTTTGAGGCTAGTATGAGTTGGGCCTTCGTCACCTCATGTGGAGCTTGCGATCCTGCAGCTCGTGTAATGGTGTGTAGCACTACTCTGAGTGCTATATCCTCGATAGTGTGAATGTCTACCTTTCCACTTCCTGATCCAGTTCGTGCCCTTGGGCACACCCTCGCCATTACCTGCTCCATCTTTTCACCAGATGCTCTGCTCCCTGTCAATATGGGCACTGGACCTGTGCGCGAAAATTCGGTTATGAATTATATGTCAGAAACCTCCAGTTCTAATACTTGATCCCGCAGCTTGAACACTTGTTCATTTTCATCTCAAATACTGATCAGGTATTGTAGGAGCTTAGGTTGAGCTCGTAAGAAAGGTGTCAGGAAGAAATTTTTAATCCCACAGTTCTTGAGAGCATTCATACAAGTTTCGTTCTCCATGGCTAGTTCGTCCTCTTCCCCATGCTCCCTCTCTTTCCATTCAATCACCATTGTACTCGGTTGCCTGCATCAACATGGTCAAAAACCCTTGATTAGATCTCTGATATGCTTGAAAAACATTTAAATCACTAGCTATTTGGAATTTTCAAACGGAAAACCGCACTGCGCTATTGGCGTGGCTTTTTCCTTAACAGTCGCGCCAGTTGGCGCAGGCCCTTTGTAACAAAAAGTCCATTGGCGCAAGTCCATGCCCGATACCCGCACAAATGGGTGGAGCCATAAAATTTAAAAAATCTTCCACAAAAATCTAATGAGCAAGGGAAAATTGTGAAAAAATGGATTAAAATGAAGTACAAGGAAGTGACTCTTACCTAGAACGAACGAGAATCTGAATGGTAGCCCGGATCTGTCGCAATCGACGTCGGAAGGTTTGCACAAAATGGACCACTGCTGCTTTCCAAATGAGGTAAATAGTAAAAATAATTTTGTTTTTACCATTTGAGACTATTTATAACTTTTTGAAATCTAGAATAGGTTTTAAAAAGACACTTTCATGGATATTTTGATATTTTTTTTCGAAAATGGATTTTACACTTGCCTCTATGTTCAACAACAGGTTTTTTACGCGACTTAAACGGTGAAACTAGTTGTATTTTATACTTTTTCGGACTCGGTAAAAACACGAAAAAGTCATTTTGGAGTCATCGTTCAGCTCTTTTCTGACTCTCTAAACATGAGAAGATTTTCGAGGCCCTTGTCGTTTCGATCTCGTTAAAGTGGCTGCGAAACAACATCTACCCAGTATATGTTTACCCCTTTTTCGGACTGGGATAGATTATTTACGAAAAAGGAATACCCTAGCCTATTGCGACTAGGGGTTTTCTCAGACATAGTTTTCTACCTTTTCGGATCTGAGGAACTATTTACGAAAAGGGACCATCGGAGTTTACTTTTTGCTATCTTTTCAAACTCTCTAAACATGAAAAGACACTGAGTTCTTCCTTTGTCAAACTCGTTAAACCCTGATGACATCGGATTCAGTCATAATGACACTACTCGAGTCTTTCCTTCCTAGGGCTCGTTAAATGTACTAGGATGGATCCGTCTGAAGGATGGACTTATATTACAAGCATATTCTATCCCCTTCAAGCTTGTTATAAAAAATAATTGGGGTACTCGCCAGAAATGGCGGGGAAAAAATGGAACCAACATCATTGTCGTGTCGGCAGTATGTCGCTCTTGAACATGGAACTTGTCTGCAGTCGTGTCGGGTTGGGGACATCTCATCTCGTTTTTCACTTACCTCCATGGGTTTGGGTAATCCTTTTTGACCTCTCATCTTCTCTTTGCCTCGTCACTATGGCCTCTAATCTTTTGATGTTAAATACTGCCAAGTCCACTGTCGTGCCGTTCATATGTTCAAGAGAAGTTGACCTCTGCAAGTACCGACCTTCCTCTGATTCTCATCTGATCGTGATTCACAAAAACACTATGTTCCTCTATCTCGCGTCGATGATGTGGGAAAAACTATGGCCCACCTTCGATTAAGGTCACTTCCTGTCGACTTTAGCTCATTATCCAGGAAGTTGATCCCAGGGACTCCTTTAAAATGCCTTGGAACTGCTGCCCATCACCTCAATATGAATTATTACATTAAACCACGAGTTTTCATCATTGGCGTCAGAATCGAGTGATTCTATGGATGTTACGAAACGCCGGCTCATTTGATTCACATGCCGTAGATTATACCTATAGTACCTTGAGGGCTCTTGTACATTATTGGTGACCTCTAGCATCTTCTTATTATGACTTGAACATCACATATTCGGATTGAGATGGAGCGCAAGACCCTAGATTGTGTCTGTTGTATTCCAGGTTGTGATTTTGTGGATTATTATGATTATTTACATGACTCACTTACTGGATGGCTGTGACCATACTTGAGTCTATTTATCGATCCTCATTGGATGGCTGCGTCCATGCCTTGGATCTGGATTATTGTATACTACTTGTTGCCAGTAGTTTGTGCCATACCACATATATATCATGTAGTGAGACCCTTGATTGTACTTCTTCCGCGCGGGTTTCTAACGGCGGAGTTTCGATTGGACACGTTCTTCTCGTAAAGCATTTCGCCTCTCTCTCTCTCTAAGGCCTCGTATAGCACAGGGCCATCTGACACGAGTAATCATCCTTTGTCCTTACAATCCCATACCCACACATTGGAGGAGAAGCTGTTTCGTGACTTTTTGACGTTGACATGGCTTGAAATCACTTTCTGACATCCCTGCGAACAAAACTTTCATTGCCACGAAAGACACTGTCTTTGCAAAAACCCTAAAAGCACTCATTTTTGCATTAGCGGGAAAGTAATTTCGTACTGCATGATGAGGAAAATCCTTCAAAGATTTAAACATAGCTGGCGCTCTGTCAGTCGCACTACTTTTGACCAATTTAAGGAGTGTTTTTAAAAAAATAAATGGCAGAATTTTTGTCCTAACTGATCCAGGAACTGATATCTATCTTGAGTTGGGAGATTTGGCTACGGATTTCCATAGAGAGGAAGTGGTTTGCCACCTCTCATGGAAGCTTCCTTGATGATAGGGCCAATCCCATGATTATAGGGATCCCAACTCCCCTTCCTCCATCTATAAAAGCTTGTTCATCTCCATTACAAGCTAGTCTTCAAGTTCCCAAATTCCCAAGAGCCTTATGCTGCAAGAGCCTCTATTATTCCCCTAAAGCCAAATTCAAGAAAGGAGACTATTGTAAAGATCCGAAGAGAGAGGTTTGTCCCATCCTTGACAGGCTTTTCGAGACGTGCTCTGTTGGCGACCCTCCGAAGGAGAATTCAGCGTCAGAACTTGGTTGTAATTTTCCTTTGATTGGCTAATAATAAACGACTATTGGTTATGGTTCCACTCTTGTCGTTGTTTATGATAATGAGTTATGTCCTTTCTGACTGACATATAGTTGCATCTACTTGATTTTATGCTTACGTTTGTTTTTTTTCTCGCATGTGCAGGTGTCCATCACAGAGATCGTGAGGACTATGATTTGCCAGAGCTAAGGAGTCCCTGACGATGAGACCTTTCAAGACGTTGTATGGGAGACAGTGTCACACACCCATAAATTGGAGCAGCCCCGAGACAAAATTAATGTTGGGACCCGAGATGCTTGTTGAAATGGAATCCAAAGTAAAGAAGATAAGACAAAAACTGAAGGTTGCACAAGATTGTCAGAAGATCTATTTAGATAAAAAAAGGTGTTATCGGGAATTCAAAGTGGTAGACCATGTGTACGTCAGGATCAAACCCAAGAGGAGTACCTTGCAATGGACCTCTTATGCCAAATTAGCTCCCAGGTTCTGTGGACCCTTTCAAATTTTGGAAAGGGTAGCACCTATGGCCTATCGGTTGCCTTTAACCAGTCACATTCGAGTACACAATGTGTTTCATGTGTCCCTATTGAACTGTTATGTGCATGATTCAAAGCACATAATTCATTGGCAAAATATACAGGTAGGATAGAATTAAAAAAATCCTAACTTGAAATATGATTTCATTATAAATGTTGACATGAAACTTTGCTGTTACAGGTAGAGCAGGATGAAGAGTTTCTAGTCGAGCCGTAACACATACTTGAACGAAGGGAAATTATGCTCTGGAAGCGAGTCATCACCCAGGTTAAAGTCCAGTGGAAGCACTTCGCCCCGAATGAGGCTACTTGGGAGGATGAAGGATTTGTGCGTGATGCTTATCTAGAGCTCTTTTCAGAGCTATACTGAAACACCGAGGATGATGTTACTTCCAGGGGAGGAAGTTGTGACAACTACATTAATGATAACTAGTTGTTAACTAGTTAAAAGACATTTTGTTTAACTATTATTTTAAGAAAAGACTGGAACTATTAATAGTTTGTTGAAGAGCTATTAATCATAAATAATAAAATTAGTTATGGAAATAATTTCATAAAAAAATTAAAAATTGATGGTAAATGTTTTCCAAGAACTGGAAAGTGGTTGGGGATAATTGGAAACAGTTACCTGCTCCTCTGGAGATAAGATATTGATCCCAGTGCGGAGTAGGGGTTATGTTCTGGGAGAAACAGAGAGTGTAGATTTTCCTGAGCTCATAGAGACCAGTGGAAAAACAATCATATTTCCTGATTTAATTTTCTGGTACTAACTGGACTAGGAGTATTCATGTCATAGCAGAAAATTCTCCACTGTCAACCCATACCATTCAGGCATGGAAACACGAAGGCAAGAGAAGCACGTAATCACCTCTCTTGAAGGTTGGGAGGAATATCATCAGCAATAATTATTTCTAGATAAGTTGAATAATTCTGTTCTGTATTGAATTTCCAGAATATTCACACAGTAGTGTGTTAGGTATTTAACTAATACAAGCTTTGTTGGGAAAGATAATCTTTATTACGAAGGAAATACTGGTAAATTCTATAGATTTATATTCTATAAATGGATAGATATTTGTATGAAGAATTACTGGTAAATTCTGAAGATTTATATTCGGAAAAATGGACACGTATTTGTATGAAGAAATACTGGTAAGTTTTGTAGATTTATATTCTAAAAATGGACAGACATTTGTGTGAAGAAATATAGATTTATTGATAGAAATAAATAAATTATTTTGTTGCAGAACCAAACACTAGTATCATAGAAAAGAAACGAATACTATAATAACGTCATTGAGGAACCCTATAGTTTATTATTGTTGAATGAATCGGTAATATGATTTAAAAGCAGAATTACTAGAACTCAATACATCAACCTAGAGTCGTTGTAGTGGAGAAAATATACATGTATAAGTCGCTTAGTGACTTAAATATTATACACATTTAAAAAAAACGAATGTAAATGTATTTGTTGACTCGGGAGAGTTTTAATCGAATTCTCGATTTAACTTCAGTTATTTCCCCAGTTGAGATAACTTTCAATGTTCAAGCAACCAATCAGACTTGTTTCTAAATTAAGAACCAGGTGAGTCATTAGCTCTGAGCCTAGTGTCGAAACCCCAGCTCAATGCTCGTCGCTACCTATAAACCCTCATAACACAGACAGATTCAACAGTGGTCCAGACACTATAGCATAGAGAAATAAATATAGCAAAGAAATGAAAATATAACCCTAGATAAATTATGTATTAAGATTGTGATGATAAACTTGACTGAGTTGATAAACATGTTTTCCAACAATACAAAAAAAGTAAATAATAAATATAAATACACATTCTCTATGATTACAATGAAATACATGTACATTATAAGTATCTATGTATATGTGAAAACAGGTATATAATGAAAATATTCATTTCTACAGATGAGAGAGAGTGTCCATGAGAAAATACAACTTATAGTAATTCCATAGTAAAGGATGCCGAGAAGTTTGCTAAAATTGTATTGGAAAATATTTATAAATATACATTACAGGCCTTAATAGTTTGGCCAGAAAAAAATTCTTAGATATTACACTAACTTCATAGGGAAATATTCTTCATAACAAGAAAATTAAGCTATCCCTAAAAGGCCCAATGGGCGAGTCATTTAAATATTATACGTCCGGCTAAATGACACCATTTTTAATCTAGAAGAAAACTTCCTGGAAAAGAGTTAAACTCCATAAAACTGTGAGTGTACCTATTGAGCAGGGTAGAAGCATCATTAAAGTTCAATACTGAAGGAACATATAGAAGCCAGGAGACTTTTCGCATGCTAAAAATCAAAGGTGTTTATAGCTAACCTGCAACCGTGGCAACCAAGCATAGTGAATCATGAACCCTAGGCTTAAGAAAAAGGTACCAAATCATTAAAATGAGGAAATGTATAAAAGGAACCATCGAAAACTCTTACCTAAGGTTGAGAATTCCTCCAGAGGTTCCCCTCCCTCGAATTTGAACCTTGAAATTAGAAAAAAAAAAGTCAACACATTATAAACCCTGTTAAAATTGTTCTAGCATTGCAAGTTCAGAATTTAACCTTGTAGCATTTGCCTCTAATGCGAAAACGAAAATGAGGAAGAAATATTTACCTGAACGGGAAATCCATCGGGCTTAGAAGCCATGGAAACAACTGATATAGCGAAGGAGATTGGCGAAACTATTTTATAGTTGTAGAGTTGGAGCTCATCATGGCAACTTGGGAGGACCAAATCAGAACCACAGTCCCAATCACTCATTAGGTAAATGCATATGTCCCTGGAGGAGACAGTGATGGTATCACGCTGAGGTTTGGGCATAGACAGAGCACTGTCGTGATAGTATAATAACCCTAAGAGCCGAGTAAAAGTCAAAGGTAAGAAAATAATAAAGACAGAATAACCTAGAATGGGGAGAACATCAAAGTCCTTCCCACCAAGAATAGAAACCGTAGATCTCATTGAGATTGACAGTGAAACCTGAGATGGAAGGATCCTCGAAAGACATAGTATATCTTTGTAAATCTAAACATTTTTCACCTCATTTAATTTCCAATACTGTGTGCAGTTAATATCCAAGTCATGGCAGCTAAACCTTGGTGTAATCGTGGTCTGAGTAACATGAATTATGGAGATAAACATTAATAGGAACATGGTATAAAATATTGTGTTAAGAGCTAATATGAACCATTCTATGTGTCGATATATAAACACATAATACTTGATTAATAAAGTAACTATTGTCGTGTTTAGAATTCTCATAGAAAGTAAAAATAGTTTTTGTGACTTAGGGTAAAAATTTTCATGATATATTTCTTTTGAACATTGATAATTAAGTGGAAAGGCTATCATAGGTGTTGAGGAGCACCTTTAATACAATATATTGTGGTAATTTTATATTTTGACATTAATATGAAAGTAAAACCTTTTTCTTTTATGAGTGTTATAATGGTGCAATAATCACAATTGTATCATTTATCTAGGTCTGTTTCAGAAAATATAGGTCGCTTAAATAATTTCAAAGGTGAGTAAGAAGAAAATCATGGTAACTTTGTACATATTTTAATGTAGTGTCCTCCAAATTTCGTTCTGAATTCATCTTTTCCGGGTGGAATGTGGTTTTATCCTTTGCATTTTATGATTAAAATATAAAAGAAAATTGAATTTACCGAAATAAAAAATAAAAATAGTTTTAAGACTTTTTTTTGATGTATTCAAAATTTTTTATTATGATTTTGTATAAAATTATTACATTTTTAAAAATAAAACACTCTAGATAAATGTAGATGTAATAAATGTTATAGGGTAAATTAGTACTTACATAATAAATTAGAAAATTTTATAATGAATAATTAGATTTAATATAGCTAAATATACAAGTGATGATGTTATTTATTAAAACATGAAATGTGAACAATAAGGGATGGGTTTAGTTTTAGGGTTTGAAAATTCACATATTTCTATTCTAGATGCATTATTTGATCTAAGACTTGAGGGGTGGAAAAATATTTTGGTGTTGAGAAGTAGAAATTAGTTCCCCGTGTGTGGCTAGGTTAAAACCCTTTTTATAAAAATGTGGTAGTGGGAAACCATGAGAGTACCATATGTTTTGGTAACTCAGGGGTAGTGGGACTATATGGTAATCCCACATTTTAGGAGCTATGGAAAATGAGGTTGAGAGGGAGATGCATTCCCAAAGTGGTGAAGAACTTGAAACTTGTTATCCCTTGAAATACTCTGGAGGAGCATCGACAACGTATGAAGGGCCATGCACTATAAAATTTGGCCCAGTTTCCAATGGCCACTTCATCACTATTTCGACACATAGTCGTCGCAAGAGCGACAGTTCGCGGCCAGAAAAAACGTGGTTCGCCAGCACGTCACAATTTCGACGCTTTTCCAAAGTGTCGCAATACCAACACATTTTCCAACATTTCCAAACGTTGTGCCAGAGTGTCACAATATCGATGCATTGCAAAATCTTTGCAAGACCGACGCCGGGAAGAAGTGTCGTAATACTGATGAACAATTGAATGTCGCAAGACCGACGAGCATAAGGTGTCGCAATACCGACACTTATTAAAGTGTCGCAAGACTGACATTCTGTCAGAGTGTAGCAATATCGATGCATTGCAACACTCGGAAGAGTGACAGTTCGAGGCCAAACATAACGTGGTTCGCCAGTACGTCACAATGCCGACACTTTTCCAAAGTGTCGCAATACTGACACATTTTTCAATGTTTCCAAATGCTATGTTGGAGTGTCGCAATATCGATGCAATGCAAAAGCGTTGCAAGACCGACGCCCTGAAGAAGTGTCGCAATACCGATGAACAATTGAACGTCGAAAGACCGACGTGCATAAGGCATCGCATGACTGACCCTTATAAAGCGTCGATATACCGAAAGCGGGTTAAATTTAAAAAAATATATATATATTTACCAAGATTGTGATGTCTATGAATATGGAATATTTGTTATCTCAAAGAAAGGTTCCTGTTTGTCATCAAAATCAATTTTGATTTCTTCAGTTTCTTTCTGAGAAAATTTAAGTGACAATTAAGTTTCTTTGCAAATAGTATATATTCAAATATCGAATGAAAATATTCACCATTTTTTGAAGTCTCAAACATTGACACTTATTCTTCCAATTTTTAATTTCGGGGAGATGATTATTTCCTTCTTACTAGTAAACAAGAGAAGGAATAAGGTTAAAATCATTCACTAGGTGATATCCACTAGAAATATGGCTTCGGGAAGGAATAATTATAAATCTTTATTGATAATGCACTCTAGAAATTTTAGATCTTGAAAAGTTGATTTGTAAGAAAGTTTGGAGAGATAAACAAGTTTCAATTATAAGCTAACTTAGCTGCATAGTGTTAGAGAGCCAGAGAGGCCGAATAGGAGAATAGATGGCCATTAACTTTGAAGATCTGGCCGAGGACCAGAAGACTATAAGAAATTTATTTTGTATGAAGAACCTGTTCAGTCTTAGGTCTGCATTCCTGTTGGTCTTATGTGTGCATTGCTTAATTCATGAATGGTTGGATTCCTGTGTTGAGGAATTGATGTATATATATTATATGTAAGAATGTTTGGACCTTTGTAGCTAACTGTGTAAATGAATTTATGATATATGGGAGGTTATGGCATTTCTACACACTTCTGGTAGGAAAAGGGTACATGTGGTTGATTATTGAGAATCTGGCCTGTGTGACCAAATTCATTATAGATAGAGGACATCTCTAATGTCGAGGAAGAAACTCTATGATTTGGTAAAGAGTCAGCCAGTATATTCTGTGATGGGAGCGTGGCAGGACTAGGGCGATTACCCGTGTTGAGAGCCACTCTCAACATATTGATTTAATTCGAGATACATCTGTATGGGAGATGCGTAGAATGTGCATAGGTTTAATAAAAGCATGTTGGAACCTTGAACTATATTAGAATAACAGTGGCATAAAATAAAAGAGTTGGTGCTATGAATATGAGTTGAGGAATGGTTTAACTATAGAGTGGCGTATTAGACAAGATAGTGGAACTGTGAGTCACTGGAAAGCGAGACAGAGCAACAGGATAGTGAAGCTATGGCATTAGAATTGAGAGGAGGAACTTTTTTAAGTGATGTTTTGAAGCAGTGGCGGAATCTTGAGTAATTAAAGCGGAACGGAACCAAGAGGTGAACAGTAAAACCGGCGTGCAAGGACAGGCGGTTTTCACATTGTTGAAAAGTGATAATTTGTACTAAATAAAAAAACGTGATATATCCCTGCACTTGACACGTAAGCAAAGTGAAGTTTTGGAAAACCGTGAATTTCACGTAAATTTTGAGCGTTAATGCTTGGATCACAAAAAAATGCGATATGCACTTATGCCCATTGGATCATCAGAGTTGAAGCGAGAAGATTTCAACCGTTGAATGTGCCTGGTATGTTAACCAAACTGTGGGCCCAAGGTTTCGTTGGCGGTGTTAGACCTCAAGTCAAGTCGGGTCATATATGCGCAAATTTTATATATGGTAATCTTTGAATACAATGCGAAGGTTTTGTATAACATTGTTGAATTACATATAAGTGCTTGAGTTTTGAATGATAACTGGGCTTGAGGACTATATGAAAAAAGGTCATGCTTTATAAAATTCCAACCTTGGGTGGAGTAATACATATGTGTTATGTATTTACTGATGTTCGAAGGTATTAACGGTAATTAACCATTTATATAAGAAGTGAGCGCATATATATGAGATAGTCGGTGCTGGGACTTTAGTAAATTCCAAATGAAGTTATATGTCGTGACTCTATAAGCTAAAGGGATTGAGTTATCTGACTTTGATAAAGTGGGTTTATTGCATGATTCTTGCCTATGAAAATAAAGTGTTGGGATTTTAATAGATGGGTACATATACTAATGGTCTTGTTATTCGGGAAATTTGGGTTAATATATATAGTCGGGGTTTAGAGATAAAAACCCGATTGGTGTTAACCAATTTGGTTCTATAAGCCATCTTATGAAGGGATTTTAAAGTGAAATTTGCATTTCATTAATCAAATTTGATAAATTTGATGAATGAAATTCAAAGAAAAGAAATTAGAACATCGTGAGCTTGCCACATTGTGGATATGGTTGGGAAATGGACTTGGAGGGCATTTTGTACACAACATTGAGAATGAAAGATGCGAGAATAGGGACTGTGGGTTTTTACCCTGCACCAAAGTCTCCAAGTTGGGTTTGTGAAAGTCCTAATATTGTTCAAGAAACCCAAGAGTAATCTTGAAAGGCATTTATATTTCTTGAAAAAATGTACTACTCTAAAAAAAATGACTTGAAAATTTTGAAGTTATGAAAGATTATTTATTTTTGTTTTTTATTCAAAGACTCAAATTGAATTTAAAAAATATTCTTCTTCTGTTTATTCCAAATCATCCGAAGAAGGAGATATTAAAGATATAAAAAATCCATTGGACGTAACAGGCCCAATAGTAAATAAAAAAACAATTATTCCACATAATATAATGGCCACTCAAAATCAAATGATCTAGTTGTTGCATGATATGCACCCCTAATATTTATTGAAAATCCACATGAAATTCCCCAAGGATACCTTAAAAACTTTCCAAGATACAATGGATAAGATATAAAAAAAAAACAATAGAAAGGCTTTCATATGGTTACATGAAACCCTTATATTTATGGAGAAATCCAAGTGTAGTTCAATAGCTCACTCATAACAATTTTATCTATCCATCACATACACAAGATAGCTAAAATGAAACTTCCAAAAACTCTTTGTTTTGCATAGATAATTGAAGCTTTTGCGGAAACCTTGTTATTGGTGCCCCGTCTTGTGCATATACTGCTCGAATTGATGCACAAGATTTGTTAAGCTCCAATTCTAATGGTTGAAGATGTACATTTGGGTCTCATACCACTTTTAAATTCTACCATAGTGCATACATGAGGCAATGTTAAGCTATTAGTACATCTCATTTGTTGGGGTTAATTACTATATAAGACTTTTATAAATGAATATCAGTTGGTCCCTTACTTGAATAAAACTGAACAAAACAAGAAATCTATCCAGTGTATTCTCCAACTCCTCCTCTAAAGTACCTTTGTTACCATATCGAAGTTTCTCATCAAGAAATTTGGCAATAAGTTTTAATGGTTGGTTTTGCAGACAAAGGCCATAATTCAGATCAATGCAAAAACAAAATATCTATGACTAATCAGTTGAAAGTGTAAAATGTGTTTATTAATCCCTAAACTCACATCATCATTCCATTTCATACATTCATCCCCGTGAATAATCATAAGTAAAACCTCATTTTTACTTAAAGGAATTATAATTTCCATTTGACTAATTTCCATCAACACATGAGAACATTAAACCCCAAAAATTACATTATATCATAAGTTAAAGTGATAATATTAATGTAAATTGTCTTTTAAACTTCACTTTACTTGTTATGTTTATGTATTTTGAGTATGCCTTGTCCTATTTTCATATAAACTTTAACTTATATATTAACTCCCTATAGAAGTAACATTTTCCTACTGTATATAACTCTTTTTTATATAATAGCCCCAAAAACCCATTTATTATAACTTTAGCCAAAGTTATTTAATCCCCACATGTTTAAATAAAACACCCACATTACAACCCCTTTGGCTAAAATATATCTTTATATTAAATCCCGCCCCTATGGTAAGTAAATCGTTTTGATTTAATTACTATATAAAAAAATTGTATAAAAAAAAATAATTAAACATATTTAAATATGTGTTTAAAACAAAAATATAATCTCTGAAGTTTAATTTAAACTAAACTTCAAATAAAATCATCCTTTCATTTCCCTGACTCTCTTAACCCAAGGTTAAAACCTTAAGCTTTTTTACTTTCCCGATATATATTCATCACCACAGTTATAACCTTGGGCGAAATCCTTTATACCCCTCCCGATCACTTTACTCCATTGTATAAAATCCGTTTATACATTAAAATTCATAAATCCCTCAGCACCATTGAACTCCATTCTAACTGTCTGATCATCCTTCTCATTTTAATACGACGGTCATAAGTAAACCCGATAAGCCCTTTTCCCCGTCCCCACCATTTCCTATCGGATCAAATTTCATCCGTTGATCTCCCCTCATTAAATCGACGATACAAATCAAGGCCCCAGTCTCGCTTTGTTTACCCCACAACTTCACATCAAATCTTTACCGTTCACTTCGCTCTGACAGATCGAACGATGAACATTCATTTTCGCATTTCTAAAGTAATTGAATGAAGTTGCCCAAAATTTTTGCGAAAAAAAGTAGTTTTGTGAAACCGCCCCATGCTACGTGTCCTCCTCTCATTTGATCTCATTCCAAAAGGGAAAAAACAGTTACCACTCAAAAGCAATGCAAAAACCATTGATGGTATCTCCTTTAAACACATAAACCGTTCCCACCCCAACTGTAAAAAATGACATTAAAAGGTGATATAACTTAAGGTTTTAGAACTTAGTTTTTCATTTTTTGCTTTGTGTTTCGCCCAGTTTCCATATTAAACACTGTAATCCCTTTGCGAAGCCTCCTGACACCCTTTTCGAGCCGTCTACAAATCAATTGACATATAAATAGCCTTTCCCTATGAAATTCACTCCCAGAGAAGTTCCACGACCTCTACCCATCAAAATCAACCAAATTCAAGATTTTAGCAAGTTTAGAAACTTCATCAACTCCAATTATACTATTTATAGGTATTTTCCATCAAAATCAATCCATAAAATTGTCAATTTCAAAGAAAATTACGCTAATTAGACTATCATTTCATAAAATGAGTTGAAGTAGCCATCTAGGAAGTTTTATAAACCTTCAAAATACAGGGGAAACCCTGTCAAAATCTCTCCAGAATCCACATTTTCCATTTTAGCGAGTTTTTATCCATTATAAGAGCATTTTCACTATTGAATTTGATCTAGAAAACCTTCTTCATACAGTAAACCTATTTTTCCTCTTAAAACCCTACCCAGAGTCTCAAATTGCCAGAAAAATTCTTCAATTGACCCAAGTATCTAAAAAATATAACGTAGCAAAATGTTTAATCTTGCTTTGTTCATTTAAAATGACCAAAAAACAAGTAACTCCCAAAACTGGAGGTCCTAAATCCGAGAAGCCCGCCTCTAGCAAGCTTCAAAATCCCAAACCTCCCAGAATTGATAAACCTGCTCCTGTTTTAACTGTTGATTCTACTGAAATAGTTAAACCTCTGCAACCTCTTATTACCACTGAAGGAAGAAATCTTTTGATTGACATAGATTACAGAATTGCAGATGCCATTATTGAATTTGATCTTCTAGAAGTTCATAACTGGTGTCAAGAGAAATTTGAAAAGAAAGAAGCCAATGATATACCTGTATGGGAGTCTAATTTGTCCATGTATGTGGTTCCCATCACCCATCCTACTCAAGATTTCATAAGGTTATGTCAAATGCATTATATTCCTAATCAAAATTGCATGGCTAACAAAGATAGTGAAGTCGTATTTTTTATAATTGCTGAATCAATCAATGACATGCTCCAGTTAAACCATAATCCACAATCAGTGTCATTGTCAATTGAAGACTTAACCCAGATGTATTTAGACCTAGATTTCCCTAGAAAGTTCCAAATTCTCCATAATTTCATGCCTAGTCATGTCAATCTTCCTAAGGTGAACCCTCTTTATGATACCTTGGATTTTCCAGAAGGATCCAGACAGGTCATTTCTATGCTGTCATTTATTTTGGGTTATGTTAATGATCAATTCATAGATGCTTCTGTCTTAGGTTTCCTTTCCATTTTGTCTCCTTGACAACAACCAGACTTGATTTTTTACTTTGCCAAATTTATTACAGACAATATTCATTATCAGCTGATAAAATTTCCTTATGAAGGAGTGTTCAGATATACTTCATATCTATTACATCTCTTGTTGTTCTTTCAAGCAGATAAATTTCCCTTTGCAGTACAGAAAATGGATATGGAAGGAAAACCACTGTTAGTAATATTTTGGACCTCTCTTCTGAGAAAGAATAACAGTGAGTAAAATTATAGTGACTTTAGCTATCAGTCTTTTGGATAAAGCAGAACCACCAAGAATGAATGAAGATATCAAAAGGATTTTACAGTTGTCTGAAAAATGTAAAGTGGGTGATTGGTATTTATAAAAAAATCATACAGAGATCAGAATATATGGTGCACTCTTGGCTCCATATAAATTACCTAGATTTGTGACTACAAGGATTTTTGCTCTAGAGTATATAAGGTAGATTTTGAATGTTGATGCAGTAAATTTCATAACATCTAAAAAGAAGGCACAATTTAAATTAAGAAGTCAAATTGGCTCTTTCGTTGTAAACACTAGAGATGCCTTAAAGGAAGTTTCAGAGAAGCTATCAGCATTCAAGTTTCAGGAAAGTTTTTTTGGAACTATGACCCTCAGGGTATTATAAGCAATCTCAGAATTAAAAGCAAATTGCCCGCATTTCTCCATGAATCTAAGCCACTTATTGAAAAAATTTCCAATTAGTTGGAATGGGTGACCAATACCTTAATTGATGATGATCAGGATAAGCAGAAAGACAATTTGAATAATGTACATGTGGTACATTTAATCAACTCGCATAAGTATCAAACAAAAGACCAAGGAAAGAAGAAGGATATTTGGCTGAAATCATCATTTAAAACAAATTCAAAATAGTATACAGCAAAAAGGCCAAAATGAATATTCTAGAAATAGAAGAAATAATAGATGTGGATGACACTAATTAGCAGCAGAAAAATGATAAAGCCACCATCATTGTGAATGGGACACTCAGAGAGATTCAAAGTAAATAGGTACAAGCACAGGGTGAAGGCAAGGAGATGGTTGAAATGGAAATGGATACAGAAGCCCCCTCTTCTTCTTCTAAAAAAATTGAAGAAAATTATTTTGATATTCAGAAGAGGTTCAAGCTAATCAGAGATAAAAATGAAGAAATCAAATATGAAGTTTATTCTAAACTTCTCAAGGAAAAACCAGGAGATAAGGACAGATTAGTAACTGCATTTGATTACTCAACCAACCAAATGATCATGTATTTTCTCCAACCGGTGGTAGCACATCCAAAATCAGCTTCATACTACAAAATGACAGAATTTGCAGTAAATGTTGATACTATCTGTGAGCTGGATCAAATAGAATTTCACAGAAGTGCATCAGAAATTTTATATTCAAAAGTAGTAAGCAAAATAATGATTGCCACTATGCTCCAAAATATTGTATCCAACTTGAAAGCTCAAATGAAGTTGGATAAAGCATCTTTACATGCCAAGGGTTTGAGAATAAAATCCTTAGAAGATTTGGTCATTGAGTCTGGAGCAGATCCTTCTAATACTGAAGCTGCCAAGAAGCTAATAAGACAAAAAAAATGATGATATTACAACCTTAAGAAATAAGCTCAAATTACCACAGAGTGAGCACCCTGAAACAAAAGAAATACTTCAGGAAAAGAAAGAGAAAGAGGAAAATATGCAACTTGTTTTGAAAATGACAGCCCAGATAAAAAATATGGAAACTCAGATAGAAGCTCTTATGCAAGAAATTGAAAATTTGAAGAAAACTCAGCAGGTTTCCGTTCCTACAGTTATTCCAACTTTAAGCACACGAATCCCCTCAAAATTGGAAAAAAATTTGGCACTGCAAGAAGTATTAGCAACTGTAGTGTCAATTACTTCTAAAGATATCTCTACCACTTCTTCATCACAGATAAACAGAATGGCCAGGGTAACAACTGCAATAATCAATTCTATGGAAGACATGTCCATAAAATATCAAGAGATAATCAGTTTAAAATACACCATCAAAGATCTTGAAACATCCAAAAGAGATTCCTTAATCACTTCCAAAGGACATGAACAGAGGGCTGACAGATTACAGGAATAGGTGAAAATTCTTCAACAGCAGGTAAATCTTACTGAATAGGTTTCCTACATAAAAAATCATTTGTGGTCAAAAATCACTTAAGGCATTCACTTACAATGGCCTTCTATTCAAATAATATATGAACAAAAAGATCTGCTACAAGTTGCCTTAGAAAAAATCGATAAAACAAATGAGGAACTTAGCAAAAAAACCCCACAAGAAATTCAACTCATATCATTCTTGAACAGTAAAAGTAGGGAAGAACTAGCAGAATTGAAAATTCTAGACAGGAAAGAGACTATCCTTGAAATAAAAAAGGTCCTAACAAAGAGAATCAACCAGCATAAGTATCAAACAAAAGACCAAGGAAATAAGAAGGATATTTGGCTAAAACAATCATTTAAAACAAATTGAAAACAATATACAGCAAAAAGGCCAAAATGAATATTTTAGAAATAGAAGAAATAATAGATGTGGATGACACTAATCAGCAGCAGAAAAATGATGAAGCCACCATCATTTTGAATGGGACACTCAGAGAGATTCAAAGTAAGCATGTACAAGCACAGGGTAAAGGTAAGGAGATGGTTGAAATGGAAATGGATACAAAAGCCCCCTCTTCTTCTTCTAAAAAAATTGAAGAAAATTATTTTGATATTCATAAGAGGTTCAATCTAATCATAGAGAAAAATAAGAAATAAAATATGAAGTTTATTATAAACTTCTCAAGGAAAAACCAGGAGATAAGGACAGATTAGTAACTGCATTTGATTACTCAACCAACCAAATGATCATGTATTTTCTCCAACCAGTGGTAGCACATCCAAAATCAGCTTCAGACTACAAAAAGACAGAATTTGCAGTAAATGTTGAAACTATCCATGAGCTGGATCAAATAGAATTTCACAGAAGTGCATCAGAAATGTTATATTCAAAAGTAGTAAGCAAAACAATGAGTGCCACTATGCTCCAAAATACTGTATCCAACTTGAAAGCTCAAATGAAGTTGGATTAAGCATCTTTACATGCCAAGGATTTGAGAATAAAATCCTTAGAAGATTTGGTCATTGAGTCTAGAGCAGATCCTTCTAATACTGAAGCTGCCAAGAAGCTAATAAGACAAAAAAATGATGATATTACAGCCTTAATAAAGAAGCTCAAATTACCACATAGTGAGCACCCTGAAACAAAAGAAATACTTCAGGAAAAGACAGAGAAAGAGGAAAATATGCAACTTGTTTTGAAAATGACAGCCCAGATAAAAAATATGGAAACTCAGATAGAAGCTCTTATGCAAGAAATTGAAAATTTGAATAAAACTCAGCAGGTTTCCGTTCCTACAGTTATTCCAACTTTAAGCACACGAATACCCTCAACATTGGAAAAAAATTTGGCACTGCAAGGAGTATTGGCAACTGTAGTGTCAATTACTTATAAAGATATCTCTACCACTTCTTCATCACAGATAAACACAGTGGCCGGGGAAACAACTTCAATAATAAAAGCTATGGAAGACATGTCCATAAAATATCAAGAGATAATCAGTTTAAAAGGCACCATCAAAGATCTTGAAACATCCAAAATAGATGCCTTAATCACCTCCAAAGGACATGAACAGAGGGCTGACAGATTACAGGAATAGGTGAAAATTATTCAACAGCAGGTAAATCTTACTGAATAGGTTTCCTACATAAAAAATCATTTGTGGTAAAAAATCACTGAAGGCATTCACTTACAATGGCCTTCTATTCAAATAATATATGAACAAAAAGATCTGCTACAAGTTGCCTTAGCAGAAATTGATAAAACAAATAAGGAACTTAGCAACAAACCCCCACAAGCAATTCAGCTCATATCATTCTGGAACAGTAAAAATAGGGAAGAACTAGCAGAATTGAAAATTCTAGACAGGAAAGAGACTATCCTTGAAATAAAAAAGGTCCTAACAAAGAGAAACATCTTGAATAATATAGAAGATAAGTGTGATAATATGAACATATCAATCAGTAAATTCAAGACCAAATATGACTTGCTGCTAGAAGCAGGATTACTAGATATACATGCACTGAATGAAAAATTAATGCCACAAAAGTATTATGACCAGAAGATTAGAGCTCATGCTAAGGAGCAGGCTAAAAAGCCTTTGCCACAAGGATCTCCAAGTGGCAAAGTACTACTGCAATATTTTGAGAATTTATTCTTTTTGGAGAATGAAATTAAGCACATGTTTATAGTAAAGCCAAACTTTTCTAAGTACACAAAAGCTGATGAAAGCTCTAGAAAATTAAAGAGTATAAATATCCCCACAGCTCAACAGTGGAAAGAATTCACATATCTGATGTGAATTTGACAAGTAAAAGAGTAGGAAAATCACATGAACAAATCATATTTTACTGTTATTTTATGGTGAAAAAATCAGTGTCAAAGTGTATCAGGGTCAAAGTGTATCAGTAAAATCAAATTTTTATTGCTGGTTATTTTTCAATTACAGCAGTGAATCAGTGAAAAACAAAGATAAAGAGTATCAGGATTGAAAGTGAAAGGAAGAAATTTTCTACAAGTCATCTTCCACGAGGTGATGCATCCAATGCCAGCAATGCTACCAGCACATCATGAAATCAGTTCGATTAAGATAATCAGTGCTATATTTCCTTGTAAAAGAGAACAACTTGCAAACTGTTTTGTTGTTGTCCCTCTTCTTATGTTATATTTCCTATTTTTTCTTGAAACATTATCTCAAACTTTGAGATATTTTGTAAACAATTTATGTGTTATCAATTTTTTATGAGGAAAGGGTTATCAATTTTTTATGTAGGGTTTTTCAGTTTGATAGAAAGGATTGATGAGTTCATGATTCATAAATGAAAAAATAACCAAATGGGATGAAATGCATGCTTAATTTACAACAGAATAACGCAATAGAACTCTACTAGCAATCAACTTAGTTTCCAATAGAACATTGATAAATCATAATACTAAAGTAATACATTGTACAACCTGAACACTACATTCCCCTCCAGATTTCTATATGTAGTACATAACATTCAATCTTGGTTAAAAATATTTAAAAAAAAAATCTGCCAAATGTGCTAGTTTAAAGTAAATAGGTGACTTAGATAATTCGAAAGTTCTGTCCAAGCATAAGTAAATAGGAGATAATCTGAGATTTTAATAGATTTTCACCAAGTCCTTGGTTGATTTCTCATTCATTTTGAAACCAAGGTGTATATTGCAGTTCACAGTTATTTGGTACACCCTTTGCCTAGTATTCCGAAGTAGTCATTTGATCTTTTCTGACTCTTTAAATTTGAAAGGATCACCAAGCGCTTGTCCTTTCACGCTTGCTTCAAAACTGAAAGAGATAGAGTCACCTTTTATCTGTTTCTTGACTCTTAAAACATGAAATGGTGAAGTTTCCTATTTTTCAATGTGGTAAAAAATTAATCACTCGCGATCACATGCCCTATTAGATTTTTCTTGTTGGTCGTTTGATTGTGTGTCTTGACTCTTTTTTCAGCCCGTGTGTGTGTTTGATATTTTTCTCTTATCATTACTACCACAGTGGCGGAACCCTCGGTTTCGTCTACTGGTAGTCCTTATACGGACGATTCATCAGAGGCTTCTCAACCCTCTGTTGAACCTCAGCAGCCCATTGTTTCTGAGTTTCCTGATGGGGGACCGGTTCTTGCTGAGCAACCATTTGGGGGACCAGTTGAGTTAAATTGGCCCTTTTCTAACCCTTGGTCTGAGTTAAGATTAGGGGCAAATTTCCTTTCTCTTACATCGGGTTCGCCTTTTATAGTTGTTGTTTTTCCTCCTAGTCCTTGCCGTCTAAGATATAACGGCAAGCTCAATCATGAGTGAATCCAGAGAGGAAATCCCCACGTACGGTGAGGATTACCAGTTATTTCCTTAGAGGTTATTTCCAGGAGACAACCCTGACCTAGCTGTTATGTCATCACCCAGTCCCTCATTACCAATAGGGTATAGATCCTTGGGTCAAATTATCGCCTCCGCAGCCTCTATGGGGGTATCAGCTCCTTCTACGAGGCTGTTGGTTCCTTCATTGGGGATGTCTCCTCAGACTCTCGTCACCTCTGTACCCGTTCGACTCGCTGTTTGTGTGGCCGCGTCTACACCCACTGTCAAGGCACACTCCGCGAGGGCTGTGACGCCTCCTGAAGACGTCTATATAGCGACTGCTATGCCGGAGAACATTTCTCCGGAGGAATATCGGTTGTCCTTACAACAACCGAAGCCCGAGATCGAACAATCCTCTCAGGACCCCAACCGCTCGTATTTTTTGCATTATGCACAGGATGGTACACCTGTGTACACTTTTCCAAATCAGTACGATGAGCACAGGAACATGTTACGTTTACCCGCTCCAGAGGCTCACCTTCATGCTCAAGGTTTACGGTATGGCCAGGATGGACAACCTTACAACCCGCAAGGGCAACCTTTCCAAGGCCAACCTTCGAGCCAACCTAGCTATCCTTATGACCCGCAGGGCCAGCCCATCCAAGGCTATCTTGCAGGCCAGCAAGGGCCATCGTACAGTCTGCAAGGACAGTATTACAACCCTTCCGATAAACTTGTGCAGCCTCAGCCGGGGTACAAGTCCAACCTTCCCAACCCGTGCAACCTCAGTATCCTATCAATCTAAACGTTGCACACCAGCCAGGACCATCTTATGGTCCTGCTACAAGTCAAACTGGTTACCAGCCACCACCTGGCTCTATTCCTCCACCAGGACAACCGGTCTATATGGCACAGCCTGGTGTACCTCCACCAGGCCAACCGGTCTATCCAGTGCAACCTGGTGCCTCTCAACAGCTAGGTCAACCTGCGCAACCAGCAAAACCTGTTCACCCGTGTCAACCTGTTAACCTAGGGCAGGCCGCTCAGCCAGGTCAGCCTGCTCAACCAGGCCAGCATGCACATCATATCAACCCTGCCCAATAGCCGACTTATTCGATGCCACAGCTAAATCAACGGCTGCACCCAAATTATCAGGCTCCGCAGGGTTCCACTTATCAGCAGCCCACTCAACCTCAAGGCGGCTACTATTCTCATGGTCAATACCGACCGAATGATAGACAGCCCCAAGGTTTTAACTATCGTCCTCAATAGCCCGGATACACCTATACTCAACAGCCAAATCCAAATGCTTCTTACACAAGGCCAGCTCATAATCAGGGTCCATACTCTGGTTATCAACCCCCGTACGATGGTTACCAGCATCGAATCAGGCTGTTTATACCGCCTATACCACCTACGGTCAGAATCCTACTGGACAGAACCCATGGGGGGGGCAAGGATATTCCCAACCAGCATGGAGTACAGGTACTAGTCCTTACCCAGGGCCAGGTATGTCGTCCAATCCGCCATTGCAGTTTCTGACTACCTTGGAGTTACCGGATGCTTCGAAGTTAACCAATGATCCGATTTTGCACAATCCTTATTGGCCTCCGGTTCCTACCAAGGTGCCCAGTGATTGACCCAAGTTTGAGGGAAAAGTTGGAGAGGACCCCCAAGCTCATGTGATGACTTACCATCTTTGGTCTTCATCCAACTCTTGCATGGATGATTCAATCCGTCTGCGCCTCTTCTAGCACACTTTGACTGGCGCTGCTGGTAAGTGTTATATCAAATTATGTCGTGGCATGTTTCAAGATTTCAATACGTTAGCCATGGCTTTTCTGACTCACTTTCAGTTACCGGTTCGCTACGAAGCCAGGACGCACCTCCTGACTTCTTTGAAGCAGGACAAAGACACCCACATTTCTGATCACATTCATTAGTGGCGACGTCATCGTAGATTAATCAAGTTTCATATACCTCATCAGATACTGACTCATTAGTTCACCACATCCTTCGTTAACAGAATCGCCCAAGATATTGCTATGGGAGCGTGTGTGACTGAAGAACAAGCCATAGCGTGTGCTCAATATCTGGATCTGGTATACACGCAATCCGGTACGTTGTATGATATTTTTCCTGATGCTCCACGGTCTGGAACCTCTAAAGCTCCACCTACCCTAGCGGTGGATGGTGTTATTGGTTCCGTGTCTCAGAATTAGAAGAAATCCTCGAATGGGAAGCAGAAGTCTAACTCATCCAATAATTCTGCTCCTCCCGCCCCTACATATTCTGGAAAAACTACGGAGGTCAACGCCATTCAGGCCAATCCTACGGAAAATACCTCTAAAGGAAGGAAGAAGGGCAAAGGTAAATCCAAATCCGACGCCCCAAAGCTAGAGCCCAAACCTTGGACCGAGGACGGTTCCCAACGCAAACCGAAGTACCCCTGCCTCATTTGTGAAGGAGATCATTATACTAAGGATTTTCCTCGACGATCTGAAGATATTCAACTTATAAAAGGCTCCAAAGTGACTCCGACATTTCTTAAAGAACTTTTCCCGTCTCAGCAGACCCAGATGGTTGAACAGCCCTCACCATCTGCACCATTTGGGTCCCAAGTCTTTATGATAAATGGCACTGCACCTATTTCTATCACCACACGTTCGAAGGATTACAACGAATTGCGTCAGGCACTAGGGAAGGCAGTTGCGGATGGTCCACCTCCCCCACCTGTCTCCGGTTCGTTGGAAATTGAGAAGCCTACTACTAAACCCATTGTGAGGCCACCCTCTAAAGGTGTGCTACGAAAGTCTTCCTACAATCTGAATGCTCCTGCCGCTCAGCACTATAGTATTGTTGAGGATCTGGCACAGGTGCCTTCTGCCATGTCTGCTTTAGAATTTCTTCAAAATTTTCCTTCGTAACGGAAAACTTTATTATCTGCAATCAGTGGAATCGATCCCACTGATTCTAGCCTTCTCACCTTTGACATAGAAAATTTAACCCCCCGACTTCCACATCAGATCACTCTTGTTATTCAGGTCGGGATCAACAGTCTTAACATCCATAGGGCCGTTGTGGATGAAGGTGCCTCTACCTGTGTCATGTCATCCGCCTGCTGGAAGGCCATTGGCTCTTCGGCCCTCTCATCATCTCCCAATGCCCTAGAGGCATTCGATGGTCGGGAATCCAAACCCCTGGGTGTTCTCGAGAGTCTAGTGATTACTTTACAGGGGAAGACTGTCAATGTGGAAGTAGAAGTGGTTGACGCCAAGCTTAACTACAATATACTTCTCGGCCGCAGCTGGACTCATGCCATGTTATGCGTGCCATCCACCATCTTTCGACTTATTAAGTTCCCTCATGAGGGAAAAATCGTTACAGTGGATTAGTTGTCCTTCTTCACCTCCACCTCCGAGAACAACATTCCGTATGTGGATCAGATTCCGAATCACCCTGACAATGGTTACCAGGATTCCCTCACGATGAGACATTTCGAGGCGTTGTATGGGAGACAGTGTCACACACCCATAAATCGGAGTAGCCCCGAGACAAAATTAATGTTGGGACCCGAGATGCTTGTTGAAATGGAATCCAAAGTAAAGAAGATAAGACAAAAACTAAAGGTTGCACAAGATTGTCAGAATATCTATGCAGATAAAAAAAGGTGTTATCGGGAATTCAAAGTTGTAGACCATGTGTACGTCAGGATCAAACCCAAGAGGAGTAACTTGCAATGGACCTCTTATGCCAAATTAGCTCCCAGGTTCTGTGGACCCTTTCGAGGCATTGTATGGGAGACAGTGTCGCACACCCATAAATCGGAGTAGCCCCGAGACAAAATTAATGTTGGGACCATGTGTACGTCAGGATCAAACCCAAGAGGATTACCTTGCAATAGACCTCTTATGCCAAATTAGCTCCCAGGTTCTGTGGACCCTTTCAAAGCATTGTATGGGAGACAGTGTCGCACACCCATAAATCGGAGTATCCCCGAGAGAAAATTAATGTTGGGACAATGTCGAGGCATTGTATGGTAGACCATGTGTACGTCAGGATCAAACCCAAGAGGAGTACCTTGCAATGGACCTCTTATGCCAAATTAGCTCCCAGGTTCTGTGGACCCTTTCGAGGCGTTGTATGGGAGACAGTGCCGCACACCCATAAATCGGAGTAGCCCTGAGACAAAATTAATGTTGGGACCCGAGATGCTTGTTGAAATGGAGTCCAAAGTAAAGAAGATAAGACAAAAACTGAAGGTTGCACAAGATTGTTAGAAGATCTATGTAGATAAAAAAGGTGTTATCGGGAATTCAAAGTGGTAGACCATGTGTACGTCAGGATCAAACCCAAGAGGAGTACCTTGCAATGGACCTCTTATGCAAAATTAGCTCCCAGGTTCTGTGGACCCTTCCAAATTTTGGAAATGGTAGCACCTATGGCCTATCGGTTGGCTTTACCCAGTCACATTCGAGTACACAATGTGTTTCATGTGTCCCTATTGAACTGTTATGTGCATGATTCAAAGCACATAATTCATTGGAAAAATATACAGGTAGGATAGAATTAAAAAAATCCTAACTTTAAATATGATTTCATTATGAATGTTGACATGAAACTTTGCTGTTACAGGTAGAGCAGGATGACGAGTTTCTAGTCGAGCCGTAACACATACTTGACCGAAGGGAAATTATGCTCTAGAAGCGAGTCATCACCCAGGTTAAAGTCCAGTGGAAGGACTTTTCCCCGAATGAGGCTACTTGGGAGGATGAAGGATTTGTGTGTGACGCTTATCCAGAGCTCTTCTCAGAGCTATACTGAAACACCGAGGATGATTTCACTTCCAGGGGAGGAAGTTGTGATAACTACATTAATGATAACTAGTTTTTAACTAGTTAAAAGACATTTTGTTTAACTATTGTTTTAAGAAAATACCGGAACTATTAATAGTTTGTTGAAGAGTTATTAATCATAAATAATAAAATTAGTTATGGAAATAATTTCATAAAAAATTAAAAATTGATGGTAAATGTTTTCCAAGAACTGGAAAGTGGTTGGGGATAGTTGGAAACTGTTCCCTGCTCCTCTGGAAATAAGATATTGATCCCAGTGAGAAGTAGGGGTTATGGTCTGGGAGAAACAGAGAGTGTAGATTTTCCTGAGCTCGTAGAGACCAGTGGAAAAACAATCAAATTTCCTGATTTAATTTTCTGGTACTAACTGGACTAGGAGTCTTCAGGTCATAGCAGAAAATTCTCCACTATCAACCCATACCATTCAGGCGTGGAAACACGAAGGAAAGAGAAGGACGTAATCACCTCTCTTGAAGGTTGGGAGGAATATCATCAACAATAATTATTTCCAGATAAGTTAAATGATTTTGTTCTGTATTGAATTTCCAGAATATTCACATAGTAGTGTGTTAGGTATTTAATTAATACAAGCTTTGTTGGGAAAGATAATCTTTATTACGAAGGAAATACTGGTAAATTCTATAGATTTATATTCTAAAAAGGGACGGATATTTGTATGATGAATTACTGGTAAATTCTGAAGATTTATATTCGGAAAAATGGACACGTATTTGTATGAAGAAATACTAGTAAGTTTTGTAGATTTATATTCTAACAATGGATAGACATTTGTGTGAAGAAATATAGATTTATTGATAGAAATAAATAAATTATTTTGTTGCAGAACCAAACACTAGTATCATAGAAAAGAAACGAATACTATAATAACATCATTGAGGAACCCTATAGTTTATTATTGTTGAATGAATCGGTAATACGATTTAAAAGAAAAATTACTAGAACTCAATACATCAACCTAGAGTCGTTGTAGTGGAGAAACTATACCTGTATAAGTCGCTTAGTGACTTAAAGATTATACACATTTAAAAAATAATAATGTAAATGTATTTTTTGACTCGAGAGTTTTAATCGAATTCTCGATTTAACTTCAGTTATTTACTCAGTTGAGATAACTTTCAATGTTCAAGCAACCAGTCAGACTTGTTTCTAAATTAAGAACCAGGTGAGTGGTTGGCTCCAATCCTAGGGTCGAAACCCTAGCTTACTGCTCGTCGCTACCTGTAAACCCTCATAACACGGACAGATTAAACAGTGGTCCAGACACTATAGCATAGAAAAATAAATATAGCAAATAAAGGAGAATATAACCCTAGATAAATTATGTATTAAGATTGTGATGATAAACTCGACTGAGTTGATAAACATGTTTTCCAACAATACAAAAAAAGTAAATAATAAATATAAATACACATTCTCTATGATCACAATGAAATACATGTACATTATAAGTATCTATGTATATGTGAAAACAGGTATATAACGAAAATATTCATTGCTACAGATGAGAGAGAGTGCCCATTAGAAAATACAACTTATAGTAATTACATAGTAAAGGATGCCAAGAAGTTTGCTAAAATTGTATACGAGAATATTTATAAATATACATTGCAGGCCTTAATACTTTGGCCGGAAAAACATTCTTAGATATTACACTAACTTCATAGGGAACTATTCTTCATAACAAGAAAATTAATCTATCCCTAAAAGGCCCAATGGGCGAGTCATTTAAACATTACACGTCCGGCTAAATGACACCATTTTTAATCCAGAAGAAAACTGCCTGGAAAAGATTTAAACTCAAGAAAACTGTGAGTGTACCTATTGAGTGGGGCAGAAGCATCATTAAAGTTCAATACTGAAGGAGCATATATAAGCCAGGAGACTTTTCGCATGCTAAAAATCAAAGGTGTTGATAGCTAACCTGCAACCGTGGCAACCAAACATAGTGAATCATGAACCCTAGGCTTAAGAAAAAGGTACCAAAGCATTAAAATGAGGAAATGTATACAAGGAACCATCAAAAACTCTTAACTAAGGTTGAGAATTCCTCCAGAGGTTCCCCTCCCTCAAATCCGAACCTTGAAATTAGAAAAAAAAAGTCAACACAATATAAACCCTGTTAAAATTGTTCTAGCATTGCCAGTTCAGAATTTAACCTTGTAGCATTTGCCTCTAATGCAAAAACGAAAATGAGGAAGAAAGATTTACCTGAACGGGAAATCCATCGGGCTTAGAAGCCATGGAAACAACTGATACCGCGATGAAGGTTGGTGAAACTGTTTTACAGTTGTAGAGCTGGAGCTCCTCATGGCAACTCGAGAGGACCAAATCGGAACCACAGTCCTAGTCACTCAGTAGGTAAATGCATATGTCCCTGGAGGAGACAGTGATGGTCTCGAGCTGAGGTTTGGGCAGAGACAGAGCACTGTCATGATAGTATAATAACCCTAAGAGCCGAGTAAAATTCCAAGGTAAGAAAATAATAAAGACGGAATAACCTAGAATGGCGAGAACATCAAAGTCCTTCCCACCAAGAATAGAAACCGTAGATCTCATTGAGATTGACGGTGAAACCTGAGACGGAAGGATCCTCGAAAGACATAGTATATCTTTGTAAATCTAAACATTTGTCACCTCATTTAATTTCCAATACTGTGTGTAGTTAATATCCAAGTCATGACAGCTAAACCTTGGTGTAATCGTGGTCTGAGTTACATGAATTATGGAGATAAACATTAACAGGAGCATGGTATAAAATATTGTGTTAAGAGTTAATATGAACCATTCTATGTGTCGATATATAAACACATAATACTTGATTAATAAAGTAACTATTGTCGTGTTTCGAATTTTCATAGAAAGTAAAAATAGTTTTTGTGACTTAAGGTAAAGAATTTTCATGATATATTTCTTTTGAACATTGATAATTAAGTGGAAAGGCTATCATAGGTGTTGAGGAGCACCTTTAATACAATATATTGTGGTAATTTTATATTTTAACATTAATATGAAAGTAAAACCTTTTTCTTTTATGAGTGTTATAATGGTGCAATAATCGCAATTGTATCATTTATCTAGGTCTGTTTCAGAAAATATAGGTCGCTTGAATAATTTCAAAGGTGAGTAAGTAGAAAATCATGGTAACTTTGTACATATTTTACGGTAGTGTCCTCCAAATTTCGTTCTGAATTCATCTTTTCAGGGTGGAATGTGGTTTTATCCTTTGGATTTTAAGATTAAAATATAAAAAACAATCGAATTTACCCAAATAAAAAATAAAAGTAGTTTTAAGACTTTTTTTTCAATGTATTCAAGATTTTTTATTGTGATTTTGTATAAAATTATTACATTTTTAAAAATAAAACACTCCAGATAAATGTAGATGTAATAAATTTTATAGGGTAAATTAGTACTTACATAAGCAATTAGAAAATTTTATAATGAATAATCAGATTTAATATAGCTAAATATACAAGTGATGATGTTATTTATTAAAACATGAAATGTGAACAATAAGGGATGGGTTTAATTTTAGGGTTTGAAAATTCACATATTTCTATTCTAGATGCAATATTTGATCTAAGACTTGAGGGGTGGAAAAATATTTTGGTGTTGAGAGGTAGAAATTAGTTCCCCGTGTGTGGCTAGGTTAAAACCCTTTTTATAAAAATGTGGTAGTGGGAAACCATGAGAGTACCATATGTTTTGGTAACTCAGGGGTAGTGGGATTATATGGTAATCCCACATTTTAGGAGCTATGGAAAATGAGGTTGAGAGGGAGATGCATTCCCAAAGTGGCGAAGAATTTGAAACTTGTTATCCCTTAAATAGTCTAGAGGAGCATCGACAACGTATGAAGGACCATGCACTAGAAAATTTGGCCCAATTTCCGATGGCCACTTCATCGCTATTCCGACACATAGTCGTCGCAAGAGCGACAGTTCGCGGCCGGACAAAACATGGTTCGCCAGCACGTCGCAATTCCGACGGTTTTCCAAAGTCTCGCAATACCAACACATTTTCCGACGTTTCCAAACATTGTGCCAGAGTGTCACAATATCGATGCATTGCAAAAACGTTGCAAGACCGACGCCGGGAAGAAGTGTCGCAATACTGATGAACAATTGAATGTCGCAAGACTGACGAACATAATGTGTCGCAAGACCGACGCTTATTAAAGTCTCGCAAGACTGATGTTCTGTCAGAGTGTATCAATATCGATGCATTGCAACACTCGGAGGAGCGACAGTTCGAGGCCGAACAAAACGTTGTTCACCAGTACGTCACAATGCCGATGCTTTTCCAAAGTGTCGCAATACTGACACATTTTTCAACGTTTCCAAATGCTGTGTTGGAGTGTCGCAATATCGATGTAATGCAAAAGCGTTGCAATAACGACACCAGGAAGAAGTGTCGCAATACCGATGAACAATTGAACATCACAAGACCAACGTGCATAAGGCGTCACAAGACTGATGCTTATAAAGCGTCGATATACCGAAAGCGGGTTAAATTTGAAAAAAAAAAAAAATATTTACCAAGATGGTGATGTCTATAAATATGGAATATTTGTTATCTCAAAGAAAGGTTCATGTTTGTCATCAAAATCAATTTTGATTTCTTCAGTTTCTTTCCGAGAAAATTTAAGTGACAATTCAGTTTCATTGCAAATAGTATATATTCAAATATCGGATGAAAATATTCACCATTTTTTGAAGTCTCAAACATTGACACTTATTCTTCCAATTTTTAATTTCGGGGAGATGATTATTTCCTTCTTACTAGTAAACAAGAGAAGGAATAAGGTTAAAATCATTCACTAGGTGATATCGACTAGAAATATGGCTTCGGGAAGGAATAATTATAAATCTTTATTGATAACACACTCTAGAAATTTTAGATCTTGAAAAGTTGATTTGTAAGAAAGTTTGGAGAGATAAACAAGTTTCAATTATAAGCTGACTGAGCTGCATAGTGTTAGAGAGCCGAAGAGGCCGAATAGGAGAATAGATGGCCATTAACTTTGAAGATCTGGCCAAGGACTAGAAGACTATAACAAATTTATTTTGTATGAAGAACCTGTTCAGTCTTAGGTGTGCATTCATGTTGGTCTTATGTGTGCATTGCTTAATTCATGAATGGTTGGATTCCTGTGTTGAGGAATTGATGTATATATATTATATGTAAGAATTTTTGGACCTTTGTAGCTAACTGTGTAAATGAATTTATGATATATGGGAGGTTATGGCGTTTCTACACACTTCTGGTAGGAAAAGGGTACTTATGGTTGATTATTGAGAATCTGGCCTGTGTGACCAAATTCATTATAGATAGAGGACATCTCTCATGTCGAGGAAGAAACTCTATGATTTGGTAAAGAGTCAGCCAGTATATTCTGTGATGGGAGCATGGCAGGACTAGGGCAATTACCCGTGCTAAGAGCCACTGTCAATATATTGATTTAATTAGAGATACATCTGTATGGGAGATGCGCAGAATGAGTTTCTATGCATAGGTTTAATAAAATCATGTTGGAACCTTGAACTATATTAGAATAACAGTGACATACAATACAAGAGTTGGTGCTGTGAATATGAGTTGAGGAATGGTTTAAATATAGAGTGGCGTATTGGACAAGACAGTGGAACTGTGAGTCACTGGAAAGCGAGACAGAGCAACAGGATAGTGAAGCTATGGCATTATAATTTCGAGGAGGAACTGTGCTAAGTGATGTGTTAAAGCACTGGCGGAATCTTGAGTAAGTAAAGTGGAACGAAACCAAGAGGTGAACAGTAAAACCGACATGCGAGGACAGGCGGTTTTTGCATTTTTAAAAAGTGATAATTTTTACTAAATAAAAAAACGTGATATACCCCTGCACTTGACACATAAGCCAAGGGCAGTTTCGGAAAACCGCGAATTTCACGTAAATTTTGAGCTCTAATGCTCGGATCACAAAAAATTGCGATATGCACTTATGCCCATTCGATCATCAGAGTTGAAGTGATAAGATTTCAACCGTCAAATGTGCCCAATATGTTAACCAAAATGTGGGCCCAAGGATTCATTGGCGGTGTTAGACCTCAAGTCAAGTCGGGTCATATATGCGCAAATTTTATATATGGTAATATTTGAATACAATGCGAAGGTTTTGTATAACATTGTTGAATTACATATAAGTGCTTGAGTTTTGAATGATAACTGGGCTTGAGGACAATATAAAAAAAGGTCGTGCTTTATAAAAGTCCAACCTTGGGTGGAGTAATACATATGTTTTATGTATTTACTGATGTTCAGAGGTCTTAACGGTAATTAACCATTTATATAAGAACTGAGCGCATATATATGAGATAGTCGGTGTTGGGACTTTAGTAAATTCCAAATGAAGTTATATGTCATGACTCTATAAGCTAAAGGGTTTGAGTTATCTGACTTTGATAAAGTGGGTTTATTGCATGATTCTTGCTTATGAAAATAAAGTGTCAGGATTTTAATAGATGGGTACATATACTAATGGTCTTGTTATTCGGGCAATTTGGGTTAATATATATAGTCGAGGTTTAGAGATAAAAACCTAATTGGTGTTAACCAATTTGGTTCTATAAGGCATCTTGAGAAGGGATTTTAAAGTGAAATTTGCATTTCATTAATCAAATTTGATAAATTTGATGAATGAAATTCAAATAAAAGAAATTAGAACATCGTGAGCTTGCCAGATTGTGGATATGGTTGGGAAATGGACTTGGAGGGCATTTTGTACACAGCATTGAGAATGAAAGATGTGAGAACAGGGACTGTGGGTTTTTACCCTGCACCAAAATCTCCAAGTTAGGTTTGTGAAAGTCCTAATATTGTTCAAGAAACCCAAGAATAATCTTGAAAGGCATTTATATTTCTTGAAAAAATGTACTACTCTAAAAACAATGACTTGAAAATTTTGAAGTTATGAAAGATTATTTATTTTTGTTTTTTATTCAAAGACTCAAATTGAATTTAAAAAATATTCTTCTTCTGTTTATTCCAAACCATTTGAAAAAGGAGATATTAAAGATATAAAAAATCCATTGGATGTAACAGGCCCAATAGTAAATAAAAAACCAATTATTCCACATAATATAATGGCCACTCAAAATTCAAATGATCTAGTTGTTGCATGATATGCACCCCTAAGATTTATTGAAAATCCACATGAAATTCCCCAAGGATACCTTAAAAACTTTCCAAGATACAATGGATAAGATATAAAAAAACAATAGAAAGGCTTTCATATGGTTACATGAAACCCATATATTTATGGAGAAATCCAAGTGTAGTTCAATAGCCATCTCATAAAATTTTTATCTATCCATCACATACACAAGATAGCTAAAATGAAACTTCCAAAAACTCTTTTTTTGCATAGATAATTGAAGCTTTTGTGAAAACCTTGTTATTTGTGCCCCGTCTTGTGTATATACTGCTCGAATTGATGCACAAGATTTGTTAAGCTCCAATTCTAATGGTTGAAGATGTACATTTGGGTCTCATACCACTTTTAAATTCTACCATAGTGCATACATGAGGCAATGTTAAGCTATTAGTACATCTCATTTGTTGGGGTTAATTACTATATAATACTTTTATAAATGAATATCAGTTGGTCCCTTACTTGAATAAAACTGAACAAAACAAGAAATCTATCCAGTGTATTCTCAAACTCCTCCTCTAAAGAACCTTTGTTACCATATCGAAGTTTCTCATCAAGAAATTTGGCAATAAGTTTTGATGGTCGGTTCTGCAGACAAAGGCCATAATTCAGATAAATGCAAAAACAATATATCTATGACTAATCAGTTGAAACTGTAAAATGTCTTTATTAATCCCTAAACTCACATCATCATTCCATTTCATGCATTCATCCCCGTGAATAATCATAAGTAAAACCTCATTTTTACTTAAAGGCATTATAATTTCCATTTGACTAATTTCCATCATCACATGAGAACATTAAACCCACAAAATTACATTATATCATAAGTTAAAGTGATAATATTAATGTAAATTGTCTTTTAAACTTCACTTTACTTGTTATGTTTATGTATTTTGAGTATGCCTTGTCCTATTTTCATATTAACTTTAACTTATATATTAACTCCCTATAGAAGTAACCTTTTCCTACTGTATATAACTCTTTTTATATAATAGCCCCAAAAACCCATTTATTATAACTTTAGCCAAAGTTATTTAATCCCCACATGTTTTAATAAAACACCCACATTACAACCCCTTTGGCTAAAATATATCTTTATATTAAATCCCGCCCCTATGGTAAGTAAATCGTTTTGATTTAATTACTATATAAAAAAATTGTATAAAAAAAAATCATTAAACATATTTAAATATGTGTTTAAAACAAAAATGTAATCTCTGAAGTTTAATTTTAACTAAACTTCAAATAAAATCATCCTTTCATTTCCCTGACTCTCTTAACCCAAGGTTAAAACCTTAATATTTTTTACTTTCCCGATATATATTCATCACCACAGTTATAACCTTGGGCGAAATCCTTTATACCCCTCTCGATCACTTTACTCCATTGTATAAAATCCGTTTATACATTAAACTTCATAAATCCCTCAGCACCATCGGACTCCATTCTAACTGTCTGATCATCGTTCTCATTTTAATACGACGGTCATAAGTAAACCCGATAAGCCCTTTTCCCCGTGCCCACCATTTCCTATCGGATCAAATTTCATCTGTTGATCTCCCCTTATTAAATCGACGGTACAGATCAAGGCCTCGGTATCGCTTTGTTTACCCCACAACTTCACATCAAATCTTGACCGTTCACTCCGCTCTGACAGATCAAACGATGCACATTCATTTTTTCATTTCTAAAGTAATCGAATGAAGTTTCCAAAAAGTTTTGCGAAAAAATTAGTTTTTTGAAACTGCCCCATGCTATTTGTCCTCCTTTCATTTGATCTCATTCCAAAAGGGAAAAACTAGTTACCACTCAAAAGCGATGCGAAAACTATTTATGGTATCTCCTTTAAACACACAAACCGCTCCCACCCCAACTGCAATAAATGACATTAAAAGGTGATATAACTTAAGGTTTGAGAACTTAGTTTTTTATTTTTTGCTTTGTATTTCACTCAGTTTCCACATTAAACACTGTAATCCCTTTGCGAAGCCTCCTGACACCCTTTTTGAGCCGTCTGCAAATCAATTGACATATAAATAGCCTTTCCCTCTGAAATTCACTCCCAGAGAAGTTCCACGACCTCTGCCCATCAAAATCAACCAAATTGACGATTTTAGCAAGTTCAAAAACTTCATCGACTCCAATTATACTATTTACAGGTATTTTCCATCAAAATCAATCCATAAAATTGTCAATTTCAAAGAAAATTAAGCTAATTAGACTATCATTTCCTAAAATGAGTTGAAGTAGCCATCTAAGAAGTTTTATAAACCTTCAAAATATAGGGGAAACCCTATCAAAATTTCTCTAGAATCCACATTTTCCATTTTAGCAAGTTTTTATCCATTCTAAGAGCATTTTCACTATTGAATTTGATCTAGAAGACCTTCTGCATACAGTAAACCTATTTTTCCTCTTAAAACCCTACCCAGAGTCTCAAATTGCCAGAAAAATTCCTCAATTGACCCAAGTATCTAAAAAAAAGAATGTAGAAAACTGTTTAATCTTGCTTTGTTCATTTAGAATGACCAAAAAACAAGTAACTCTCAAAATTGGAGGTCCTAAATCCCAGAAGCCTGCCTCCAGCAAGCTTCAAAATCCCAAACCTCACAGAATTGATAAACCTACTCCTATTTTAGCTGTTGATTCTACTGAAATAGTTAGACCTTTGCAACCTCTTATTACCACTGAAGGAAGCAATCCTTTGATTGACATAGATTACAGAATTGCAGATGCCATTATTGAATTTGATCTTCTAGAATTTCATAACTGGTGTCAAGAGAAATTTGAAAAGAAAGAAGCCAATGATATACCTGTATGGGAGTCTAATTTGTCCATGTATGTGGTTCCCATCACCCATCCTACTCAGGATTTCATAAGTTTATGTCAAATGCATTATATTCCTAATCAAAAGTGCATGGCTAACAAAGATAGTGAAGTCTTATTTTTTATAATTGCTGAATCAATAAATGACATGCTCCAGTTAAGCCATAATCCACAATCAGTGTCATTGTCAATTGAAGACTTAACCCAGATGTATTTAGACCTATATTTCCCTAGAAAGTTCCAAATTCTCCATAATTTCATGCCTAATTATGTCGATCTTCCTAAGGTGAACCCTACTTATGATACCTTGGATTTTCCAGAAGGCTCCAGACAGTTCATTTCTATGTTGTCATTTATTTTGGGTTATGTTAATGATGAATTCATATATGCTTCTGTCTTAGGTTTCCTTTCCACTTTGTCTCCTTGACAACAACTAGACTTGATTTTTTACTTTTCCAAATTTATTACTGACAATATTCATTATCAGCTAATAAAATTTCCTGATGAAGGAGTGTTCAGATATACTTCATATCTGTTACATCTCTTCTTGTTCTTTCAAGCAGATAAATTTCCCTTTGCAGTGCAGAAAATGGATATGGAAGGCAAACCACTGTCAGTAATATTTTGGACCTCTCTTCTGAGAAAGAATAGCAGTGAGTACAATTATAGTCATTTCAATGACCTATTTAATTGACCTGCTATCAGTTTTTTGGATAAAGCAAAACCACCAAGAATAAATGAAGACCTCAAAAGGATTTTAGAGTTGTCTGAAAACTGTAAAGTGGGTGATTGGTATTTATACAAAAATCATACAGAGATCAGAATATATGGTGCACTCTTGGCTCCATATAAATTACCTAGATTTGTGACTACAAGGATTTTTTCTCTAGAGTATATAAGGTAGATTTTGAATGTTGATGCAGTAAATTTAATAACATCTAAAAAGAAGGCACAATTTAAATTAAGAAGTCAAATTGGCTCTTTCGTTGTAAACACTAGAGATGCCTTAAAGGAAGTTTCAGAGAAGCTATCAGCATTCAAGTTTCAGGAAATTTTTTTTGGAACTATGACCCTCAGGGTATTATAAGCAATCTCAGAATTAAAAACAAATTTCCCGCATTTCTCCATGAATCTAAGCCACTTATTGAAAAAATTTCCAATCAGTTGGAATGGGTGACCAATACCTTAATTGATGATGATGAGGATAAGCAGAAAGACAATTTGAATAATGTACATGTGGTACATTTAATCAACCCGCATAAGTATCAAACAAAAGACCAAGGAAAGAAGAAGCATATTTGGCTGAAATCATCATTTAAAACAAATTCAAAATAGTATACAGCAAAAAGGCCAAAATGAATATTCTAGAAATAGAAGAAATAATAGATGTGGATGACACTAATTAGCAGCAGAAAAATGATAAAGCCACCATCATTGTGAATGGGACACTCAGAGAGATTCAAAGTAAATAGGTACAAGCACAGGGTGAAGGCAAGGAGATGGTTGAAATGGAAATGGATACAGAAGCCCCCTCTTCTTCTTCTAAAAAAATTGAAGAAAATTATTTTGATATTCAGAAGAGGTTCAAGCTAATCAGAGATAAAAATGAAGAAATCAAATATGAAGTTTATTCTAAACTTCTCAAGGAAAAACCAGGAGATAAGGACAGATTAGTAACTGCATTTGATTACTCAACCAACCAAATGATCATGTATTTTCTCCAACCGGTGGTAGCACATCCAAAATCAGCTTCATACTACAAAATGACAGAATTTGCAGTAAATGTTGATACTATCTGTGAGCTGGATCAAATAGAATTTCACAGAAGTGCATCAGAAATTTTATATTCAAAAGTAGTAAGCAAAATAATGATTGCCACTATGCTCCAAAATATTGTATCCAACTTGAAAGCTCAAATGAAGTTGGATAAAGCATCTTTACATGCCAAGGGTTTGAGAATAAAATCCTTAGAAGATTTGGTCATTGAGTCTGGAGCAGATCCTTCTAATACTGAAGCTGCCAAGAAGCTAATAAGACAAAAAAAATGATGATATTACAACCTTAAGAAATAAGCTCAAATTACCACAGAGTGAGCACCCTGAAACAAAAGAAATACTTCAGGAAAAGAAAGAGAAAGAGGAAAATATGCAACTTGTTTTGAAAATGACAGCCCAGATAAAAAATATGGAAACTCAGATAGAAGCTCTTATGCAAGAAATTGAAAATTTGAAGAAAACTCAGCAGGTTTCCGTTCCTACAGTTATTCCAACTTTAAGCACACGAATCCCCTCAAAATTGGAAAAAAATTTGGCACTGCAAGAAGTATTAGCAACTGTAGTGTCAATTACTTCTAAAGATATCTCTACCACTTCTTCATCACAGATAAACAGAATGGCCAGGGTAACAACTGCAATAATCAATTCTATGGAAGACATGTCCATAAAATATCAAGAGATAATCAGTTTAAAATACACCATCAAAGATCTTGAAACATCCAAAAGAGATTCCTTAATCACTTCCAAAGGACATGAACAGAGGGCTGACAGATTACAGGAATAGGTGAAAATTCTTCAACAGCAGGTAAATCTTACTGAATAGGTTTCCTACATAAAAAATCATTTGTGGTCAAAAATCACTTAAGGCATTCACTTACAATGGCCTTCTATTCAAATAATATATGAACAAAAAGATCTGCTACAAGTTGCCTTAGAAAAAATCGATAAAACAAATAAGGAACTTAGCAAAAAAACCCCACAAGAAATTCAACTCATATCATTCTTGAACAGTAAAAGTAGGGAAGAACTAGCAGAATTGAAAATTATAGACAGGAAAGAGACTATCCTTGAAATCAAAAAGGTCCTAACAAAGAGAAACATCATGAATAATCTATAAGAGAAGTGTGATAATATGAACATATCAATCAGTAAATTCAAGACCAAATATGACTTGCTGTTAGAAGCAGGATTACCAGATATACATGCACTGAATGAAAAATTAATGCCACAAAAGGATTATGACCAGAAGATTAGAGCTCATGCTAAGGAGCAGGCTAAAAATCCTTTGCCACAAGGAACTCCAACTGGCAAAGTACTACTACAATATTTTGAGAATTTATTCTTTTTGGAGAATGAAATTAAGCACATGTTTATAGTAAAGCCAAACTTTTCTAAGTACACAGAAGCTGATGAAAGGTCTAGAAAATTAAAGAGTATAAAGATCCCCACAGCTCAACAGTGGCAAGAATTCACAGATCTGATGTGAATTTGACAAGTAAAAGAGAAGGAAAATCACATGAAGAAATCATATTTTACTGTTATTTTATGGTGAAAAAATCAGTGTCAAAGTGTATCAGGGTCAAATTGTATCAGTAAAATCAAATTTTTACTGCTGGTTATTTTTCAATTACAGCAGTGAATCATTGAAAAACAAAGATAAAGAGTATCAGGATTGAAAGTGAAAATAAGAAATTTTCTACAAGTCATCTTCCACGAGGTGATGCATCCAATGCCAGCAATGCTACCAACACATCATGAAATCAGTTCGATTAAGATAATAAGTTCTATATTTCCTTGTAAAAGAGAACAACTTCCAAACTGTTTTTTTGTTGTCCCTCTTCTTATGTTATATTTCCTATTTTTTCTTGAAACATTATCTCAAACTTTGAGATATTTTGTAAACAATTTATGTGTTATCAGTTTTTTATGAGGAAAGGGTTATCAATTTTTTATGTAGGGTTTATCAGTTTGATAGAAAGGATTGATGAGTTCAAGATTCATAAATGAAAAAATAACCAAATGGGATGAAATGCATGCTTAATTTACAACAGAATAACGCAACAGAACTCTACCAGCAATCAACTTAGTTTCGAATAAAACATTGATAAATCATAATACTAAAGTAATACATTGTACAACCTGAACACTACATTCCCCTCCAGATTTCTATATGTAGTACATAACATTCAATCTTGGTTAAAAATATTTAAAAAAAAAACTCTGCCAAATGCGATAGTTTTAAGTAAATAGGTGACTTAGCTAATTCGAAAGTTCTGTCCAAGCATCAGTAAATAGGAGATAATATGAGATTTTAATAGATGTTCACTGCATAAAATATGTCAAAATACTATAGCTATATCCATGGCCTAAGACAACAATGAAGAGGTCCGAAGTATGGCAGCTTCAATAGAACCAAGCCTTAATATAGGGTTGCAGTAGGTCTGAGGGTTTAACTGATTCAAGTATTAATAAAAAGCTACAACATAGTACCAAGCTCTTATCGTATATCTCTGTCCTCCAATAATAACAAACATTAAATTCTCTTGAGCATGGTAATAGAACTAAATTTGTTTACAACAGTCCACAAGATATCCATTCATTTCTAGAAATTATGCAAGAAGAAAATGAAAGTCATGTGTAACAAAGTATTATGAAAAGACTTCAATAAACTAGAACTTAGTCTGAATATCCTAAAACTAAAGTTGGAAACATCGTCTCTCCAAGGTTGTTAATGTTGCAATCCTCTGTTCAACATTGATAAAAATGTCGAAAACAAGTTAAAAGATGAACCAAATAATAGCATTCGAAGGAAAGACTATGATGTCACCATTTCTACTTGCTATCCTTGAAAATAAGGAGAGCTAACTTACATGGTTTTGTGTTTTCAACGTGGACTTGAAGACCATGTTCATCCCAGAATGAGCTCAAAATGTACTTTTGTTTTTGGATTCATGAAATAGAAGGATAGTGTTGTCAAAAATAGTGAAATGGATATCCCATATAGGGCCTCCACCTTTATCACCCATGGATTTTAAAATGAGAAACTCTCATCCATAAATATGAAGTCCAAATAATGTGAGGCAATCGACACCCTTGCTTGACTACTATGTTAATGTATATAATAGACCCCAGAGGTGATCATTTCAATCTCATATAGGGTCATAATTATAGAGATCACCAAGCATAGGAGAGGTATACCTTCAGCCTCTCAAATAGTAGGTTTCTTCCAACTATCTGAAAGGCTTAACAGGTGTCCATGGATAAAAAATATACTTACTTTTTCTTCCTCAATAGAATTTGGGAGGATTGAAAAATAGTCAAAAGTGTGGTGATTCCATTTGCAATGACTAAACCTTAAACCTGCAATTTCTTCCTCTCTTCCCATATGGATATGAATTTGTGTTCTCTTCTGGCAACGAGTTTGAACATGGTGTATCCCAGCATGATAGTCTTGCAATTAATTGATTCAGAGGTTAGGATTTATGCAGGAGGCTGAGGACTTGAGTGAACTACCATACTAAGGAGGAGAGCATGAGTATTGAAACTGGGTGTTGCTTTTCTAGTGAACACTTGATTACTTACTGTAATGGGTTTTACATATTAAAATTGTATTCATACTAAGAGAAGCCAAAATAATAGAGATTAAATTTTCTAGATCCAAACACCCAATTTCCATTAAATCAAGAGAAATTTGGGTTAAAACAGTTTAAAAAATTCATATTTAAAAAACTAATGTCAGGAACAAGAACTGTAAGCTACTTAAACCCTAATAAGCACTTTTTAATTGGATGTTCATGGCATGTTTTCCACCCCATCTTAGTTAGATTGGAATTACACCTTGCAATTTGATAAGAGTTTGTATTTCCTGATGAAGAAAATGCAAGTTTAATTGCAACAAAAAAAAAAGGCAATCCTCTTGCAGAGTCCATAAAGGTGGTATTTCTATATGGCCAGGATTCACTTGAACAAATGTCCCCCATTACATTTTTAGTCTTCTCTACCAGACAAAGTGATGTAGGGGCATTAGGCTCTAGAAATACTTTGTATTTTCTTAAGTCTAGAGGGATATCATGCCTTTGAATTCTCATGTAGTTTTTAATATTTTGAGTAAAATAAGTGAGGAATTGTAAATATTCTCTAGCCCACTAGAGGACATGAGGGAATTTGATTAAGTTAGTTAGGTGAATAGTCAATTTCAGTTTTTCAAGGGTTTGAGTCCAAATTTAGAAAGTCAAAGAGTATTTGTCGAGCTGTAAGGGACCTGAATTGATTCAGGTCACCATTCTGTACAAATGTAAGTATGAATGATAGCATAGGAGATCAGACCTATTCATAGGTAGAGTGTAGTAGAGTTGAGGAGCAGTTCAGAGGAGGCAGAGTAGGTTGTAGAAGGCCATTATAATTGAAGATCTGGCCGAAGACCAGAAGTTCTATAAGTAAAGTCATGTATATAATTGAAATGATTGTTCAAGTATTAATTTATTTAGTTTTGTGTGGTAAGCTTGAGCTTCGATGAGAGCTGTATGAGTAATGTGTGACAAAATTTGTCTTAAGGGTTAATGCCTATGTTTTGATTCATAAGAAATTCAAATATGCTGAGGATTTATGTTGTAATTATTTGATTTTGGAATGAACAAGAAAATCAGATCAATGATATTGAATTGAATTCCATGGAACTTTTAGGTCAAGGAGTATAATTTCTTGATCGAATGAGTATTGAATAAGCCATTCTGAGAGAACTTACAATTTCTATTATGTAATTATGGAACCATGAAGTTCTAGGGGCTTAACTCGACGTTTGGTTATACTGTGTAAGCAGTGAAATGAGGTTGGGTTGAGATCACAGTAATGTGTGATTGTATGGACATGGAATCGAACGAAATTCGATGATGCTAGGAGTGTTTAAGTGAACCCATGGGTGAGAAGTTAAAATCAAAAGAAACTTCTTGACACAGTTGAAAGAATCACTTTAATCCATGGTTGCAGTGTCGGATAGAATGCATAACAATGATGGATGCAAAGGGTTGTCAAACCTCTGTGGGGATTGTATTAAGGATACGAATTCAAAGGAGTTAAGGTGGAACCATGAATGATTAAGGGAATGGAACCATGACTTGTAACAGTGAAAGCAGGCTTCCAAAACCGTATGTGGTTTTCGCAGAACTCAAATGTGGTAAACGAAATTTGAACAAAGAGTGTGATATTGGTCACTGGCTGACACGTGGCTTGGGCAGTTTCTGATAACCGCGAATTTTGCAATTTTTCTGGGCATTAAGGTCCTGTTTGAAAAAAATTTCGATTACCGTCGTATTTGCCGATCAAATGATCGGATGGTGGTCGCATCTTGGAGATGCACGAAAGATAACGTAAGGGTAAGTTGTGTGTTTATGTGATCCAAAGGTTAATACGCGGGGGTGCAATAATTGTGATGTCTGTCGGATCTCTTGATCCACGGATCGAACGATGTTCCCATCATGATGATGCATGAAGGTTAATGGGGATGTTTCTATGGGCCCCGAAGATGTTTATACATTTATCACTTGGAGTTAACTCTAAAGGCATGGTTTGTTATAAGGTATTTACCTTTGGTGAGAAGATGTAATATGTGTTCATATATTATAGTTGGCATGCAATAGCCCAAGGGGTACGCAATATATGTGGATATATATTATGTCGATGATAACCCAAACCTCGTATGAATGAATTCGTATGCTGAGGTATATTATAGCTATGTGTGAAGGGTAAGCCATAGGCTTATTTCCAATTGAGTTATAAAGCGTAGGTGTGATTTGAAAGGGGAGCTCAATTTTGAAGTTTATTCAAAAGTCAGAGAGTTGATGTAAACATCATAAGGTGGGGTATTCCAATGGTTTGATAACCATTGTCTACATATACAAGCTTTCGTGCTGAGAATTGAATTTCGGAGTTGTCTGGGTTATAATAAGGGTTTAGCAGGAAGTGGAAAAGAGGTAGAGCTTCCACTTTTAAGTATAGGACCATGTGCATGTCCTTTTGATGAATTCATGAAGTGGCTTAGACTGTGATTTAATCATAGGTTTGGGAAAGGTAATGGTCCTCATATATATTGTTAGAGTTGGGCCAAATTTAAAATTAATTGGGGAAAAACATTGAAGTGCCTTGTTGTTATATGCATAGAGTGAGAGTGTGGGTTAAGTGGGGTAGCCCGGACATCACAGAGTTGAGGCAAGGATGAAATGCATGCTCAAGAGTTCAACTTTCAGGGCAAAAACTTGAGAAATTTAAAGAAATTGCACCTAAAATTATCAGTAACACCTACCTTCATTGGAAATGGCACTTTTGGTACATATAAACAGTAGTAAAAACGAATAGATGAGAAATAAAGGAAGAAAAAATGGACTCAATGCCTAGCTTGGACCTGCAAGATGAGAAATAAAGGCACGTTGACAGGCCATCTCACATAGACCTATCAGGACAATGCAATTTTATGGCAAACAACAGTGCATTGATCATGGGTTCAAATCAAATTAACTGACTCAAAATAGCTGCCCTCTATCTAGACGTGTCGAGGAAGGAGAGGGGATTACACAAGTATTTCATTTCAAAACAAAAAGTCATTGCTATTATAACTGCATAGTACCACAATCAACACTTTGTAGCAATTAACCATGTGCTAATATATAATTCTAAACTCGAACACATATGCATGAAAGAAAACATGAATTTGTGTCATATTGCATGAGTGAACGTCAGAGAGTTTGGAAGATTCAAATGGATGACCCTCGCATAAATCTAGCACACCTCAAGATGAAGCCCTAGCATTTTCGATGTAAGAGGAGGGTCCTGAAGTGGAATGTAGAGTCTTGAAGGGTACACCGTGGGACAAGCTATGGTGTAGAGGCCAGAGTGAAGTAATCATACCTGCGCTAAACTCAAAGACATGAGTCACCAAGAAGTGCATCATGCCAATGGAGTTGTCCCTAAAGCAGAACTGAATGGTGATCCTGCATAAGATGCTAGCAAGATCTAGAGGATCTGATTTTTAGCATTTTATAACACGATGTGATTTTTAACGTTTTAGATAGTTGTATTATATAGTGTAGCTGAGACATTAAAAGTATCAAATTTCTGTGTGATTATAGACTGCATGATTAATTATATTTTTTGGTTGCTCAAACTCAGTTAAGACTGAAACTTTGGGACTAAAATGAATACAATGTTTCCAGGACCAAAAATTAGCCTTATAAATAATTTAGTTTCTGCCAGAGGTATACTTTTCCCAAGAGCAAAATAGATTGTAAATATGGTTGTAGAGGGGTTGGTTAGTTTATATGATCAATTTTTCTATATGCATCAGTACCAAGGCCCAAGAGGTAGAGTAGGAGGCTGCCATAGCCCCAATGTCATTGAAATTTCAAGACTAGGCAAGGTCTCGAATTGTTGCACAATAGAAAAGCATCTCTAACCATTCCATTCTACTCACCATGGAATATCATGGCTAGGAGGAGAAGTCCAAGTCTAAACCTTATTCCTTGTGGAAAAGTAGGTCCATGTTATTTCTGCTCATTTTCATTTACAAATATAAATGCGCTACTATCCTGTAGCAAGGCCATTAGAGGTACTTACAAGCGACAATAAGGCCACAACTGTCTCCAACAAGAACACATAAAGAAGAAGGCTTACAAGTGGGAGAGAGGGTGGATTTGAGCAGGGATAGGTGCCCTAACCAGGGTCGAGTTTTTCAAAATATACAAATCAAATTTTAAGGAATTGGAAGAGAATTTTGTGGAGAACAGATGTAGGATTCAGTTTGAGTCTTGTGATAGCATTACGTGCTTGATGGTGTGAGATTTATAGTGACGGATAGTAACCATCACCATTTCATATGAGCAATGGTGACGGAAAATAGCCTCCGTCACTAAAAAACCGAACGTCACCAAAGGTGGCGTCGTCGAAAGTATGTGTTGTGGTGACATTCAAGGTCTATCATGAATATTAATTATAATGATGGATAGTGACCGTCACCATTTCATATGAACAACAAAGATTTTTTGTGATGGACCTTTCATGGCCGTCACTATTGGTGCATATATATGGTGACATTCATTGACCATCACAATAAACTCATTGGTGACATCAGGGTCCGTCATGAATAATGACTATAATGACAAAAAGTGACCCTCACCATTTCATATCAATGACAATGATTTATGGTGATGGACCTTTAATGGTCATCACTATCGATGCGTATATATGGTGGCGTTCGTTGATCGTCACCATTTCATATTTTGGTGAGGGTCAAAAAATGTCACCATAAGCTGATTGGTGATGGTCAAAAGAGCATCTGTCACCAAAAACTGATCTTCGTCATTTGCTATAAATATCAGGGCATGTTGGAATCGAACCACCAACCTCCTGCTTGTAAATCAAGTGCTCTTCCATTGAGCTAGCACCCTTTAAAGAATTATACGTTAAACTAGCAATTTCCCCTAAAGGTGAAAAGATACACCAAAGGAATAAGAACCAAGAAAACTGAAAGAATTCAGTGTCCTAAACTCGTTCAAAGTTCAAATTGAAGTAGATTTTAAATGGGAAGCCTAAAACCAGCTAAGTAGTTTACAAGTTAACATTTTGGATATAACTTCTGTTCAATTTATATGACAAGTTATGCCATAACCTTGAAACTAGTTTCGTAGCTAAAAAGACTTTCTTAAGTCAAAAATGACAAAGAAAGATAGTCATGGAAAGCAAAATTCTCTTGTTTTTTTCTAATGAGGGTGCATGTAACTTGATAAAGGTTGTATGAGAGTATCAAACCATATACAGTTTCACTAAAACATGGAAATGAAAAAGTCTTGTTAAGTAGCAAAATTTTAGTTGAATATATGAAAAGCATCGAGCTAAATGATATAATTAAACTAAAAGTAACTGTAAAAAAAAATGAAATTTCCATCATATACCATCTGGTTTGGTTAGTTCTTCAAGAAGAGAAAGTGAAATTGCATGATCCAGCTCCTCATATTGATTCTATAATGAACCATCCTGAACAAAAATGTCCACATACAACAATCATCGTTATTGTATTGGTAAGACTTTTGATATAATCTATCAAAGCATGTACTATGTAGGAGAATAATTGGAAAGCAAAACTAGAAATTTGAATCACAACATAACAATATAAAATAACATACAACAGGAAAGGAACAACTCCACAGTTTGAGAAATATGAACAATCCATGAACCTGTTCTTATATATTGATATAGATAACGAAATAGAAATCTAGATTTATGAAATTCAAGTATCACACAACAATGTCTTAAACAAATATCAATATGTAAAATAGTATTTTTTGCATTTGGATTTACCTTGCAGAACCTGAGGAAAACGTTTCCACAGAAATAGCCAATAAACATAACAACATGGACCTCAGAAGCAATTGTGCAGGGGATAAAATATGAAGGTAAAGCACTAGAGACGTATTCAAAGAAAATGATGAAAATTGTATCTAGAAATAACTGAGAACCCTCTGAAGTAAACCACACATTTATCATCATGACTAGTACGCTTGCAAAAGAAAATCAAAATAAATTATGAACTATTCCACCAAAAAACAGTGAATTTTTCCACTAAAATATAGTTTCAAATTAATCACTAGCATGACGCTAACTTTGTTAGAGCTAACAAATAGAAGATTGAAGTTTAAAAGACAATACACGCTAACGAATTAGAGATTACCGTGGTATTAGAGGCCACATGCCAAATTACATTATCATTTCCAAATGCACCCCTATGTAGTGTCCATCTGACACTTTGTGACTTGAACCTTTAAAAGGCTTGCTCATCCACTTCATCATTCAAGATTTATTGTGAGTATGATGTTACAATGTGACCTGCATGTCCCAAATAACATGAGCCAGCAATGAAAACCATAATTAAATTATTAATGCCCTACTAATTTAATCCTTGAAAAGACGAAAAAAATGAATGCAAAAAAGAAAATGATAAGGTTCTCATTAACCAGCTATTATATTTACAGATATGGCAGAATTTTGATTGGTTGCTTCAGAATTTAAAGCATTTTACTTATTATCTTAAACATATGAAAAGAAACTAAAATTACCAAGATCATATTTCAACAAAAATCTTGCAGAAAATCAGATTGCAACTATGAAGATATTATTGGAAAAAATCTTGCAGAAAATCAGATTGCAACTATGAAGATATTATTACAAAATCTTGCAGAAAATCAGATTGCAAATATGAAGATATTATTACAAAAATCTTGCAGAAAATCAGATTGCAACTATGAAGATATTGTTATAAATTTTAAAAATTATAGTAATAAAATCCATCTTCAACATGACTTAACATTTTGTATCATATTAGACAAATTTTAAGTCAGGGAGCAAGTACAAGGTTCAGAGTTAAAAAAATTGTGTCAAGGACAAGGAGATATCATATACAACTTTCTGATTTGAGGTGTATCACTAGAGAACATAGTCTTAAGTCTTAAACCAGTACTTAATGAGGGACATCTGGAAATAAATGGGCACAAAATGTGAATTCATCCCTCATGAGTCATGGCAACCCACAAACAACTCCCGAGGTTTTACAACCGCTGCAGCTACACCCATCACACTACCTTTTTAGGTTGAATTGTCCACACTTGAGGCTTTGCAAGTTGCAACCACTACAGCTGCACCCATCATACCACCTTTATAGATCGAATTGTCCACATGTCTTAATCCATAGAAGATGTAGTTGAATAGTCTATTGTACTGAATTGCAGAGATTTTTCCCACAACTGACCTTAATTTCTTGCATGTGATGAGTACACCAAACATGTATCATGGGAGCCACAAAACCTGTAAACACAATTATCCATGAAGTCTAGAACAGGGAGGATGTAACTGGAAAGAAAAAAGTTGGGACAAATTCTCCCTTGCAATGAAATTCCAAATGTGACTCCTCATGAATAGAGAGCCATTCTTATCAAAATATCCTAAGAGAAACATGTTTTAAAGCTAAATGGATACAATTCATTAACTTCCGTGCCATCCTACCATGTCATGTCACCTTGAGCACCCCCCCAACACAGTGAATCCCTTGGTAGAAAAGGTGAAATAACTAAATAAGTTTGCTAAAAAATGTAAAAACAAAATCCAGATATGGGAAGAATACAGCAATGCCCAACATGCTTGGGACTAGCAGTTAGTGGCGAGGAGTTTCACACCTTTGGTTAAGATTCCATTCTCATAGGATTCACCCATGGGGGTTAGGAAGAGATTGAACTTATGGCATTGGGAGGTGATGAACCATGTACATATATTGCAAACCCAAGCTTACCCTCATTCTCCTTAAGGAAAACATTGTTGACCAAGTTCCATTCACATAGCCTTTACCCAGCATGTGGAGGTAGTCATTGAACTTACACCATCAAGAAGTGATTACACTTGTGTACATGTTATGGACCCAGGGCTACCCCGTGTTCTCCTTAAGGCCTACCAAAATATGTTTGTCAAGTGTGTTGGGATCAAGTGGTAAATCAAATGTGCTATCATTATGGAGACTCAAGTGTAATCTCCCCTTAATAACATGATGTCGTGATTTAATGTTGTCAATTTATGTCATCATCTGATATCTCATCGATAACTAAGCCTAGGCAGTTGGTCCTAGGCAATTTCCTGCATAATTTTGATGAAATAGATACACCTTCGTCATGGAATTTAGGCCAAAGGTAGGGCCACTTTGTTAACAAAGGCTTATTTACTAACCAGAATAAAAGGGGATGAATATGTCAATGAATAAATGAATAACAGATGGGATAATAACATACGAAGAAGGTTCAAATTTGGCACATATTGCAAATTATATTTGTTAGGCCTAAAATCATGCAATCCATGAATAGAATGGTGTACCAAATAAAGCACTGGAATAGAATGGTGTACCAAATAAAGCACTGGAATAGAATGTACATCATACCATGTTTAAACCTGGGCAAGTGCAGAATCCTTCCTGTTCTACTCTAATCAAGAGAGTCCACATCTTAAAGAGCTCCCCATTGATTTGTCAGATAATGTTATTCTAATGGGAGTGGATGTGAAGAAAATGCCTTAAAAAGAATTCCAATGAGAAGACATACATGTGGCACAACAAACCATAGAATTTGATCAAATGAGCACATTTCATGGAAACATTTTTGCTAGGAGGATGACAAAAGGCATAACGCAAAAGCTCTGTCCATTGTAAAGGCATGGATGGATTAATGGGAAATTCCCCTGTGAGCCTAATTGAATATCTACTAGAGAAAGAAAGTTCAAGGATTTATTTTGTAATATGAGGTTCATGATTGCATCCATATTGTTGTTTGTCTATTGCTGGAAATTCATTAAAATTTTCCCACAAAAGTGTAATAACATAGAAAAATGGAGAAATTAACCATATACATGGGTGCACACCTTGAGTGTTTTTTATATAATGATATTTTTTCTCCTTAATTTCCATTCATCCTCCCCCTTATGGACTGCATCATATTCTTTGAGTTTATCTTGGATCAAATTATTTGTAGCCATGTTGTTTAAGGCGATGTCCTTATGAAGAATGAGCTTCTGGAATGCAAAGCCATGGCCATATTGTTTAAGGCAATGTACTCTCATCCATTGGTAATCAAGAAAGTAATTTGCAGTCCTCAACATTAATCTCTTTTACAATGTCAAAGGTGACAATCCTCCTTATGGGAATTAATCATTAAAAGACAAGTTCCCAAACCGTTAAGTATCCTACCATGCAATATGTCACCTTTGAGTTTGGCAAAGTCAAACTTGATCACCAATACCGTGCTTACAGGTCTTTGGAATGGGAAATTTTTCAGGTTAGCCTCTATGATCATTTTTTTTCATGCCATGTTTGAGAGGACACCTAGTGATATTTCTCACCAACACCATCTCCTACCTTGATTTATTCTCCCATGGGCCAAAATATGCTTTCTGTATGACAAACTTTGTTTTCTACCTATTATTTTCATAATGCCAAAATGTCCACTTGCATGAAAAATGCACGCCATGTACATAAATTACAAACTTGATGGATGATAAGGAAGAGGGGTTATCCTATATGCCATGAAACATCATATTCCATACATATAATGCACCCCAAAGTGTCAAAATTGCATGCCAGGTGGAAAATTTGCATTCCTCACGTTAAAATTTGTGTTACAGCCTGACCTGATTGCACACAACCTCCTGTAGATGTACCTAAGGAGAAGCCATAAAATATAGTGCTATATTATTTCTCCTTGTGCATCTTCCTACACTTCCATAATTCTAATTTACACCTTCAAGTGAGGGTACTAAGTCTACCAAAATGATTTCATTGTCTTATGCTAAGTGCAAGTTGTCCTTAGTAACATGCATTTCCAGAGCTCAGTAAAGATCAAAATTATGATTTTCAATTTTTTGTGCGGTTCTTAGAAAATTATTGATCTTTTTACATCATTAGAGTTTCACTTCCAATCCAAGAAGCCACTACTATGAAAAAATATTGTGAAACTTCCAAATTACACAACATGAAAAATCAGGCTAGGGTGCCTTTAGAATTCTATATGTTAGAAGATACATGAGCACATATGGTGAAATATAGAGGTTGATAGATAGAGTATTCCATGGTATTCAACCCTACACAATCAAATTCCCAAGAACAATCTCCAATTGTTAGTTTTTAAGCATTAGACATAGCAATTTGTTTGGTTTGGTTCTTTTCTCCAACTCTAGAATCACATGCAGGCTTAAAATAAATTTCATAGCATGTTCTCATTATAAATCCAAATGCCAATTCTTGAAGTCTATGGTCTGCTGAAGCAACTAAACACAAATAAAAGAGACAGCTTTACATGGAATCAAAGGTCTAAGAATTAATTATCTTATTTTCAACCATGGCATTACCTTAACAACAAAGCGAGCCCAAATCTTGTCACTGCTTTCTTCCATGACTTCCTTTACAATCATAAGCCCCAAGCCTCAAATGATGTCATCTATTTCAAGGAAGAGCCCCCACTCCTCATAAAGCATCTACAATATTGGTGAAAACCAGCAGAAGATAATGTTAAACCATGTCTCAAAATAACAAAAATAAGTTACTGAGAGCATATAAAAAACCTGTTAATCTAAGAATTTAATTGACCTCTATAAGCAATTTAATTTACCTCTATGGCTGACTTATGTGAAACTGAACTCTATATATATATATATATATATATCAACTATCATATACAATTATATGTGTGTGTGCACTGTGTATGTCAACTAATATATAAAATCGGAATAATATAGTCTTTTATTAGATGCAATATATGTATTTATATTTTTTTAAATTATACATCTAAGCTATATAATAATAGAGATAAAGTATCCCATTAATATCCACTTAAAACAAGTCTAACTTCTGCTAAGGCCCTTTGTTGATGAAGTGAAGCCAACTCTGGGAGGTCAAACAACTTCCCTCACACATGCACATAAGGGCTCTACACTTGTCGAGGTTTGGACCTGGGTTTTTTTCATGTTGCCCTCCCATCCCTCACACTAAACCACATCCCGTTGCGAGTATTAGGATGATGTTAATTTGTATTAATATGTTTTTTTATATAGTATAAATCTATCTCAGCTGGCTAATGTATGCTAAAGAATATCAATAACTGAAGCATATGTTGACAAGCATCAGTTTACTACGTAACACCATCATGACAAGCACCATTCAATGGAACTTCAACAAGAGTGGGGCAATGATCCACATGCATGGGAGGTGATGGGCAGACCAAATTCCACAATTAACTTTTATGTTTGATAGTGCTGACAGAGTTGAACATGTAATAAGACTCCAACTGCCAAACCTTGTGAAATTAAAATAAATGGAAAACATGAATGGTAATATAACAAAAAAAAAATTTATTCATCCCTTTTCCTGGAAGGATTTTGTGTGATGTAGAGTATGCGCAGAGAGCTTGGAATTGCTACCGACAATGATTTTCTCCATATTTTTTAAGAGAGGTTTGCACAGAGTAATGGATGCTAACATCCTGGAAAAAAAAGTAAGTATAGACAGTTGAGGGTGGATGGGGTAAAAGATAAAATAGAACACCTTGCATTGCACTAGATTTTGTGCATAATCTTCCTGCACTTCATCAGAGTTTATCTCTACTCCTGTAGGAAAACTGCATCATGTGCATCAGATCTTCACAATGTTTAAATTTGCATTGATGTGGATGAGCTTGAGAATCAGATGTGGAAGGATCGCATCCGGCTTAGGCGCATTAAGGAGAAATGGAAGGGAAAATATCACAGCGACACAACAAAATAGAGACGGTCATAAGAACAAGCCCAAAGGAAAAATATGTCTCAGGCAAAGGATGGTATACTGAAGTACATGTTGAAAATGGTGGAAGTTTGCAAAGCACAAGGTTTTGTATATAGCATCATTCCTGAAAAAGGGAAGCCTGTAAGTGAAGCCTCTAACAGTATTAGAGCATGGTGGAAGGAGAAGGTCAGATTTGACAAAAATGGCCTTGCTGCAATCACAAAATATAAAGAAAAACATGCAGCACCTATAGCAAATGAGAGTAACATGGTTATGGCTCCTACCCCTCATACTCTTCAGGAACTTTAGGGCGCCACTTTGGGTTTTCTTCTTTCTGCCCTTAAGCAGCACTATGATCTACCTCAGCAGAGGTATCCTTTAGAAAAGGGTATTTCTCCTCCTTGGTGGCCTACTACTAACGAGGATTGGTGGCCACAATTAGGCTTGCGAAAAGGACAAGGGCCTCTACCTTATAAAAATCATCATGATCTGAAAAAGGCTTGGAAGGTGGGGGTTCTTACTGTTGTTATCACATGTCACCTGATATAGCCAAAATTTGCAAAATTGTTAGGCAGTCAAAGTGCTTACGGGAGAAGATGACAGCTAAATAAAGTGCAACTTGGCTAGCAATTGTTAACCAAGAGGAAGCATTGGCTTGCCAAAAAAACCCTAATTCTTGTCCACCGACCAGTACTGCAGTGACTACACATGCTGGGTCTCTGACATTAAGCAACGACAGCGAGTATGATGTTGAAGGCTTTGAAGATGATCCGAACTCTATTTATACAAATACTAATGTGTAGGATTGCAAACCAAAAGACTTGGATAACTTAAGTTCCAAGGTACAGGAATGCAAACCACAAGACTTTGACCATTTCAATGTAGGTATTTCAAATGAGGGAGTGTCAACTTTTCAGGTAGGAGATAATGCAGATTTTATCAGAAAAAGAAAGTTACCACAGGAATCTCCATTGGAAGATCAAAAGGTCTATACATGTCCACATGAACAGTGCCCATATCATGAGTGCCAACTTGAATTTTCATATCAAATATTAAGAAATGCCCATCAGTCTACTTGTGCATATAGAACAGATTTGCAAGGCATGGGATATCAGAGACCAGAACCTCAAGAGATTAAATCCTTATTTTTTATATCTACAGGGCAGCCTAACCAGCTAGAAGTTCAAGGAAAGGTGGGTATTTTTCCATCTGAGAAGGAAGGACAAATGACATCCAATGGTAATGTGAATCTTAATCCTCTTGGCACTACAAGTTCAACAATTCCAACCGGTAATCAGCAGCATATCAATGAATTACTTTCTTATATGATGGGTTGCATCATAATAAGACATCAACACTAGGGAACCTTAAGATGATGAATTATCAAAATTAGCTTGAAGTGAAAATACACCCTGCTTCAGAGGGTGGGGAAATTTTCAAAATTACACCTGATGATAACTTCTTTGGGCAAGGAGTCATTGCTGGAAACAATGATTACAATTTTGGTTCAAACATCCATCTAGCAATGAGAGAGGGATTAAACCTTGATCAAAGTAGGGTCTACGATCAACCTTTTATACATCATTGCCAGGAAATGAATGGAGACATGAAATTTGTCTCTGCATATAACAATATTCCAATTGACTATGCAGTCCCAGAGACGGTTTCTAAATATGATAATTCAATATGGTATTTTGGAGCATGACAAGAGTTATTATGAATATCTCATCATGGTACTTCTGAAACTATATTCTACAAGGACTTCTACTCCTATTATAGTTCCCGAATCATAGCATTATAGAACCACTCTTACAAAAAACTAACTGGAGTCATTTTTATTAGATAGAAACCTATAGAGGGAAATCGTCATCTGTATGGGCACTTTCATGTAGAGAAATGGAAATTCAAGAAGATGATGATCCGTCATCTGTATGATTTGTGCATGATAATTTAGGTTTTTGCTGTGTATTTGGTTTGGAACTTGTGAAAGAAACCTTAATTTATTATATATGTTACTATGTAGTTGGTCACAAGTTTGTCTTCTATAGTCAGAGAATGTAGACACATGGAGGTGAATCAAATGGAATTGTGTTTGATCGTTTATTTATTCTATGTGCATGAATTTATTTCATTATGATATGACACTTTATTATCTGAATTGATGTGCTAGATACAATTTGTGGTTTGCTGAATCTACTTCTTTTGGAAAGCAGCCAAAGAAAACCAAAAAAGTTTCTCTCCTTTTGGGTTGTGGAGGCTAAGGGAGATTTAATTCAAGCTCAATTGTCTAGTGCATCCCTTTAATCACCATGTTTATTGGATGACCCTTAATACTCTTCTAAAATCTATTTGAAGGAGCTACTATAATTTATATGTAGGTAAAATTTATAATTGTTAGTACCCGTGTCATATAAAAAAGTATTTGAATTATAATACAGGAATTGACCTTGTACATTGATAAAGTTGCTTAATGGTGATGTTAAATTTTTATAATTGACTTGTCTAGCTGCTTTCACTGTCTATTCAACAATAGGGTCTTTACTGTAATGTATTTTAAATTTATTGGCTGCTTTCCCTGTCTGTTCAACAATAGGGTCTTTACTAATGAACACACATAAAATAGCACCAGCACAAGATGATATTCCAATGCTGCCAAAGGATGCATACTTTTGTATCTGTATCTGATATTCCTAATAGTGTTTACAACCATAAGTGTTTTTGATGATTTTTTAGAATCTACTAGCATATTTTGACATTTATGCATATATTTGGCTCAGATTCATACACCATATACACATTGGTGAGAGCAGACATAATCAACCCTCGATCCACCAAAGCACCACTTCTATGATCCCATATTGATGGCCATCATCTGTCCCTAGGGTTGCAGAAAAGACAAATGAGAAACAATGTACTCATTTCCAGGGAAAACAGACTCCATAGTCTGCCTGCTAACATCAGTGAAATTTACTGGAACCACAGTATCTAAAGATAAAGAGTTAATAGTAGTAGTGGTCAAATGAACTGGAGAAGTAAAAGTAGTTGGTTTTCTTCTGTGATTCTTGCAAGAAAGTAGTTTAGCAATTTTCAACTGAGTATTCATGATAATCTCAGTCCGTCTAAGATCTAATTCTGCTCACTTTTCCTCAGATTCAACACGCAACATTTTAGCATCTTTATAAATATACATCTTCGTGTGTTGCATCTTTAAGATGGAGTCTGCAAATGATTTAAAACTTGAAGAAACAAAATCACGACTCCTATTTCCAAATTTTCCCTTATTTAGACGATTTTATTTTGGTCTAAGGTTGGGTCCAGGACAATGATTAGGGATACGTCTAGCTACAAGTTTGTAGCCAGGGGCACTGGTATCACTTTCAGGAAGTATACTAGGAAAATTCTCATTTGTTTGCAATAACTGGTTTGAGATGTCCTTCTCATGCTAGCAGAAAAGCATGCTAGCAGATAGATATAGGGCATCGATCCAGTCAGTGGTGAAATTGGAAACATGAATGCAGCTCCAGTTACTCCAACATCAATCAAATTGCATCTGCATCCTCCGAATCTGCATACATATCGATCACTTGGCAGGTACAGGGTTTAATATTAAATCCATTGTACATTCATATTTCCCTGAATTGTATCCTATCATGGTATTCTTGGGCCAGCCCTAGATATTTCCTTTAGCTTAAATCAATGGTATAATTGGAACTTCAATAGCGGGCCAAACATCAAAGAAACTCTGGTTACTCTAGCATCAATAGTATCGCATCCACCAGAATTGCAGAGCTGTTGATAACCCCCTCTACTAGACACACACCATCAGAGTCTACGCAGGCAGCACATGTGATCAAATTTTCTTAGCTTCAGTGTTTCTTAAGGCCTATGAAAGGAAAGGGAAGGGAGCCACAGAAGTGGGGAGTGGAGTAAAAGGAGCAGCAGCCTGCAAAATAGATTTGGGTTTTCTCTTTGACTGTAAGGTTCGATTCTTGGTCACTCATATCTTTCGCCAATGCTTCTTTATCTCTCGAAACAGTGAATAATCGACGTAGCAGAGAAAGTATTTAGTTTGACTCTACAGAGATCTGTCCGCCATCTGCCAGTCATTCACGCAATTGGAGATTGTCCGCTGACTGCCGCTCATTAACACATGGAATCTTGCTGTGAAAGCGCATGGACGAGAGTTGTGGGTTTGCAGGTAAAGTGTTTTTCTTAACTCCTCAGCGAGTACCGATTATCAGGTATGATTTGGGCCCTGGCCCATGTTGTTGGCACTAGTATGTCTCTCTGGTCTGTTTTCTCCTCAACGACGAGAGATTCTTCAAGAGCTCTTGTGGAAGTGCAGGGATCAGTCTTCAACAATGTTATTCTGCTTTCACGATGGAGATCTTCGTTAATGATGTCAACACCATGATTCTTGGATCCCCGAGCACCCAACCACAGCAACAGGATCAACCACAGGTGACTATGCCATCACAACCTCCTACCGACATAGACACAGGTGTTGAAGACTTCTTTCAAATCTTGTCGGAACCATCACCTTTGCCCGATTATGGATTTCGATGTGAAAACAAGGCTTTTCGAGAACTATTTAGGAGATTGGAAACCCTTCAATCCTCTAACCAGGCACTAAAAAGAGAGGTCGATGAACTCAGGAACAAAGTAGTTGTAATGGAAGGCGATAATGGTTCACTAAAGTAGTTGTTGATGGACAACAAGGAGCAAGAATTTCACCACCACCCCTCTAATGACACTCTACACGCTAAACTTCTCAATCTGAAAAGAAAATAGGAGGATATCAAAGCTCATCAAGAGGCCTTTAAACAAGAAACATAAACACACATCAGCTCATGGGCACAGGTTGCTAGAGGAAGGGATACCCCCCTCTCTCCCCCTTTAGCCATAGTTGAGGAGGTGGTACAATCTAAACTCATGGAAGAACGCATTAGACAAGCTCAAGGATTGATCCTCAAAGTGAGAGGGCTTCCTTTGCCTCTCACATCCTCAGACCCCATGGTGGTTGGGACCCTGTTCCTCAATGAAAAACTAGATATCCAGGATGTGACCCTTGATAGGGCTTGGCTTGGGTACGATTGCACTCTCTTTCTCCGATTCAGGTCAGCGGCTGATCGCCTTCGGGCTCTTAGAGCTAAGCGAAAACTATTCTCACTTCCTAGTAAGATATTTGTTGCAAGAAACATATCATCGCCTCATCTGTCGCAAGAAACATCTCTTTGTCTCTCAAAGAAGATGTGACTTGTGTACCTCTCTTTCTCACTCCCCTAAAAAATTCTGGCGTACTGTCCTCCCCCACCACTCTCTCGTCCCCTCTGACCTTAACCCCCAGCCCATGTTCCCCCATGTGTACACCCTCTATGACATCCCAGGGCAACCCCAGATTCAGGTGACCTCTCCGCCATTTTCAGGTTTTGTACTCTATTATATTGACATCAGAGAGGCCATTTGGGTGATGAACAGTAGCAAAGTAGCAAATGAGGATGGTTTCCAGGCAGAGTTCCTTAAACACGGTCTTCATGCTCTGGCTCCCTACTTCGTTGATCTCTTAAACCATGTGGTCTATGCAGGTTTCCCATCAACATGGTCTCAGCACATCATTCACCCAATACACAAATCGAGGCCCAGCTCAGATCCCAACAATTATAAGACTATCATGGTGGGCCACACATTGTCCAAACTATATGCTACATCCCTCCACCTCCAAATCTCCAAGGATCTTGAGCGGAAAAAACTTAGAGTTAGAGGAAACGTTGGATTTCGACCTGAGCACTAGACTATTGACCACATCCTTACACTTAGGGCCATCATTGAGGAGGCAAAACATCAATCTTCAAAATTCTATTGTTGTTTTGTAGACTTTCGAAAAGCTTTTGACTCAGTGTCTAGAGAATCATTATTCCAAAGGCTCAGAGATGTTGGCATCTTAGAGACCCTCTTGTCAACCATCATGCGCTTATATGAGTCGGTCCTTGGCTGTCTACGCATAGTACATGGGCTATCAGATTTTATTCGGAGCACTATTTGAGTAAAAGAAGGTTGTCCCTTGTCCCCACACTACTTGGGATCTATATTTACGAGCTGGAGTCCTTCTTGCATGAACACATATAGGACAGTGATGGTTTCCTTCTACATCATGTCTTGATTTCTATCTTGTTGTTTTCAGATGACGTGGTCCTTCTAGCCTCATCCCTTGATGAATTGCAGAGGCATTTGGATGCCCTGAACCTTTTCAGTGATCTTTGACAGTTGATGGTTAACCTAGGTAAAACCAAGGTTATTATCTTCAACATGTCGAAGAAGTTCCTCTGTGACCTCCATTTATTTTTCAGAGGAGAGGATATTGAGATCACCAACTCATACACCTATCTAGGGGTACTATTCACGGGACCTCACTTTATCTTGCGGCCTGCACTCTAGCCTTGAATCAACAAGGGCTATGGATCCTTGGCCCTTCTCTAGAGACAATTTTTTCAGAATCATTTTTAGGACATATTATCCAAGATGTCACTGATGGACAGTCTTGTTTGACCCACAGTTCTATATGGTTCGGAGGTTCGGGGTCCTAGCTTACTAGAGTCTGATTGGCCTACTACAGAGAGAGTGAAGATCACCCTTCTTCGTCGCATCATTCAGTGTAAGCAGACAGTGCCTCAGCCCATCATTCTTGCAGAGTTTGGAGCTCACCCCTTTTGCCTTGAGACAGTGTTTGGTATCATCTCTCTTCTTCACCATGTTTGAGGTTTTGCGGATATAGCGAAGGGGTGGGATCGATATCCATACTTGGCCTACCTTTCATCAAATTCAATTCCAGTAGCGAGTCCTTTGGCTCAATACTAATGTTGGTTTCTTGGAGTCTCAGATCTCCTTGCTTCAGTTGGTATCAAGATAAACCAACTACCTCCATTCAAGTATTCTTTGTGTGCACCGGGCCACCTCGTATGAACCAAACGAGAGATGAATAAAATCATCTGAGACGATATTTACAGGAAATATGTACAAGTTATTTGGATAAACCCTTAGGATGGGTTACGTTCGAAGATGGATTTCTATATTGAGCACATCATGATGTTGAGAGATGGACTCATTATTCGACCCCATTACATGCTTCGCCATTAGATGCATGCACTTTGGATTCCCTTGGGTCTGATCAAAGTAGGTTCTCATAAACTGCGGATTGAGGCTGACCATCATATTTCACGGTTAGACATGATTTTCCAGTTGTGTCACCTCTGAGAGACTAAGTCGGAGGAGCACTTCATATTTCACTGCCCCATTTACTATAATTCGTGGGATATTCCATTGCTTGTTCAGAGGGATACAGATCTTATCTAGCTTCTTTCGATACACAGACCAGAGATGTCTAGCCTTGTACATACAGGAGGCCATGAGACTTCACACACAAATTCTCCAGCCTCCTAGAGCAGATCTCGTACAACTGATTACGTCAACTTTTACAGTGCTCTCGTCAGCAAGAGGCATGAAGCAACAATTTAATAACATTATTTCCTCAGACTCTAAATCAGTGCGGGCTAGAGGGGCCATCCCCCTAGCACAAGGACCCCTGATTCATTACCGAACCAGATCTCTTACTATCATGCAGTTGAGATTGCGCAGTCATCAGTGACATATCACTTCTTCTCGGCAGCGGTGTTATAGAGGCTCCAAATCCTCCCCTAGCCTTCCCTCGAGACAACACTCCATCTTGAGTTTTTTGCATTCAACCTCAAGTATTAGGAGAGATATTTAGTGGACCATTATCTTGTGCCCTTTGCACTTGGAGTCCAGAACTTTCTTCATTTTGGTTTTCAGGAATTATGTATTTCTTGCTTTATTTCTTATTTCTTGTTCTTTATATAGGAGACCTTTTGGTACTCCTCCTTGTATCAACATCATTGTACTCTGCAGTCCCATTGACCTACTTTTGTGGTCATTCATTGGACATTAATATAGTTATCTTATCTTATCTTAGCTTATCTACTTGTGCTTAATATTGGTTGATTTACTTCATTCTTTCAGAAATGAGAAAGCTTTTAGTACTTCTTAGTTGTTGTTGCTATTTTGTATCCCTATATATTCTTCCCATCATTCAAAGACAATGAATTTACAGTCTTATGTTTGTTGGCAGGGAAGAATTCTATTTATTATTATATTTTGTTTATATTTTTTTTCATTCTTATGTTTTGTTTAGATTATTTTAGAAGTTTACTCACTTTCTGTTCTTTTCTAATTCTATACCAAATACTATTTAGTTCTCAAATTATTAAACATAGGTATGGGTTTCAAACCTGTTATTTCCCATGACCTTGTATATAACTCAAATAGAGTTTCCTTCAAAGCTCCCTTAACTATCCCAATCTTCAATTAGAAGCTAGATGGAAGTCTCAGTAAAGGAGCTGGATTGTCTCTTGAATCTTATTGTTGAGAAGAAGCATGAGATGGAACAAGAGGATTAATATGGAGATACTACTGGGCTTCTTGGAACAATCGAGGTAGCAGAAGCATGCAGTGTTGAATGAGGTACAAGTTAATTTCCATTATATAAAGGATCACGTATTAGAAAACAAAGACTGTAATTGTTTAGAGCTAAAGAACGATATTATAGGAAACTAGATATGCTTTTAGATGATCCAATAGACACTACATTAGGTCATGCTGCAATTGATGATGGAAATTATGTTCACATGGCTTTTTTACGTGGTGGACAAGGTGAAGCTATGCCTGGAAAATTTCAACCGAAAAAAGGCTGAAATCAAAGCACAAGCTAGATCTTCAGGGATGCAAAAGAGAGCTAATTTTTGTCATTTTGATTCCCAGGTTTTGCCTACTTTGTTAACACTAACAATGCAATGAAAAGAAGATTCCATGTAGAGTTTGATGATTTACAAGATTTTTTTCAAAAAAGGCAACGCTGTAATTACGAAAACAATGTGATCACGGTTTGTGAAAAGAAAGGAATGGGAATAGTATTAGTAAAGAAGGCTATCATGGAGTCCTCAAGGAATTTCAATCTATTATCACAACATATAGAACCATTTATGACCCAGTTTCCATTAAATCCAAATTTTTCTTGAATATAAAATCTCAAATGAGTCAAATGTCATGTAAATGTCGTCGGGTTTTTAAGCAAGTGAATAAAGAAAGAGGCGATCTCACCTTAGCAATTTCTTCAGTACCCACGAGGATTTCAATAGCTCAAGAAATGAAATAAGGATAACGGGGGAAATTTACAACAAAATATGTGGCGTCCGGTATCGCTTCTGACATGCTTTCGACCTCAATTACTCCCATATATGCACCATTCACAAACCGTTGTGACGCTTAGAACCCCACATAAACCCTCTTCAAGAAAAATTGGACTTGGATTTAGTTTGCAGTTCGCTCTTTTTAAAATTCCTTTTACTTGCATGGCATCTAGAATTCCCACGTTTTTCATATGACTATCAAACATCCACAAAATAGCGCTTAAATCGATGTTAGGGTGCTTTTTTTGCATTTTGGATATGACTATCAAGCATCCACAAAATAGCGCTTAAATCGATGTTAGGGTGCTTTTTTATTTTTTATTAAGGTGGACTGTGGTCTTATTCCTTTAGCATCATCACAACAAGCTTAACATGTTATTATAGGGAATCAAACATAGGTGGTGAGGGAATTAATAGCCTGCCTCAACCATCCAGTCTACTCTTATTTGAGGTTGATGTTATGGTGCTTTTACATGAATGTTAGATTTTTTTGCCAAGTGCACTCACATTATCGTTAATGGGCTCTTCCTTTTTTCAAAATTTGTGAATTTTTTTGTATTTAATTTTGTTATAACGTAAGGGATAACCCTTCCAATTTCATTTGCATTGGATTTTCAAAGATTTTTCATCAATGAACCTTTCGTCGATTTAAACTAAGTATGACATTAATTATTTATAATAATTAGTTGTAATTTTTTATCATCTATATCCACAATATTTACACTACTAAAAGCCGTGATAAATGATATTCAACCTTGTTAAAATCTTTTGGAAATAAATTGTGTAGATTTTTACCCTATTCAACATTCTGGGTGAACACGCCACCCATCGTAAGGAACTAGAAAGTAAACATATGATACTTTATCTTGTCCATACTTTATCAATTTTAATTCATGGCATGCTTCCTTTTTTTATGTCCATTTGAGGAATGAAATATTGAATGACAATAGCTTACTAAATATTTACCTTCACATTTTTACTAGGCAGAAATCATGTTATTGGCCAGAAAAAATTAACATTTTCAAGGGAATGATTAATTCTCAATGGTTTTTCAATCACCTGAGTTCTCTCTCTCATCACCCCCTACCTTATTAAGAATAATGATTCATTCGAGTGGCAATCTAATATTCATAGAAGCAACAACTATCAATGAGGCATTGAGACTCTAAATCATGCCCATGAGATTCAATGTATAATAGAGTAGTTTCTTAGTTTTGAAAACTCATATTTTATTTAAGTGTTTCATTTAAATTTCTTGTTTTATTTAAGGAAGAGGGATTTATTTTGGGAGAGGTCTATTTCACATGTGTTCATGAGGTGGGTAAATCCATGTCAAATGCCTCTGCAAAGGCATGTTAAACACCTTACCTTCTAAATAAGTCTCATCTCATGTGCCCTTAAAAGAATTGCAAGAGGCCTCTCCCTATCTCTTTCTTTCCAATTTAAAGTGAATAAGTCCATTGAAGCTCCTTAATTATCTCTCATTATAGCATAACACAAAAAGTCAAATAATTCAATTGGGTTTATCTCAGGTGGTTGGGAAGAAAGGTTGTTATCTCGCACAACCAAATTCAATTCCTTGCAAGTGACATGATGATGAGAAATATTGATGTAATGGATAGGTGCTTGTGAATATTGTTACATTAACCCTCACACTCACCCTTGGAATAAGAAAGAGGATAATCTCCCTTGAAAAATAAATAAGTCAAATCAAAGGAAAGAACCATGGAAAATTGAGTTGATGGGTAGGAATGAATGAAGTTTTGTTTATTGTGAAAGAGATATTTGGTGGACCAAAGAGAGAAGACACAATTCTATTCTCTTGACTAACCATGTTAAGAGGGGGGAGGAACCATGTAGGATCTATTTTTCAACTTTGTGAATTGGCGTGCACTTTTATTTCTTTCTGGATGATGGCCATTCTCTAGTAATTATGTGCATTGGGATAACTAGAGTATCATCATATCATAAATAAATAAAATAAATCATTCAATTTATGTTTTCCTTTTGTCAATAACACTTGAATTGTTCATTACCACACTAACACATTAATGCAAAAAAGAAAAGAAGAGAATGACCAAAAGAGTAAAAAGTAGCTTTATTGCGAATGTGAATCAAAACCAAGAAAAAAAGGCATGCAATAAAGTAAGCCATCTCTTTCTTCAAAGGTTAGTTATCTTTTCTCGTTCCTTCGGAATGGAAAATAAGGCTTCATTACTTCTTTTTTCATTTGAGAGAGATGCTTCACCTCTACATGCACATGAACATAAGTTGAGTTGGCGAGGTCAGATTTAACTAATATCCTTGTAAAGGTCAATGGGTGTTGATCCTAGATTTGTGCTACATGGCTATGAAAATTTTAGAGTCGTTATCGAGGAGATTACATAAAATCATGATTACATATATAAATATCATATAAGTCACTAACAAACCTTGAGGTAAACGAGTTGTTTATCCAAGCCTTTATAAGTATTATGACTAAGTAATGGCATTACCTTAGTTAGAAGGTAAGGTTCTCCTTATTTCTTCACACATAAAACCCCTTCCCCACACTTAATGTTAGACCAAATAAGAAAGCATCGACACCCTTATTCTTGTGAAAATGAGAAGAATGTAGACTTGACTAGATTGACCTCCCCAAATCATTACTTCTTGAAGCATTCACTCACCTTAGTGAAATGGCTAGATGATATTTTAGCCTCACCTTTCATCATACTCACACTCTTGTGAGGGTGGAGATGACCTCCATGTCTGTTTCATCATACTCACCTTTGTTGCTGCTGTTGCTGTTGTTGCTGCTGGTGTTGTTGTTGTTGCTGTCTTTTTTGTTGGTGTTGCTGCCGTTGCTGTTGGTGGTTCTACTGTTGTTGCTGCTTGCTGTTGTTTTATGTTGACTTTTCTGGGCAGCATTGATTTTTCTGGGGTTGACTTTGAGTTGACCGTGTGGCTATTTTGAGGGTTTTTGTGAAACATGCTGGGTTGGCTAACCAAGGATACTTTGCTGGTTGAAGCATCCTGTTGACCACCATAATGCACCAACGCATTTATCTGCTTCTGGTTTGTCTTCTGTTGATCTAATGGTATTTTCTATCAGCACTTTACTTGATTGTGTGATTGTTGTAATGAAAGTAAAGTTGCATCAAGCATAGAACATCTACATAAATTTACAAGTTCAAATATGAAGATGACTTGAAGTCCTGAAGGAAGAAGTTGATCTACTGAAGACGAATTCGTGAAATTCTCTCTGTGTTGATGATATATTTCTCACAAAGGATGAGAACCACTTTAGAGTAAGAGGGATTTGATTGAAAGTGTTACATGAACCTGATGAAATACTTGTTGAGAATGTGGCATGATGGATCGTGAGCCCATGGCTACTTCCTTGATGAAGAAAAAGTTGCAAGAATATGTTGTTGAGAAAAGAAATAACATTGATAGGTTGTTGGTGTTCGCTTTTGTTCAAAGCTTTCGTTAAAGTTGGACGAATAGCTAGATGTTACTAATAAAACAAGTATTGAAATCCACCATGGCTACCTTTCTTCTTTTGAGTAGGTTGAAGATTACGTAAGAATCCTAGAATGGCTAAGGATCCCTTTGAGAGGGAGCATTTGTTTGATAGCATCATCGAGTTACCGTAAGACCTATGTGGTCAGGGAATTTGGTTCTAAGGCTTGCAATCATGAGGTACAAATTTCATCTCTCCTTGAGAGGAAATTGACAGTGTACAAATTTCATCTCTCCCTAAGGAGAGATTAATGGTGTACAAATTTCATCTCTCCCTAAGAGGAGATTGATGGTGTACTATTTTTATATCTCTTCAAGGGAGATTGATGGTGCACTATGTTAATCTCTCCTGAGAGGAGATTGATGGTGAATTGTTTTCATCTCTTCTGAGAGTAGATTGATGGTGTATTATTTTTTTTTCATCATTCCTCTTATGAGCCCCTTGGTGTATGGTGTAATGGTGTAATGGAGATGGTGTATCGAGATCTCCTCATCTACTACCTTTATATGCTCTAGACATAGTGGTTCTATTGGAAATATTATATCAAACATTTTCTCATCGAGTGACAGGTACTCTTAGGAGGGAAAAGTGGTCCATATGGCCTAAGTTTCCTATCAGGATCAGATACTATGTATTTGATCGCACCAAAAAAGCCATGAAAGAGGCCAGTGAAATTGAATCATATAATTTTGGAGAGATAAGATTCAGGAAACATGATCGTGAAGCTTTTGTTATTAGTCATTGTGTTGTTGTCAACCAGATGTGGTCTTATACCCATGAGAGGGATACTAATGAGGAAATATTCAAGAGAATTATTTATCCATTGAGGTTAAAGCAAAGCTAAATCAAGGACCTCAGAAGAAGGCCGAATAGACCCATGCTTCACCTATTGTCAACCTCCAAGAAGAAGTTGAAAATCTCTAGAGGGTGTTGGAACATGTGAAGGAGATGAAGGAAGCATTGGAGAAAGAAGCAGGCAGAATCAAGAGAAGGATTGAAGAAGAGCAAGCAGCGAAGGAGGCAGAAGAACCGAGAAGGAAAGCAAAACAAGATGACCTAGTGAAATAATTGGCTTTGGAAAATGAACAAAGAATCAAGCAGCAGGAAAAACAAAGGAAAAGAGATGAAGTGCTTTGGAGGAAAATAGATGAGGAACTCCAAAAGAAGAAGGAATAAGCTATGTGGAAATATAAAAGGATTGAACACCTTGGCATTCCATCATCTTCAAAGATAAACCCCACTCCTAAGTCTCTAGTTGAACCATGTAAGATTGAAGAAATGGAGAAGGAGCAATTTTTCCCCATGACCATGGCTGACCCAGTAGTAATATTGAAAACATTCAATTATGAATACAAGAAGAACAAATTCAGCAGGAGAGTTTCCAAAATGATAAGGTTGGGGGAGTAATTTTCACTGAGGAGGTTCTCATTCATGAAACAACAGTTGATTCAGAGATGACTGCAGCTGCTAATATTACCATGGCCCAAGCAACAGGTGATAATGTTGCCATGCTGAAGAGAAAGGTCTATGTTTCTCAGTTGGAACTTAGTGCTGCTAAGCAAAGAAATATAGAGCTAGAATTCCAAAAGCAAGGTGAAATAGACTCAGTTAAAGAGTTCAAAGGGAAATCACTTGAGATCCAAGAGGAACTGAGTATGGTTCAGAAATAATTCTACAAGAGCATTCAGGGTATCAAAGATAAAACTCCTAAGTTTGATGATTATAAAAAGAGGATGGTGTCTGTCAAGGAAGAATTGGAGAATATTATAAATATGCTAGATGACATCATTCAATGGAAAATACAGTATCCTGATGAGGGGGTAGACATTCCTCAGCTCTGTAACTAGGAGAAAATAATCTGTTTTTCTAAAGCTTATAAATGTCTCGACAGGGCTAGAGCCTTAGAAGAAAAGGCTGAGGAAGCTTTCAAAATTTGCTTGAAGTTTGGAGGAGAGGTTGATGACGTCTTAAATAACTTCAAGTTTCTAATGTTCCAGTCAACCTTTGGTCCTGTACCTGTGGAGCAATGCATAGGATAAAAGGAGAAAGTGATAGACAGGTACAAGCAGGAGATCCAGGCATTAAAAATTATCACCAGGGAAAACATAATTTATATGAAGATTTGCAGAATGCAATGCTAATTCAAATCAAAAGGAAGGTGTCTTTGTTTCTAACAAGGATTGCATAGGCACGAGGCTATGGTAGTAAGTGAGGAATGTTGGGTAGTTAATCTAGGACCTGGGTTAATCTAACAATTTTTTTTCCCTTTATCTCATATCATTTTATAAAAAAATTGGCCAGATGAGAAGTTTCTATTTCACTCAAAGCCTAAAAGATATTAAATTTTTTGCACTATGCTCAAATGGGTTTAAAATTCATAAGGTCACAACTCCACTAACATTTACAAGCAACCTCATAACATAATAAGAAAAGAGAGACAGAATCAAAGAAAACAATCATATACATACTTAAGTGTCTTGTTCCAGCTTCCAGTTGCAAGCAAGTTCATTGCTGGAATCCATGCAATTTCCTTAATAGGTGCATCATGCATAGCCACAGTCACTGGCTAGCCCCTAGTCAGCAATGGCCACATTTTAGCTTGTTTATTACAGCCAACAGAGAAAATAGCAGTGTCATCGTCCTTCCATGTCGAGCAGAGAACCTGCATACGAAGCATTACATAATAAAAAAACATAGAAGCACACTTCGAAACTTCAGTAATGGTTCTTGCCATACGTAATAAAACCTTGGTTCCTACAAGCATATTACAACTTCAGGATAAAATTCACAAGAAAAAAGAACAGGTACTAGAATTCCAACCACAATATGAAGCACCTCACCAGTTGGTCATGTGACATTGCTTCTTTTTGCATGCCAGCCCCAGTTTGAAGGACCTTCCAGCATCTAACATGGCAATATACGTTCCAAAATATAACAGAAGATCAAAACAAAACACCAGTCAAAATCATTACAATAATATCACTATCCCCAAAATCTCAGGTACACGAGTCCACATTTCAGTAGATGGAGATAGTTGAGAACATGATGAAGCGTAGCAGAATGCCTAAATTCACACTTACGGCAGCCTAAAATCCTCCTTTCTACATGTTTAAAGGTCCACAGAAACCATCACTGCACAGAATCTCTGAAAGCTTTGTTTTCACAAAAATGTTTAACAACCAAAACTGCTAAACCCTCAAATCTCCAGTAACATTGTGCTCGTGCCTTAGCTTTCCCTCCAATTGATAAGCCATCAAAGTTCAAATGGTTAAACACACCCGCCAAAGTTCAAATGTTATAATTTTTTGACATATGTTTTGTCATATTAAAAATAAATAAAACAAGTTGTAAAACTTTATTATTTAAAAATGTGAGAACATTACTCTATATTTTTTTAACATATGTTTTTTCTCGTTAAAAAATATAGCTATCGAGGTTAATCTAGGGTAAATAGAGCTAATATTTGTAATATAGTAGTAATAATATATTTTTAAGATCTTAGTGAGACTTTATTGTGATCTCATTGTTTGTAGGATTTTTATTGTGATCTCATTTTTTGTAGGACAAAGGACTTAAGTCCGCTAAACTCTACAAAGGCGTACATACTCTACCCCTTTAGATTTGAACCTATGACATCTTATGACGAAGCACATATTCTTAACCATTGTAAAGATATAAAAAAGTTGACATTTTGCTCCAATATTCAACTATTATGACCCATGGTCATCCAAAGGTAAAAGCTTCTACTAAAAAAAGAATCCATAGGTAGACCTGAGGTTTGAAGGGGATTTTATTATGAAAAAACATAAATGGAAACATAGAAAATATATTGCAAAGAGTACAATAGTAGAAAAAAATCCAAATTCTATTAATGGATGAAATAGAAAATAACTATAAATTGCAAAGTGATACAAACTAAGCAGAATGGAGGTAGCTTCTTTATGAAGAGGGAAGTGTCAACTACTCTTAATCACAAGAAAATATTACAAGATGTCAAAACTGCTTTTGAACATAAAGTATGATGTCCTAAGATCCAAAAAATCTAAAATCCAAAACCCTAGCCCTAGGAAATGGCATGCCAAAAATAACGTGGGCCCAAAGAGGCTAATCGATATATCAACTTCCTGGGGCTAAAATGTTTGCATGCAAACTCCATTTAGGAAATTTCTTGGACCAATACAATCCATACTATGTGTCTTTAGTCTATGACAAATGCAAAAAATGCAAGGGAAATGCCCAAAAAAGGCACCAGAAGTTTGAGACCTAAAACAGCATAATATAACTACCAAGACGTGGAATAATGTTGAATCAATGTAACAAGTGGGTGGTCACTAGTATTCTATTGAATCAATTGTTCCCCCTTATGAATAAGTGGTCCATTTTGTGTCAAGTTCCTTTGTCGAGCGGGGAAATTTTTGTTGAATATGGCTCCTAGCGAGACATGTGCGCCAAAGTAGGAACATGAGGTGCCTATGAGAGGTGGAAAATATGGTTGAAGTAGCTCCACATTAAGTATAAGGTTCAATCCAAAGAAAAGGGAATTTTTTATTTAGAAGCATCTTCATCCGCAACCTTTGTGTTGGTGTAAGGCCTATATCGGAATGGAGAGTCGGGGGGAACTTCCAATGGGATCTTAAGAGGTGTTCTTTATACAAATGCAACCATACCTTATCTCCCACTCTAAAATTTTGTGGCACTCTAAACCAGGTGGATATTTGGTGGCCACCCACATCTTCCACTAACTCAATGGTTCTTTATCTTCTTATCAATTTTTCTATGGTTTTTTGGGTCTTGAACTTCTACGATCATTTGTAGGCCCTAAATTATGTTTTTTGGCCATTTATGGGTCCAGAGGTTTTTATGTCATTCCCTAGGGTTAACCAAAATTTGTAATCCTAAATATAGTTCTTTCAGATGGACTAATTTTGTTCCCCATACAAAGATTTTATGCAAAAGTTGCACCACTAGGAAGTTGATTCTAGGGTTACGGTTTTCAACCTCTAGGGTTCTTTCTTTTATGTTAAAACATATGATGAAACTAACATAAACAATGAACAAAATATGCATTCATAACCTACAAGCATCCTGATCACAACATGTTTTGTAGAACTAAACAACCTGTATCGGGAAAGCTTGAGAAATATTAGAGCTTAGAAACAAAGCATGAAGAATGAGGAACCATGTTTTCGTCTTCAAGGAAAATGTAGATGCGGGCAAGGAGGGAACCCTTGCTCTCTCTGTGGGAAAAGGTAAATGTTAGTGTTGGATTTTTGTTAAAGCAATCTCAGCCTTTGCCTCTCATTCTATGGAAGGGACTCTGCTATTTCAAGTGTATAATTTTTATTAATATTGTATCACGATATTTTATGGAAAGTTATTTGAAAAAGGTCATTTTTTAGTAATCGTTTTTATTCTATTCTATAATCAAAATAGAGTGAGATCTAATTCATTTATTTTATTTAAGTAAAATTAAATTATTTGAAATGATTCATTTGCAGGCCATTAAGGGGTGGACTTTCACTATTGCAAGATATTTTTTTTTATTGCTTAGTTAACTTATTTCCTTGTGTGTAAGGAAAACAAGCTTTTAGTCAATCAAAAACAATTCTAAATCTTATTATATGAGAAAATTTAATTTGTTATTTCCAAAACATGTTCTCGACGAGGTTTCAATATGGTTATGCTTAATGTCAATTCAATTTATCTATTTTAAAGACAACCCACACTATCACCAAATTTAATTCTTTAATGCCAAAACATGTTCTGGATGAGGTTTCAATATGGTTATGCTTAATGTCAATTCAATTTATCTATTTTAAAGACAACCCACGCTATCCAAATTTAAATGGAGCTCGAGGTATAAGTTTTTATAAATAGAAAAAAAATATTCATTTCAATTTCATATATATGAAGCATTAGAAATGGACAAAAAAGGAAATTAGGAAGTCAATTAGGTTTAGCTTGGGTGGTTAAGAGGAGTTGTTATCATCATTGTCTAAGGTCAATATTACTTGTGATGTGTGTATTCCTTATGTAGGGTTTGCATTATCTTTTGAATTTCTAACTCAACCTTTTGAATTCATCCATTCTACCATGACTCATTTCCTTTTAGTTTGCATTCAAATCATTCTTATGTTATTATCAATTTTTACTTAAGAAAAGTATGGAATGTGTTGGTTGCATCTTGGTGCTACAAAAGATGGTCTTATGGGTGTATTTATTATATGGTGAACAATAGATTATATGTGTTGTGTATGGAAATAATTTTGTTTCTTACAGTTCTTAGTATGTCGAACTATGTTTGGTTGTTCTTAGGTGTGATAAAAATGAATTTAGACACCACCTCTATTTTAGAATACGAGTTTTCTAATATACAAAATCCCTCGATTCTCCAACATGGTATTAAAGCTAATGGTTTGAGATCTAGCATGCTGCCTACAAGTCTCATGCAAGTTGTAGATGCTCTTAAAAATTCAGATTTGTTTAGTGGATTGGTTCAAGGTTTCTAACTGCAAACTAAATCTAGGATCAAATCAGTGGGTCAAAATAATTATTTTCAAGCTAGATCTTATAAATTTTAATGGACACAATTATGGAATTTTGGCACAATATATGGGAACATTGTTGAAGACTGAAGAGCTATAGGACTTTATGAAAATGGTGGTTCTTATCCAAGGGATAACTAATAAAATTTTTTCATCAACAGGAAAAAGGATGAGGCTCTAGGAGTCATACTGTGGAAGAATGTAACCAGGTTCAGTCTTCATTATTAATGTATTTGTTAAAATAACTTATTATTATTCGACTTATTAAAGCATGGGTTTCATGCTTCGGTCGTATTTATATTAAGGTCCCAATTGTGGACATCTAGGTTAATTGTTACAAATTTAAATTGATCCAATTTTGGGGCTTTTAAATCATGTAACATTAGGTTGTCAAAAGGATCCTCCATCAAGTCATATTCTTCAAGGTCATCATCCTTGAAATCTACTTCAAAGACAACCTTCATGTCAAGTGATACAAGTCATCAAAGTTGCATCCTTAAGTCGAATTCAATCAGTCTTCAAGTCCGCTCAAATCAAGACACAACACTTCACACTGTCATGTCGACTCAATAAATATGGAAAAAAACTATATATACAGGGGTATATTTTTCATTTCTACCACAGAAGTTTGGAAATCTCTGAAGTTTCAGACCATATATACAGTTCGTATCATGATCACAAGTTCGGTGTTGGAGGATAACGTCTCGAACATATTACAGAATTTTGGTAGCCATTTATGCTATGAATCAGGTAACTTCCATGATATGATGTTGCAGCAAAAAAGTGCCTCAGTTTCAACACAGATCTACCATAGAATTAGTGCTATGTTATGATACTCAATTCAATGAATATGCTCGATTATCTCAGTTGTGGTTCTCAATGCTATGATGATGCTCAATGATCTCAGTAATGATGCTTGGTGCTATGTTGTTATCTCAAACTCGATCAAGGTAATGAGGATGGATTTTAGGTGCAAGCAAAGGATATATCGGTGTCATGGAGATCTCGGTGCTAACACAGTGAAGGGATGACTTGATGGAGGAAGTCTATAGGCTAAGGTCTTGGTCATCTCATCTTAAATCTAATGAAGGAAGAATTTTGACTGGGTTTTCCCCAAAAGGTGGGGGTTTTCCCTAACATGTGCCTACATCTTATGTCTTCTTCTATTTGTTCATTGGAATTACTCTTGATGATAAGAAAAGATAAATTAAAAGAAGAACTAATAATAACAAAACATCATAAGATAATTTCATGATAAGAGAAATTGTTTAACTCCCATCTCCTTAATTTCTCTAACACATAACAACCTCCATCTCAAGGTTGATCCAATGTCATATAAACCATATAAAATACTCATATAATCTGTACTTGTTAGTATATCAAAGAGCTAGAAGTTGATGCTTATTTTCCCCTAAGACCCTACAAACGCTAGTGGAGATCATGTAGGCTCAGAGGGAGTTGTGAATTTTTGAATTATATGGTTTGATTTGCACAAGAAGAGTCTAGGTGGGCTTGATGTTAATAAGCCATGTGACAACTTGTCAAACCCATGTGGATTCCCAAATGAAGCCCTTATGTTGTGTATAAATAGAAGGTGAGGTTGGAGGCTAAGATAACATCCAAGCGAAATAATTTAGGAGTAAAACACCTTCTGATGTAAGCCACAACTTGAAGAAGAGAAGTTTGAAACCTAAAATGACTATTTTAAGGTTAGATTAGGAGATATAATGAGGTCGAGGAGTAGCTGCGTAAATAATTTGGTAAGATGGTTGTTTTGGTACCAAAAGGAGTGGCATATTTGTTGTTTAAGAGAGTCTCATGCACTGTAGTTATTACAAGGATAACGCATGTTTGTATTAGGTTTGTTGGAGGGGTCATAAGGCCTAATTCCTACAACATAAATAAGGGACAATCAACGTATGAGAGAAACTCTAGGGTGAAGGCAAGCCACATTGATAGAAGGAATTGTTGGAAAGTGTTGAGAGGGATGACATGGACTGTGGATAAGCCCTAACCAGATTCCAGAATACAACAAGGTACCAACACATTAGAAGGTATGTTTTTGTGTTAAATTATTGGTCCTAGTTTGGACGGTTGGATCATTTTAGTACAACCTATGGAAGAAAAGAAGGGAGGGCTAATGTGTTGGTTAGAAGCCCAAACCAGTGTAATGATTGGTGATTGGATAAAATTCATATGCAACCTATGGAAGCTATGTGTTGGGGTTCTCTTGGGTGTTAAGAAACCCCAACTAGGAGCAGATCTCGCAATGAAGTAAGGGGTGTCCCAGGACAGGGTTGTTACAAAAGTATCTTGGTAGCCAAGACGAGGATTTACTAAGTGTGAGGATGCCCTAGCCAGAGGTACATGCTACAACAAGTATTGGTCACTCGTGGTCTACTGGATGGCAGTGTGAGAGTGGGCCAAGTGTGAACGTGGATTGTGCATTTATCGTCTATTAGAGGACAGTGTGATAGTACACATGTTGGGGCCCGATGTGCATCATCTTCATGGACCTCGATGGTTGCTAGAGGTCAAGGGTCTAATCAACCAGGAGAAATTTTTTGTAGCCCTATACTTGTGTGTGGAGAAGGACTTCTACAAAAAATGATGGGAAGTCCTCCTAGCCCATGTTCATTGTGGGATATAGACATAGAGGCATTTTTATTGCTACATCCAATGGCAGAGAAAGAAGCAGTGGACAGTGCAGCACTGCACATGGAGGATGAAGCCTCTGTTTGGTGGTTCAAACCCTTGGTCCATTCAAGGGTGAATTATTTTTCATAATTTGCTCAAAATTTGATCCAAAACTTCGATGGAGAGAGGACAAGGAAAGAGGAATCCATTCCACCATGGGAGGAGAATTGCACCAAAGTTGTCACAACTTTGAGAGGGCAGCCTTTTACATCTATGGAGGAGGCAGCCATTGCATTGGAGGAGACAACTAATGCAGCCATACAAGAAGAAAACCCCAAGTTCCACCAAGGTATGAATGAATTTCCCCTTTTCATTTCAGAAAATAAATTAAGGGAATGTGGAAACTCAGATGTAGAGGTCCAAGAATCTACATACTTTGCTATTCTAGAGCACCTTGATTGCACTATACTGTGCAAAGGGTTCAAGGAGGAGATGAACCCTCATCCTCATACATCTTGGTTGAGTTGTATTCAGCCATTGAGGTTGGAGTGTGAACTTTTAGAGGATGGAACAAACCGTCGCACCTTCATGATAAACAAGGAAATATATTTTGAACCGGAGGTTGAAACATCTGCTACACCATTAGAGGAATTAGCAGTGCTGTTAAACACGGGTGGAGAGGAGATATTACCTCCATCACATTTGGGTCCTCATGATCCAACATAGTTATGGGTGTGAGATATTTTCTAAGAGGTCTCCAAGAAGTTGCATTTCAAACTCTCATGAAATGAAAAGAGAGAGATTTGGTTTGGGAGGATGGTAGCCCTCACGGGGGGAGTACCAAAGGAGGAAGAAAAATAAAACATCCACAAGGAGCTGAGTGGGTGTGGATGAGGAGCAAGGCGCTGATTTTCCACTTGCAAATATGTGATACTGGGTAGCAGGAGGCTTGGCTGCATTGGCTCCTCTTGAAGGATTTTGGCCATCACTTAGTGCATTGTCTTTTCAGGAGGATGGGAATGAAGAAGAGGTGGCAGGATGGTTACATAATTGAGTAGAAGGGAGTAGGGATACATGGAGCTGATATGGTATATAGATCATCATGATACCTTCATCACATGAGTTACATGATGTGAACACGAGGAGGCAGCAAACCCTTGGATTGCTGAAACTATCTTGGAGAAAGCACAAGCAGATTTGCTCTCATATGATGTATGGTGTTGCAGGAGTAGAGGAGGGAACTCTCATAGTGTAAAGGTATTACTCCTTAGCTTGGACTGATCGGGAGGCATTTCCATCTTGGGAAAAGCTTCACAATTGCAGAATCATCATCAGAGGTGTTCTTGACAAGGAGCATGTCAAGGAACAAGGATCGTCATGGGCAAGAGCCTTTTTGCATGAGCTCACAGCGCTGACACTGGGGAGCAGGATCATATAAATGGATTCATCTATCATATTACTTCCAGCCTATGGTAAGAGAATTGTGTTTACATTTTCTGATTTACATACTCTTATCATTATGTTGCAGTGCATGGCTCCTCAAAGGGGTAGATTTTTCATGTTACTCCATGAGCAAAGTTGGGCCAAACCATATGATAGAGACAACCATATTTTAGGTGGCCTTGGGCAAAGGTTTTCTCACTACATGTATGTTCAGCCAACTCATATAATTGACCATGTATTAAGGAACATTTTTCCATGTAAAATTCTGAAGCAGCAGTTTGAAAAACTGCGTTGTTGCTGCTTGGGAGACTGTTGGTGCCATCAAGCATCATGTAAAACCATCAGTACTTCCTCTATTTTTATGATGAGCATGTTTCCATTTGCTGATATTTTCCATATTATTATTGGAAGCATGATGGGTGAATTGACACATGAGTTGAATGTGTTTATGAGGGGAGATGATTCCCACAATTTATGCATGGCATGTTCTAATGGGAGCATGAGGAGAGACATGGTCACCACAGCCACTTATTTGCTTCCTTTGGAGGTGGACCATGAGTCTGATGATTGTATCCATCCATTTTATGTATATGGGCATGTATTTTATTTTGTATTGCTGATTCACTCATCTATTTACTATTCAGTAGTAGAGGTGATATTTTATGTATAATGCTTGCCATGTTATTTTCTACAGCTGCAGTGGATGAATTTGCGTTGTAGCCCTATGAGAAATTGTTTTTACCTTGCTGCACATGGCATAACCTACAGCAAACATGTCATTGGGATATTCTATGATGATCATGTCCTACTCATCATGGATGAAATGTCTTGGGTCAGCCGGATTATCATTGATGGAGAAGAGATCCTTGGAGGATTTCTCTTCATTTTGCCACTTGAGGGCAATATTTTTGCAGCCCATGATCATCACACACTCTAAAATTATGATAAGTGGAGAGAAGGACAACATGGGGAAAGCTATGAGGCTTGCTATATTCATATTTGAAACCCACCTTCATTTCTGGAGCTCAAGGTGGAAGGAGATTTCTGTGAGTTGCCATGTTGGGAGGAAACTTATGTTGTATGGATGATTGCTTGGGGATGGGAGATTCATATGGGGATGATGAGTCCCATTATATATCAGATCACATGCCTCAAGGAGTCCCTTATATAGACCATTATTTCCTTCATGGATATTTTTTTCTACATGAAAACTATTTTGGGATGTTCACCAAAAGTTGGATTGCATATGTTGGAGGGACAACTTGGACACTTGATTGATGATATGGCATCATTTTCTCATAGGAGTTCATAATAAATGGATGCTACAGGGAGATTAAGGGAAAATTTATCAGTCTATCCTTGCACTTGCTTGAGGACAAGCAATCTTTGAGAGGGGAGGACTGTAATGTTCCCAATTTTTATGGAACATTCATTTTTTCCATTTTCACTTAGGAGATGAATACAATGGGTAGGAGACCCATTCATTTTACCTATAGGGAATAATAATCCTCTTAGCATGAAGGGGGATCACTTATAGAGCTGGATTTCACACCTCCATGTGTGAAAAGGGGCTTTTGCGGGATGACTAGGTCAATTTTGACCAAGTCAAAAAGCGGAGTGGCATGAGTTGGAGAGCACATTATGGGTCAGCGCAGTGGGATAGGGAGGGAAGCTTCTAGAGGAAGGAAAATCTAATGAGTGGGGTTCCTTGAGAGGGATCTCACATTGTTTAAAAGGAGGGCAAGGTAGCCATTGCAAATAATCTTGAGTATTATTCATCTTTGATCCTTTGGAATTGCTGCATGCTCTTGCTATTTAGCAAGAATTGCTGGGGGGAATTCATGTTTAGGATATCCTCTACTTCTTGAGTAGCTCTTGTAGGATTGCACTCCATTCCCCATATTTAGACATTGAGGGAAAGCCTCATCCTTCATCATCAGCGCAGTTTCAGCTGAAGATTGTGCAGTGTTGTTGGGTGTTGCTGGGGAGGTTTTCCACAACACCATCCTTGGCTAGTTTTTCAGAGGAGGGAGCTTCCATATCTTTGGGAGATCAGAAAATGAGGTTTATGAGCTTATCCCATCATCTTTGGCACTAGGCCAACCAATTACCATCATATGCAGTGCAATCCCTCTCTTAGATAGCGTTATTCTTGGAGAGCATTTGCTGTGAGGGATTAGCAGACACATTGGAGGGTGAGATCTTTGGTGAAGGGATTAGCCTTTCACTTTAGATTTCCATTGGAGGAGGGTTCTTCATTTGATGTAGCCATTTCAGCCTTCTCCATATATTTCCAGTTCTTGAGTTTTTGCTGCTACCGAGCAACTCCGGCATTTCTACAGGAATGCCATTTTGTATGTATTTCAACCAATCCTTCTAAGGATTGTGTATTATATGTTTTCAAGAGTTGAGATCCTACTCCCCCTTCTTATTTGAGCTTTCTATTGCCATATCTACATGTTATTGACATTTTTCAGCAATTCTCCTTCAAGTATTGTGTAGTCATAGCCTAGGGCTTCATTCATGTAGCAGTGCTCTTCATTTTCTCATGTACATTTCTCTTGAGGATTATAGTGCCTTGTTTGAGTGATCATTTCCTCAAGGGTTTGTCTATATTATGATGTTGTGGTATAATATGATGGATATTTGGATTCTCCAGAATTTTATGTGTTAATGTATTCATTGCTGCTCCATAGGAGGTGTTTTACAGATTGTTGGAGCTCTAAATTTAGAATATCTTGAGATATTCTCATGGTTGTAGCAATTTCCTGGAAAAGGAATATTACATGCTAAATCTGATTTGTGCTCTAGTATTTGACATATGTCACTCTGATTTATGTCTTGCTGACATCTGACTACATCAATCTAACTGATCCTTCCTACTACTATTGTACAGTGGGCTCCTTGTAGCCAGGTTCGATCCATGAGACATGCCATCTCAATGGACCTTGCCCAAATTTCTTATCTTGGGATTATGTCTACACATCACCCCACCTTACACCTCTAGGTATGGCTTCTCCCCCTTCCCATCTGGCTCGAAATTTCCCCCTCATGGAGGTCTTTTCTTGAGTGGATGCTTCCACTCGGTCTCCTCTATGCTTCTCCAATTGTGGAAACTACTCCACAACCTTCTGAGACTGCTTCTCATGAGGATGCATGTTGAGAGGTAATTTATGCTCCCTCTAAACCACCAAGTATCTAACTTATGCCTTTCTCCTCAAATCTTTGCATGCATCTGTTACCTCAAGTGAATATAGGTTCTTGAATCGCGTACAGTGCAATTGTCCCGATGTTACAAAAATTTTCTAAAAAAGATTTGATTTTAAATCGATGATATCTCCCTCATCTAAGCTCCGATTCGACTGTTTTTTTTTTTTCATTTGGGTAGATTTTCGCAAGGAATCCAAATATGCTATTGTTTTTTGAAAATTTTACACCAAAATCTTCAGATATTCTCTGCAAACTTGTCACCCAAAAAATTCCTACTTTGATACCATGTAGAAAATCTAACCAACGATATTCAATCTGATCTTGTAATCTACTAAAACAAGATACTGAATCCTTCCTACAATTTGCAGAAACAAAACACGATCACACAATCACATATAGGTAAGAGAAATAAATTATCAATCGCACAACAACATGATGTATTTGGGGAAAGAAACTGCTCAAAACCCCTCTATCTCTATTGTGTATTAAGTTAAGGAATCATGAAACAATAAAATTCTTAATCTCTCATGAGATTCTCCAACACTCTGTCAATTGGCTCTCATTGATCTAGGCAAACTCGGTCTAGTACTTAGCCAATTCTCATCCTTACTTCAGCCTGCCTTGCTCATGCAATTCCTAGGGAATTAACTCCTTATTAATTAGGAAAATCAGTCTTCCTTGATTGTGAAATCCATCATGGCATCCCAATGACTTTATAATTGCACATGGGAAATTTTCTCTAAATACAAATGATAGTTATGTTCCCATTAACCTCTATCTCAACTGGGTATTCCTTGAAACTGACATGCATGCAACTGTTAATAGTGAATTATTAGTTATTCGATTGATCACTCATTGTGAGTTAAATTTAATTTAATTTACTGGACCTCTCACTAGCTCATCACTCAGTTAGAACTAGTTAAACTGATTTTAACTCATTTAATTGAGTTAATTACACTTGCACCCCACTAATGCATCAACTTCAATTGGACCGCAAAAATATTAGAATCCTTTTAGATGCTTCATCTTAGACCCTCAACTCTAATTTCTTGAGCTAACTCGGTCATCATGACTTAATTAACTGACACAAGTTGTTATGAGATGAAATTACAATTTATTGTCCAATTTATCTAAGGGAAAAATAAATTAGACACCCCACATTCCTCACTCCTGATGCATCAAAATTCCTCACCAGTGTGGGTGTATTTTTTTTTGTCCTTTCTGGTTTCCAATCTCGCTATTTATTGTTTCAAATGTTAAACATTTCATAGTTTTATACGACCTTCACACAAAGACACAATTGAAATCACATGCCCAGATTCTCATGAGAAACCTGTCTTAAGCTTGATATGCCAGAAGAGAACCAACAATATGCCATCCTACTTCCTAGCGCAAACCAACCATTAAGGTATGCAACATTTTTCTGAACCCTCACATGATGATCTTGCTCTTGGAGGATGATCATGACCTCCCTTTAGAAATCCTTATTCGGCCCTCATACTCGACCTACTTTAGGACTACATCTCCCTTCACCCCCTTGATGTGCCAGATCGTGGGAATACATGTCAAACATGTTAAGATGTGCCAAGTGATAAGGAATGCCAAGATGTGAAAGGGTGTGTCAATGCATGTTAGGGACGGTCAAGACAACAAAAGGGAGAAAAAAATTAAACTACAAGGAAATGAACACATAAGAGGGTTAATAAGTCATTAATTTACCTTTTCCAAGAGGGGCATGCTAGGCACACCAACACTAGGCAGCAATAGGTGCCAAGTGCAAAGTCTTAGTGCATTCTAAGTGCCAAGTATTCCTTTGTTGCTTCTCATCTACTTTCCAACAATTGATCATCATAAATAAATTTAATATTAAACCATGCCAAATCATACCAAGGCATCTCAACGTATTCCATACATGCCAAGACTTTCCCAATGCCAACACGTGCCAAGCGCCAATATGTGTTAGGGACTAGTGTTATGCATGTTATGAAGTGGGAGGGAATGTTGAAGAGTGTTAAGGTGTGCTAGAGAGTGATAATGCATGTTGATGAGTGTTAAGGAGTACTAGGAAAAAATATTAAGGGAGCACTGGGTAAAAATTCATGGAAGTTAATGAATATGAGGAACATATGCCAGAGACTAGTGTTAATGAGTGTTAGTTGTCATGCCAAGGAGGGAGTGACAAGGTCTGCTAAGCATTGGTAAGGCATGCTAGGGAATATCAAGGCATTTCAAGAATTCCCAAAGTGTGCTTGGGAGTTCCAGGGTGTGCTAATTATATCATGTGCCAATTAATAGTGCCAAGATATGCCAATACATGCTAGGTGCTAAGGATGTGGCGCAGGGTGCCAGGGTATGTCAATATGTGTCAAGGAAACAAAAGGAAGAACCAATAAGAGGGTTAATAAGTCAAGACTTTATCTTTTTGAAAAGGGGCATGCTAGGCACACTAATAATAGGTCCCAATACATGCCAAGTGGCATTGTGTGCCAAGTGCTAATGTACGTCAATGCATTCAACCAAGGTGTTCCAGGGCATGCTAGGGACTATATGCAACATGCCAACATGTTCTAGGAGAGTTCCATGTTGTGCTAGAGCATGCGAGCATGTGCTTACGCATCAGTGTCATCGCAATATGTTCTAGGTACAAAGATGTTCCAAGACATTTTGGGTGATAAGTAATGTTATTGTGTGCCAAAGAATTAATTTAAGGTGTGCCCAGATTGTTGAGGAGTGTTAGGTATTTCTCATTAATATAATTGTCAGAGTTTGATTATGTATTAAATATATATTTCCTACACACAATAGTGGAACTTTATCGATTCTCCTTAAAAATCTTCGATGGCGTTGGGCGGGAGAAGGTGGGGTTTGAATGGAGAACGGCAGACGATTGCATAGGGTCTACGTGCCTCTACAAATGCAGAATAGGCCAGATGCGTTCAATCGGGGCTACGTTCTGAAGGAGATGAGGAGACCCCACTTACTACTGCTGAAGGGTTGTCGTTTATTGTATCTGAAGGCGGACTTGATAGGAAGGTGGGAGGTAGTTTTTCAGGCAGAGGGAGCATGGATTCATCGATAAAGGGACTGTCCCTTCGCATGAATGCTGAAGAGAAGGAGCTCGATCTGCAAGGAAAGGCTCTGCCACATTTTTCGTATCCCGTTGAAAGGGACCTTGAAGTGGGCGATTTTCAGAGATCTTATTTTTCAGAGTATATATTGGAACAGGACCTTTCTATGCTATCGAATAGAAGGGTGAATGGATTCAGTGAAAGGGAGAGAGGGAGAGTTGTCTCAAACCATTTAAGTCTGGAAGAATAGTGTGGGAAACCTGCTTCTAAAGGCTCAAAAGAGACAGGCTCAAGCAAAACAAGGGAGACTGGAGAGTCGAAGAAGGGGGGAAGAAAAAAGAAATGGATCAAAGTCAGAAGAGTAGAGATAAACTATGTTTTGGGTGAAGATATAAGCTGGGAGCAGGTCTCTCAAATGGATATGAAAAAATTGGTAGGTAGGGCCATGGGGAGGTATTTTGTCTCGAAAACTGTGGTTGCATGGGCTAAAGCAAACTGGAAAGCTGACCTTGGATATGTCCCTGAAGTGGTGTCCCTCACAAAGGGGTGGTTTACTTTCAAATTCCTCCTCCCTGTACATATCCAGTGGGTGATGCATCGGTGCTGGGCAGTGGATCACACTCCAATTCTCCTCAAACACTGGCACCCTCTTTTTGATGCAAGTAGGGAGAGGGTGGAAAATGTCCCCTTGTGGGTTCATATACCTAGACTGCCTCTTCATTGTTGGACAGAGGAACACCTCCGAGGTATTGGTAATACGCTTGGGGTTTTTCTAGAGGCCGATCTCTCCTTATTTCAGACAAATCACAGGCGTGTTGCTCGAATATTAATCATGATTTAATCAGAGAAGAACTTGTTGAATCTATGAATCTTCGGTGGGGGCAATATGTCATTAAGCAGCTTCTTGACTATGAAAATGTTCCTTTCAGATGCCATAGATGCCACGCATACAGCCATCCTGCCTCCAAATGTGGCTTTCTCTCTCGACATGTAAAAAGATGGTGGGTTAGTCGCTCTGAGGTGGAACCAATTACGAAAGGGGCTGGCTCTGGCCCTTCCAATGCACATACATTGCCCACTACATCCCTTTCAGGCACCTCGAACCCTGCTACCAATGGATCTAGCATTCCGGTTGATTTGGGCTTCCAGGAGTTGGGTGTGGAGTTTGTTCACCCATCTTGGCAGGAGCCGCTCTCTCAGTTTTCTGATGGAGGTTCATTACCTACTGTGAAGGTCCATAGTCGTCATTATCGAGTAGATTTGCAGCTGAAGGATGATGGCATGTTGAAGGCAGTGTCATCATTATTGACATCTTCTCACATGGGATCTTTTCCATTCTCCCCCAACATTAATATCTCTCTTAACTTGGTCTCGACTTCAGTCTCGATTGGAAAGGATGACTGTGGTATGTTACCTATTGCTGCTCCTATTTTTTCTCAGCCTACTCTCCAAGAGAAGGCTACTGTTTTAGATCTAGGTGAAGGATTTCTGGCTTCTTTGGAAAACTCTGCTCCATTGGTCATTAGGTATAACCTGAGATCTAGTGCCAAAAAAGGTGTAAGTGGGTTTGGGAGGGGGAAATCCCCAACAGCTCGGGGCAGGGGTAGGATCTCCTTCTTGGTGAGAGCACAGGATAGAGCTATGATGGATGTACATGATGGGAGGCAGATTTCTATTGAGAGGGAGATTAGAGCAAGAAAATCCCTGAAGTCTAGTGTGTAATGAAGATCATGTCCTATAATTGCAGGGGCTTGGCAGGGCCCCAAAAGAAATCTACTTTCCAGAGGATTATATTTCTGGATTGTCCGGATATTATACTTCTTCAAGAGACTTTAGGTGCAGGGACTGTGGTCAAAGCTAGATTGGAAGGTTGGTTGCCAGGATGGACTTTTGAGACGTTGGATGTTAGAGGGAGGTCGGGTGGGTTGGTTGTGGGCTGGAATGAAATAACAATAAAACCACTGAATTTCTGGGGTATGGAGTTGATCCTGGGTTTAAATTTTTAGGCATTGGCGCTAGGTGAGGCATTTAATATTTTTAATATCTATGGTCCATATCAAGATAGGATCCCTTTCTGGGACTCACTCTTGGGTAACTCTCTAATTAAGGGGGACTCGGTGATTTTAGGAGGGGATCTGAACTTTTCTTTGGGCCAGTCTGAGGTCTGGGGTCCTCATGCTCATACTGATTCATTGTCTGGGTACTTCACACAAAAATTGGTGGAGCATCATTTACTAGATATTGAGCCCTTAAAGATGAAGCCCACCTGGAGGAACAATAGATGTGCTGAAGAAATAATAGCGAAGAGAATTGATCATTTCCTGGTGGCTGAGCAGATTGTGGACAGGCCTTTTCAGATTAGGATGTGGATTGGATGTGGGGGTGCATCTGATCATTTTCCTATTTTCCCTGATTTTAAGATCGGGCCTAGGCATCCTCCTAGCCCATTAAAGTTTAACAAAACTTGGCTTAGGGATGATTATTTTAAAGCCCTTGTTCTTGCTAGGTGGATCCCTTTTAGGGCAGATAGTACTCTTTCTGCGGCTTTTCATTTTGCTGAGAATTTTAAGCGTATCAAGGAAGCTGTGAAGGTTTGGTCGGCTGCTAAGCGACAGAGGGAGGATTTGGATTTGAAGCAGGTAGAAGAGCATCTATGCTTGATCTATGAGGGGACTGGAGGAGGGTTTCAATCTCAAGCTGATAAATATACCCTTGTTTCACTTGAAAAAAGAAGGAACTCCCTTCTTATGGTTAAGGAAGAAACTTGGCGGTTGAAAAGTAGGGCCACATGGTTGGCATGTGGGGATGATAATACAAAATTTTTTCATGCTTTTGCTCGTCATCGGAAGGCAGCTAATACTATATGGAGTTTAAGAGATGGTCAAGGCATTGAAAATTCTACCTTTGAGGCTAAATCAAAGCTGGGAGTTGATCATTTCAAGGCTCTATTTAAGGCTCCTGCTCATGCATCTCTTGTGGAGGTAATTAGAGTGGCTCAACTCTTCCCGAGATTTGTGGATGAGGCAGATAACAGATCATTGATGGTTGAGGTTTTTGAGAAGGAGTTAGAGGAGGTTCTTCATAGCTTTCAAAAAGACAAAAGTCCTGGGCCAGACGGTTGGTCGATTGAATTTTTCTTGGCTCTTTATGATGTTTTAGGGGCTGATTTGCTGAAAGTAGTGGAGGATATCAGAATTTCAGGGAGGATTCCGACTTTTTTTAATTCCAATTTCATAGCTTTAATTCCGAAAGTGGATAACCCTCTTTCTCTGGTTGATTTTCGTCCAATCTCTCTCTGCAACTGTATTTATAAATTGGTAGCCAAGGTGGTTGCGAGAAGACTCAAATGCATTATGTCTACTCATATCTCTGGTGAACAATCTGGTTTTTTTGGATGGTCGTCAAATACATGAAGCAATCGAAACTGCTCAAGAGGCTCTCCACAGCATGAAGACCAAGAACCTCAAAGGGACTGTGCTGAAAATAGACCTCTCCAAAGCTTATGACAGGGTAAGTTGGTTATATATTCGTATGCTCCTGACTCACCTTGGCTTTGGCATTGGTTTCATTAGATGGATCATGAGTTGTATTACAACTGTCTCTTTCTCTGTTTTGCTTAATGGGGCTGCTTCTCCCTTTTTTCATGCTGAAAGGGGCCTTCGCCAGGGTTGCCCCCTTTCTCCCCTTTTGTTTTTATTGGTTGCTGAGGGCTTGAGCAGAGCTCTTAAAGAGGCCAAGAGACAGGGTTCCTTGAAGGGCATTCAGGTTGTTTCAAAATTTTTCATCACTCATCTACTATTTGTTGATGATGTTTTAATCTTCTTCTCTGGATTAGTGTGAGATGCTATTACTCTTGGTGAGATTTTGAACTTTTTTAGTAAGGCCACTGGAATGGAAGTGAATGTTGTGAAGTCTTCCATCACCTCTCATTTTCTGAGGGAGGGGGAGAGACGTGAGTTTGAAAGGATTTTTCCCTATAAATCTGTTGGTTTGTATGATGGGCTGATTTATTTGGGGTTCCACTTAAAACCAAATGATTATAGGAAACATGATTGGAGCTGGTTGTTGGAAAAGCTGGAGAAGTGCTTAAGATTTTGGTGTGATAAATGGTTGTCTAGAGCCAGGTGCTTGACCCCAATTAAGTTTGTTTTGGAGGCTGTCCTGGTTTATTGGTTGTCCCTCTCTTGCATCCCAAAGGGTATTTTGGAGGCAACTAGGAGGATTTGTTTTATATTCCTTTGGAGTGGGAAGCAGGAATCATTGGTTACCCCTTGGGTTCGGTGGGAGAAAATTGCAGTCCCTAAAGGGTTGGGTGGATGGGGACTGAAATTTTTTTTTCTCTTTGCACAGGCTCTTGCAGCAAAGGGTGGGTGGAGGCTCATTAATGTTGACAGCGTTTGGACTGAGCTGATCACAAAGAAATATATTTCTCCTTTTTCTATTGTATATTGGATTAGGAATCCAAGGAAAAACTTTGCGGGTGGATCAGTGATTTGGAAGGCTCTAGTTAATTCTTTTCACATTATGGAAACAAGTCTGGCTTGGGATGTGGGTAGTGGCAGGAAGCTTCGGGTTGGTGAGGATCCTTGGATGGGAAGTGAACTTCAGCATCTCGTTCCCAGATGTACAGTTGACGCCTTAAGGCAGAGGGGGATTACCTTTCTCTCCCAACTTGCTGACTCGGTTCGAAGAAGGTTAGGCATTCAGTCTTGGATATTGGCCTCTTCTTTGGGACTGGATTTTTTTGATGAGAGGGCACTGGCTGATTATATCCGTGATTGAAAATAGGCTCATAATTTGCTACAGGAGAGGGAGGATATGATTGTTTGGGATTTTGATTCATCGAGGATCTATTCTCCTCGGGCTGGCTATACAAAAATTAGTGTTAGGGCTGTCTTGGCTGAAGAGCAGTGGTGGTGGAAAAAACTTTGGAAACTAAATTTCCCTCCTAAGACTCGCATTTTTATGTGGTGTGTCCTTGGAAACAAAGTCCCCACCTGGGATGTTCTGCAACATAGATGTTTTCAGGGCCCTGGCTAGTGTTGTTTGTGTAATTCTGATGAGGAATCTGTAAACCACCTTTTCCTCAACTGTCCCTTCATTAAAGGGGTGTGGTTGGAATGCTCCAGGTTATTGGGTCTCCATTGCAGATGGGAGGGCTTAACTGTGTCACAGGCTTGGGATTCCTAGTGGGTGTCTTATGCTGAGCAGAATCTAAAAGCTCTGCCTCTCCTTGTCATTTGGGGTTGTTGGTTGGCTCGTAACTGCTTACTATTTGAGGGGATGGTCAGTACACCAGTGGTAATTGGTGCCATGACTATAGTTCTACACTCTAATTTTCCTTTCCATATCCATGCCGCCAATCAGAGGGAGGTCCTACTATTGGACATTGATAGGAGAAATCCATGGGGATTTTTTGATGGGGCGATGCAGCAAAATGTTTGTGGTGGTGGGGCTTTTCTGTTTCTTTCAAAATCACATTGGTTTGAGATATTTGTTGGGCTTGGGGAAGGAACTAATAACAATGCTGAATTTTTGAGCCTCAAGATCCTTCTGTTGTTTGCTGTGGAGAAAGGCTGCAGAAAGTTAAATTTTTATGGGGACTCATTGAATGTGATTAATTAGATAAGAGGATTTCATAAATGCAAAGTGCACCATTTACAACATCTGATTCACTCTATTAGGGAGATCCTCTTTTCACTTGAATCCTTCTCCTGTCAACATATTTATCGAGAAAATAATGATATGGCAGATCGAGCTTCTAAGAGGGGGATCCAACAGGACGTGGGTTTCTGGAGAATCAGAGTACATCTAGATGGCGATATCTCTGAATATTTACATCCATATTTATTTGAGTGAGAGGCTACAAAATTTTCCTTTGTTGTCCTGACATAAAATTGCCAACAGGATGCATACTCATGGTGTGCATTTTTTTCTCTACAATTTATGATAAAGATGACTGTGTATTATCACTGTTTTTTATATAGTTTTTCTTGCTCGGTGGATAGTTTGTAGAGGGTCGAAACTGTCTTACAAGCTTGATTTTTTATAGCTAACGGGCCACTTACACTTGGTGAGCACTTTCCCAGTATTTTTGTTGTTGGAGACTGCGTTTTCACTAGTAATTTTTCAGGTTTTCTCACTTGAAGGTCTACAACAGAGGCCTGAACACATTCATTAATTGATAAACAGTGACATGGGTTCCCCTGGGCAGTGTTTTATTACATATTTTTGCATCTTTTCAGTTGGGTGCTTCCAGTTGGTCTGTTTCAATGATTGAGCTATGTCTGGATTCATGATGAGTAGTTGAATCTTTATTCTCGGCAGTGGTTTCTTGCTGGTCGGTTTTTTTTAGAGCAGTGTTTCTGTTTTTATGAACAGTTGTTCCTCCAAAGGGACTTTATGTTCAGCTTGTTTTTTATGAACAACTTGTATAAGCCCGCTTCTGGTTCTGCATAGGTAGGTTTTCACTCTGTAACTATTTTTTGTAACAAACTCCTGGGTTTGTCTCTTTTGACCAAACATCTATGTGTTTCACAATGTAATTTTGTACTCACCTGCAGTAATAAAATTACGTTTTTTACTAGAGGAAAAAAAAAAGTGGAACTTTATCTGAAGGGAATTTTCTAGATAATAAACTTAATAGATATGAATCATGTGTTGACTCATAGGAAATCTCTATTCGACTAGTCATTACTTTAGGGAAATGATACACATTAATTACTTCCTAAAAAATTGACTGACCCTAACCACTATGGCCTTGGACATATTATAAAAAAATTAATCCACAATAATGGTATTAAATCATTATCTTTTGACAAAAAATATATTAACAGGAACATAGCATTATCAAAAACTCATTGGAATGATCAATGATGATGGAAATTTTTTGACCGTCACCAAAAGTAACAAAAAGAGCATTGGTGAGGGTCATTAAAATTTCGTCACTAGAAGTATCACCAAAGAGAGAATTAGTGATGGGCCTTTAACGACCCTCACCAAAAGTGTCATTGAAAATGTCTTTGGTGAGGTACCATAAAAGACCATCACTATATACACTTACAATAATGGTTTTTTAATGATCAATGATGACATACATTTTTTGACCGTCACAAAAAGTAACAAAAAGAGCATTGGTGAGGGTCATTAAAAGTTTGTCACTATAAGTGTCACCAAAGAGAGAATCAGTGATGGGCCTTTAACGACCCTCACCAAAGGTGTCATTGAAAATGTCTTTGTTGATGAACCATAAAGGACCATCACTATATACAATTACAGTGACAGTTTTTTAAGGACCGTCACCATATGTGACATTGGTGAAAGACCTTAAAGGTCCGTCACAAGCATGACCCTCACCAATTTGATTTTTTATTTTAGTGATACAATGATGAAGCAATGGAATAAGGGCTAGAAGAGTGCCCTAACTAGTCTTCTAGAAGCGCATAATTCAAGGGGAAGAGGGAAACAACAGAGAGTTGAAGATTTCCTCTTGGATTATGGCTTGAAGGATGTCATAGGATATGACTCCAGGGAAATGGGAAAATCCCCATCTATTTCCAAAGGGATTTCCCGTCCTGAAGAAAAAAAATTATAATAGAAAAATTATGAAAAGAAAAGGCTCAAATATCTCTTCCAGACTGGTGACATGGAACAATGCCACCTGGACCACTGTGATTGGTTGACATAACACATTAGAAGCATGATGTTAGCATCTAAAATTTATAGGACATGTGGCACTCCATGATAAAGACACATGGTGTGTGGATTTGAGTTTTTCAGGTGGTCAAGTGGGCCAAAAATAGGTGAAATGTGGCACCAATCAGATATTGACATGTGCCAATTGGTACAAGTGGTAGACAATTGGCATGCTGAAACAATGAGGTGATGCATGAATGACATGAGGGAGAAAATATCAGAAAAGCCCCAAATCTGAAGAACTAAAGCTCATCACCAACCTGAGATTGACAACTTTACATGACGTCACCTATGAAATCGTAAATGGAGAAATCATAGTAAAAATAAAGTAACCTATGTAACAATAAAGTCGGATTCATCCTAGGAGTGGTAAATGGAGAAATCATAGCAAACAACAGGAAACATGCAGATTTTCTTACAATCAAATAGATGAAAAAAAACATACAAAAAACCTAGATAATAATCATGAATAGGCTTAATATTGAATTATGAACTATAAAGGAACTTACAAAATGTGAGATTACGAACCTAGACAAGTGCACAAGCAAAAATATCCTAGACATGACCCTGGTTGACAAGTTGTATTGCTCATGATGCAAGAGGATTTGTACCTGCACTACCAAGTCAATCAAAATCCATCATTATGTATACAATAAATATAAGTAATTGATGTAGTATTTTTTACTCTAAGATGCATTCTTATGATAATGTTAGAACATATGTTGAAAATGTCAAAACATACCTGAATAAGCTCCTCTTCGTTTCAAGAACAATTTATTGGAGTTGCATGAACTTGGAACAAGCCTCCCACGATATGAAAGAGTAGCAACTAAGTCAACAGTGACTTTTTTGTTGCTACATTGGATTGAGGGAGGTTTGCTCCAAGATTAAATCACTCCAATAAATTATTCTCTAATAAACAGGGCCAGCCACGTGAAGGTGGAAGCTCTTATGGCCCCTCCCACCCCTCACATCGCTCTCAATTCCCCAATACCCAATCTATATTTCATTTTTTACTTTCATGAACATAAAAAAAATATTAAATAACTAATAAAAAAACAATGCAACAAAAAGTACACAAGGAAACATTGAAATTAGTGCTTGACATAAAAATAGTATGATAAACAAGTTTTTTATATAACGCAAAAAACGTTCCAAGTATGGTAATGTTTGTCTTATAATAATACAATATTTTACATTATCAAATTTTATTTTTCTTCTTCCTATTTCTAAAGCTCCTAATTACATTATCAATATCATCATGCTCTCCTCCTGTTTCGAGCCTTTCCCGCACTACTGACCTAGATGCGTAGTCACGATGTCTGGTCTCATCCAGTGACGGGGCATCGCCTACATAAACAGATAATATTAAATTTTAATTGTCAGTTTTTAAATATCATTGAACTAGTTCGGTAATATTAATAAAAAAAATTGCAATGAGATTATTTACCTGGTGCACTAGTTGTCGCGGTTGGGACTGTTACCCTGTCTTCCTCTCTGGTGGCAAGATCCTCAAGAGAAACATTCTTTGTAATTTAAACAAAAAACGTTATAAGGAAAACCATCAAGGTATAATCAAAAAAGAATTATAAGTGGAAATTAATTACCGTCACGGCCCTCACTAATAGTAGCATTGTCAGTGTAGTCCCCACTACAATGATCAGGTGGCACGTGAGGAACATCTACATCTGGCTCTACAACTGGGTTATTTGCCTCGTCGGCAAATGCTTCTCCCCTGATTTAAAAAAAGTTTTTATACATTAAATTTATGGATGAAAACAAACATATTGAAAGGTTAAAATTTTACCTTATCAGACATTTTGGTTCTTGGGACCTGCCCCAAGCTTCTGCGACATTCAACTATGGCTTGATAGCCGAAATGGAAAGAGATATTTTTATCTTCCTCTGTAGTTTCTATTCTAAATTCATCACCCTACATTATGTATGATTGTGTATTTTTAATGTTATTTGATATGATTACAAAAACATTGGAAGGCGATACAATTAATTATAAGATGTTTAGCTACTTACAATTCTTGCGGCTAATTTCAAGTAGCCGCCCTGGCCTAGCTTGTGATGGCCCTTTTTTTCAATCCTATCTTTGGTTTCCTTCGAGGTGTCAGGAAACTACCATCAAAAGATTGAAGTCAGATATGACATAGCACACTTTTATTTTAGACATAGAAAAATTAAAGCTATCGAATTAAAGTTGTAATTTACCTTGCGGGTCCATTTGGCATTTTTCCTCTCACTCTCTGGAACTGTGAGAGGACTCTCGTATCTAGGGTTAAATTTAAATTGTGTCCAATAGGCGCCCCTGGTATATTTCAAATATTTTCCTGTTCCATATTCTTTAAAACCAAAAAGATCAAAAAATTTAAAAAATGTAAAGAGGGTATACCCTAAAAGAAAAATCAAAGGGTAAAAAGAATAAAAATGGTCAAAAAGAGAAAGAAATGAACCCCAAGCAAAAATAGACCAAGGAAAGTGTTCAAGTCTAAATGCCACTACTTTTTTCATCTATTGTAATAAAATAATTGTGTGCAGCTTGTGAAACTTTTGCCACAATTCATGAATAAGTCAAACTGTTTAAACTTGGCTTAGTCATATTTCAATTTCATGTTTTAGATTAGAGAATAAATATCTAGCAAAACAGTTTAATCTTGGCAGATAAGTAGCTAGGTAGAGTGAATAAAAGGTGCTCAACAGTTTAATCTGAGCCCTTGGATGTAATAAGGGTAGAAATAGATATATTCATCATGTAAAAAGAAAAGATTGATCAGGGTTTGCAAGTCTAAATGCACCCTAATAAAGAAGACAAAATGGTAGTGTTAAGTAGATAGGGTAGGTAGATGGTGCTGCAAAGTGTTATCCGATGAATGGTGCTGCTACATGTTAATCATTTACTGTCATCAAAAGTACTGAGGCAGAAAATACACTGGAAAATCACAGCAAGCAAAGTCAAATTCATTAACCTCCCCCATCATTTTTCCCCCTCAAGAGTTTTACTAATTTCCCCAAAAGTACTAAGGTAATTGGAGATCAAAGGGGCTCAAGGCATTTCCTTGACTTCTGGAGGGACCGGACCCTCGGCCTAATGATAAAAAAGACCTAAGCACTTGAAATAATCCATCATTGTTATCTTCCATCTTTAACTTTTTCCAAAGTAAAATCCTATTTTACTTAGGAAACTGATGCAACATTCCATAAAATTCCTCAAAATAACTTGTTATTCTAAGTTTAAGTGTTGAAGATAAAATGTTGCAATTTACTTCATAAGTTATCACTTTCTTAGATGTACAAAGATGTTTTGATTTTCCTTGTCCCTTTTCATATTAACATTTGATTTTACTATATTAAATCCCTAGTAAAATCCCTTTTTCTTATGTATATAACTCCCTTTTCTAATAAATATCCCCAAAACCCTCTTATTATAATGTTTTACCAAAGCATATATAGTCCCGCACATTTAAATACCCCGCTTTATAAAGCCCTTTGGTAAAACTCTAACCTTATATATACCTTCCGCCCCTATGATGAATTAATTATATTAATTTATTCATCGTATAATAAAATATATGAAGAAAAGCGTTAAACACATAACATATGTGTTTAACACCAAAACCAAGAAAAGATTACGACTGAATCCCGCGCCACCATACTCAGCATTCCACGTGGCATTCCACATGGCCAAACCGCCGCAATTCATTTTATACACGGGTACACTAGTCATTTGGACTAATTAACAACCATTCCCGCCTATTAGCTTCTCCCCGGGGTCATTAGATTACACGTCAAAACTTGTTTAAACCCCGACGGGCCCACTTTTGAAACCGCACAAGTTTCCCTTTCCTCCAGCCGTCAGATCATTCCTCCATTGATCAACGGTCCCGATCAATCCCGCTGCCCATCGCATGTGAGTTTTTTAGCCAGCGGGGTATGAGCGGGTTTGACTATTCAGCATTCCACGTGGCAAGCAGCCTGTGGAATCGCTGCCATTGCGATTTTTACCGCCTTCCTCCATAAGCGGTGCGGGCTCATCGCTTACCGCTTATCGAATACCGCCGGTCCCACTCCCTTACGTCACCCCGTACGTCGAATGACGTCATCACCTCGAAAACGACAAAAACCCTTTTGACTTGTTTTTAAGCCATTTTTCCCGTTTTTTTAGTTATTTTGGTTTTCGAAAGAGATTAAGCTCCCGCTGCAAATTTCAAAATTCACTGCAAATACACCAAATTACTCAGAAATTCCGCTGCGCCCGTGTTGAAGAACGTTCCTGCCATTGTCCATTACCTGTTGAAGAACCAGTTTTCATTAAAAAACAGGTATTTATCATTCCGCACCCCGACTGCAAGTTAAGCTTAGTTGCTTGTGTTTTTCTCTGAAAAAGTGGTTAAAAATCCTCTCTGAGTCCTCATTGAAGAGTTAAAACCTGTGAATTTACTTCCCAAACCTGCAATTTGTCCCAAATTTCTTCTTTTCTCCGATATCCCGTCCGGTCTGCAAGAAAAACTGAAACCTCCATTTTGAATCCACAAGAACGAAAATGGGAGGCTCCCCCACCATTCCAAATGTCACTCCTTTGAATGCTCCTCACCGAGATTTAGACTACTTGCCTCTCATAGATGAAGATTTCCAAATAAAAGACCTGCATTTCGATGAAAGTCCCCGTTTGAGTTTCTGTCGCTGCGAAGACGAATACTCAAAAGGGCAAGATCTTATAGGGTTGTGGGAATCCAATCTCCCAAGGTATTTCATTCCTACAGTCCACGTTTTCCTTGAAATCATTCATTATTGTCATGCAAATTATGATCCCACACAAAGAGCTGTATTAGCTCCTGATCAAAGTGTTTTGTTCCCTATAACACCTCAGGCTATCAATGCTATGTTACAATTTGAGCCAGAACAAGAATTAGCACCCTCTATCCATGGAAGGGCTAATCGAGAAAACCAGACATCGTTAACTCCGTAAAAATTGAAAGCAATGTGTCAGTACTTCATGTTACCTGAGCATCAGCCAAAATGGACTCCCCCCTATGGTTTTTGTTTTTTCAATCATTTGGGAAGGCTTATTGTGAATGTAATATCCTTTGTCTTAGGATTCAATACCAGTGAGTATGTTGACGAGATAACTCTGGCTTTGCTATCTATCTTCACCCCTGGAAAGCCTCCTGAGATTAAGTATGACTATGCTTCCTTCATTGCCAACAAAATTCATGATCAATTTTTAAGGCTAGATGATGAAAAAGTGTTCAAGTACTCCTCAATTATCTATCACCTCATAATTTTCTATCACTCAGACAAATTCCCTTTCCCTGTTCAGAAACTTGATGCTAAAGGTAATCCCAGGTCTGTTATTTTTTGGTCCCCCATCATTCATTTGTCCTCTGATTCTCCCTACTCTTATTTAGAATTCATTGATCAGTTCGTACACCCTGCTACAACCTTGTTAACAGGAGTTTCTCCCCCCAGGCTTAGTACTGAGATTAGAAAGACCCTGCAATTGTCAAAGAGTTACAAAGTTGGGGATTGGTACTTGTACCAAAACCATACAGTCATCAGGATTTATGGATGTGAATATGTTGCATTCGTTGCCACTCTATATTCACCAATGAGAATTTTTGCTTTGGAATACTTTAGACAGATGAACAATTCAGATGTAATCCATTTCTGTAATGTAAAGAAGAAAGCACAGTTAAGGATCAAAAGCCAGTTAGGTCCTTTCATTTGCAATTCTATGGAAGCTGAAAGAGATGCTGAACTTATATTAGAGAGAAAATTCCAGACATCTTTCCGTTGGGTCCCTTATGATCCCTTTGGTTTCATTTGTTAGTTAAAAATAAATCATCCTTATACACATCACAGCACCCCCGATAGAACAAAAGAGTGCAAATCAAGATGAATGGGTTAAAGGAACACTTATTGAAGAGGGAAGTGGAGCTGACAAATTGAATAAACTTATGAAAGATGCTTAGAAGAAATTTGACCTAGAAACATATGATCAAATGCAGGTACCCTATATTGGCACATCTTCAACAGCCACTCTACAACAAGCTATACAGGAAGACAGCCCATCACTAACAGCAGAGCCTAAAGGTAAAGGAAAAGAACCTATAGTTCAGGTCATTGAACCCCTGGTCATGGCAGAAAAAGCACAGAGTTCCAAAACACCAGAACAATCTAAAGCTTCTCAAACACCAGCAAAGCAAATCCAAGCTCCAGAGATGCAAACTCCACTGAATGTGGATATAGGGAAAAAGAGGTCAGCTCCAGATACCACACCTTCAAAAGGAGCCCCACAAGTCTATCAAGCTAAAAAACATAAATCTGATCTACCTCCAGATGTAGAGATCATAGCTGAAATATTTGATGATGGCAGGGAAGATAGTCAAGAAATGTGCACAAAAGAAGTGAAACAAACATAAGCCGTAAAAGGGATACAAAAGAATCGAGCACCAAGCATCTTCGACCGCCCAAGACAGCATCGGAGACATAAACGCCATCGATATCAGTAAACAAGGAACGAACCATTAAAAATGAAGGTCTATGATCAAGATATGAAGATGGTTCACAATAAAAGAAGGTTGATGCCGCATCAGATCTTCACAAGGTAAAATGCAAATGAGCCACTTCAAAGCTAAAGTGCCAAAGCCAACTTCAGCAACAGATTACATCAGAACAAATTTTGAAGTGTTAGCAAAGGATATCCATCCCTTGGATCAGATAGAGCTTCATAGAAAAACAGGGGAAATGGTTTATTCTACTCTCACCAACAAAGCCATGGCAGCTTTAACACTACAAGATTCCTTGAATAATATTGCTGCAACATTGAAAATTGAAAGGGCCTCCTCACAGGCCAAGGACAATAGAATAAAGTCTCTAGAAGAGATCATCATTGGTTTGGGTCACAATCCCAAAGACACTAAAGGTATTGAGGCACTGATAAAAAAGAAAGAGGATGATATAGCTGTGACCGAGAAAACAAAGCTTGAAAAGCTTACCATTGCCTCAAGGCACCCCCAGCATACAGGAAATAATAAAAGGAAACGTTAAAGAAACATGGAGTTGCTCTTAAACTCGACAGAGCGACTAAGAGCGACTAAATGAAACCCAGAAGGAGCCGGAAAAGGCATTGCAGGATTGCAGAAATGGTGGAAATACTCAAATGTGTTTCCGCAAAGAAAATACAAAAGACAATGGTGAACAACTTATCCCGTGAATATTTCTAATTTGAATTCCGATGATTTGATTAAACAAATGGAGAGTTTGCAGCTAAAGGTCACAGAACTCCAAGAAGTAAAATTACAATTAACAAAATTGGAGGGAAAATATGACACACCCAAAAAGACAGTAGCTGACAACCTCAGAGAAATAAAAAGGTTGGAAAAATTGGTTGAGGCTTTGCAAAAAGATCTTACACTGGAAAAGCCTCTGAATGAAATAAATGATATTCTTTGGGACAACATCATTAATTTAATAAGAGATATTTGGCCTTCCATTCAAGCTATTTGTGAACAGAATGAGTTAGTCAAGATAGCCCAGGAGGAACAAACAACCAGACATGAATTAAGAGGTGTTTAGCCAGCTCAACAGGCTCATTCAAGCGAACTACAACAAAACAATGTAGGCCTAGCATTGCTAGGAATTGATGACAGAACAGGTGTAGTTTTGGAGGCAAAGAGAATATTTACAAAAATAACTTTCATGCAAAATCTAGAAAGAAAGTGTAATGATATTTTGGTCGACATCAACGTTTTCAGAGAAAAATTTCAAGCTCTGCTGGACAGTGATTTGCCAAGTCCCATGCTCACCGAGGATCAAATAGTAGACTTGGAAACTTATGAGAAAAGAATCAAAGCTCATGCTAAACATATAACTGTAAGTTCTACTAGTATAGGTTCTACTAGCTCATCAGAACCTACAGTACCAACTGGGAAGAGTATTTATGAAAAAGTGAGAAATCTGTTTTATCTGGAACATGAGTTAAAGTATCTATTTCCGAACGAGCCCACTTTTTATAAACTTACTGAAGCTGATGAAACTTTAAGGAAGCTCAGAAGAACAATGATACCAGATGATCAGTGGTGGAAAGAAATGCTGGAAATTTTGTAAAAGACATTTTCAGAATGAAAGTTTATCTTTACTATTGAGTAAATGGTAAAAGAAAGAGTATCAGAAGAAAGAGTATCAGATGAAAGGTCAAAGAGTATCCGTAAGAAGAAAGAATATTCAGCAAAGTCAAAGGAATACGCAAAGGACAGCACAGAGCCTTATTTTAAGCATTTATCCTTAGCACGTCCATGAAGAAAGGAACAGCACATCAGCCGTTACTCATTATTCTATTTACGAGACCATGTGTCTATTGTTTGTTTGTAATATGCTTTAAGTCAGCCTGAATTATTTGCTAGAATAGAGTAAGATTGTTAGGATTATTATTGTATAAATAAGCCCTCAAAGAGAGTCTTTGGGGTGGATTCTATTACTCTGCTGTAACATTGAGGTTTTCGGAATAAAAAGCTTTTGGACAAATTTACTTGTGGTTTACTGGATGACGTTTTGAAGCACTGGACTTGTTGCAGGATTCATGTGTTTGGACTTCAGTTCAATAAGTTTTCCAACCCTTGTGTTTAAAATTTATATCAGTTTATGCTATCATCATATCCGTTTCTGAATAGTTTACATAAAGGATTGAAACAGAATTTGCTTAATTGTACTCTGTTTTCAAATGTGATTATTCTTGATGTTTTCTTCTGGATTAGTTATAAGCATGAATTCTTAATTGCTCATGTTTTTCTGATTTAAACATTGTTGATTACTGTAACAAAGAATCCTTCATTGCTCTTTGCTTGTAGTCATTTCTCTTCTTTCTCTTGAACATGGTGAAAGATTCTTAGTTGCCTTTCATCCCTTCAAGATCATCCCATCCACTTTAAATTTTAAGGATTGTCCTCTGTCTAGCTATCTTGCCCTGTAATACCATCTTGTGCTTAGAATAGAAATCCAGTAAAGCCATCCTTTGACTCCATAGCCCAATGGACTGAAAGCCCTCAACCTTGCCCTTAGTTTGTGGATTCCACCATTTTCCCAAAACAAATTTTGAATCTATAACTAGCCTAAAATCATTCAAAAACAAAGATAAATCATAAAGAGAGAGCCCTCTCTGGATGCAGATTGGCTAGATTCTGCATCTAAAAGGTTGGTTTGTGGTTACCTCGGGTATACTTTCCTCTTACACAACTTCTAGGAAAACCTGAGTGATAACATAGTGGCGACCTGAATCATTTTATTGATACTATTGTTTGATTTATAATCTACAGACAGAGTCTGAAAATCAGCCAGGAAGCCTTTGAAATTGCTTTTGCTATGCAATTGCAAAAGTAAATAAATGCTGTTTCAGTCTATCTCTGATTTAGCTTATAAATTGAATCTTAGTTTCAAAATTTTCAATCAGAATCTCTAGTTTAAACAGATCTTTGAGGAAATCTTAATCACATATCATTATTTCTTAAAGAATTTGTAGAAGTTGTAATTATTTTTCAAGTAAAATCCAAAATTCAAAAACACATATTCTAAGAAAACTGGCTTCAGAAAGGATTCGACATACTAGGTCAAACCCTGACCCAAATCCACCACCAATTTTTGAAAATCCAAATCTGATCCCTAGGATTCTTAGAAGACAAGGAAGTCAAGAGAGTTCTGAAAGAGGAAGTCAAGAGAGTTCTGAAAGAGGAAGTCAGGAAAGTACAGGTAGTTCTAGACCACTCTCTAGATCTGCATCTTGTCCTGTGAAAATTATTTATATTGACGACGTTCCTTTTGACGCGAGATTTGAAACATCTTTGTTTGTAAATTTTTCTGAGACTGAATTATCTAGGTTGATTCCAGATCCTTGGTTCATTGAAGAATTGCAATATAGATTTGTTTCGCATCATCTTGACAGAGAATTTCATAACTCCATTCAATCTGAGCAAGCCTTTGAAGAAAGCTCAAACATTTCTGTAATAACTGAAGCATCTTCGAACTCAGCCACTTTTCAAACACCTGTCAGACCTCCATCTCCACCTGTCAGACCTCCATCTCCTCCTACTAGACCGGCTACTCTTGTTACTCCACTTTATCTTCCAATGGCCAATCGATATGCCCCTTTAATATTACCAGCCAACCCTCCAGCTTTACCACCAGACTACCAAAGTAAGATCACACCTTTTGACGGATCGGGTACCTACACAGCTCAACAACACACCAAAAGGATGACAGATTACTTTGAGTTTTATGAGATTGATACTGATGATATCCGTATGAGAATTTTTGTACAAAGTCTTACCGGAGAAGTTAGAACTTGGTTTAGGGCTCTCACCCCGAACAGTATTGCTGACCTAGAAGCTTTGTATATGGCATTTTTGAACAGATGTGAGAAAAAGAAAGATCCTCTCCAGATCTTATCAGAATTTGAAAAATTAAGAAGAAGACCAAATGAAACCGTACCAGATTACATCATTAGATTTAATGAATCATATCATGCAGTTCCTCTGAATCTAAGACCCCCACCTAATAACGTGTTGGTCAAATTCCCGGACGGTTTTGACTCTGAAATAGCTTATTCTCTTAGGGAAAGAGCTCCACAAACACTAGAGGAAATGCAGAGCATAGTGGTGAGCGTAGAAGCAAATCTGATAGAAAAATGAGCCAGAGAAAGGGTAGAGAGAAGAATGCCTATGAAGGAAGAACCTTCAGCTTTTGAAAAGAAGCTGGATGTAATCATTAAAGGTATGGAAAGATTAGGTGATAGAGTGGAAAACATTGAAAGAAAGTCTGCTACTGATAACCAGAATGTTGCAAGAAACCCAAACTTTAGGAGGAATCTGAACCAAAATATTGGAAAGAATATCCCTGATCAAAACATTAGACCACCTTTCCAAGAAAACTTTGTTGAAGGTTCGACCTCAGAAGGACCTACAGAAGATGTAGAAATAAACAATGTCAATGAGGACAAAGATGAACCAGAAATCTTCCTATCTCAGGATGATCAAGAGAATCATATCCTTGAAACATTCCACACTCATTCAGGTGAGACTTTTGATTTCAAAGAAGGCTATGACACAGCAATCTACGAGGTTCATAAGCAGTACAACTTGAGAAGTAGACTGATAGATGTACCAGAGAAAAATAAACAGAAAACCACAAAACAAAATGTCAAAGGAAAACAAAACATTCCCCCTGTACAAAATACTTCCCCTGTACAAAACATTCCCCAAATACAAATTTTGCCTAGGATAACACCTAGTTTTTCAAATCCAATAATTGAAGATGTCTCTGACAACCAACCAATTGACAAACAACAATCCAATACATCTCCTCATGTAGGAACTGTAGAAGAAACAGTAGAAGTTAGTCCTGAAACATCTTCAAAGCAAAACTTCATTCATGAAAAAGAGAAAAACATTGAAGATCCAGTAAACAGAGAAAATCCAACTGTGCAAAACACTAAAGCTCAAACAGAAAAACCCTTTAATCTAGAAGCCGAAATAGGCAAACTCAAGATAGCTGTTCCTTTATCAGAATTGGCTAAACATGATGTCTATAGGAATCAGATTTCCAAGTCTTTAAACATTAACATTACTGGATTGGATGATTCAGTAAATATTCTTGATGATCAACCCAAACTTCTTTTTGGCCCCGAGGTTAATGGCAAACCAGAAAGTGGGGGAACTCCTCCATTTTATGTAAGCCTGAATGTTCATGACAAGATACTCCATAATGCAATGCTTGATTCTGGAGCATCTCACAATTTGATGCCAAAAGCAGTAATGGAAAGATTGAATCTAGATATTACTATACCATACAAAGATTTGTTTTCATTTGATTCCAGTCAGGTAAAATGTTTAGGTTTAATTAAAGATCTGTGTGTCACTTTGGTCCAATACCCTGCTAAGTCTGTTCTAATGGACATAGTAGTCGCTGATATTCCACCCAAATATGGTATGTTATTGTCTAGGTCTTGGGGTGCTAAACTTGGAGGATCTATTCAATTAGATATGTCTTATGCAACTATTTCAGTATTTGGTCAGCCTAAAAGATTATATAGAGAAACTTTGATGAAGTACTTAGTGAGTAGCCATGAGAAGCCTGAAAACTTCCCGGTTTATTCTGTACATTCTGACATGGATTCTTTTATTTTATACAATGCTGAGTCAGATCTTTCTACTGAAATAGGAGCTCCTGAAAAGGAAATCATAAACAAAACCACTGTCAAAATTGAAGAAATATCTGAAAACAAAGAAACACCAGATGACCAAGAAAAACCTGAAACAACTACACAACTAGCTCTTGTCAGAAAATCTATTAAAACAATTGATGAAGATTACGAACATGAAATTCTATGGCATTTAGAGTTTGATGGCTCAGTAAACAGACTAGGTGCAGGAGCTGGAATTTGGTTACAGAATGTAGAGAACAATCATGCAGAGGGTCATGCTTATAGGTTAAATTTCAAATGCACTAACAACATGGCAGAGTATGAAGCTCTTTTATTGGGGCTTAACCATGTCAAGAAGTTAGGAGGCATTAGGGTATCAATCATAGGCGACTCTGAACTAATTATCCAACAGATTAAAGGAGAATGTGCAACAAAGGACATGAGATTGAAACAATACCGAGAGACAGTTGTAGAGATTCTCAACACATTTCTACAAGCCCAACTTGCCAAAATTCCCAGGAAACAAAACTTGCATGCTCACAGTTTAGCAATGTTTGCTAGTACATGCAAATTGCCTTTTGATCCCAATCATCAGTTTTCAGCTGAGATAAGGCACAGGCCTGCAATACCAGACAATCTTTTGAATTGGAAATTATTTGTGAATAACAATCAAATCAATAGTTTTTTGACACTTCAGAATGAGTTTTCTAACTGTAATATAGATGAAGACATAACTGCTGATAAATTTGATCAAGAAAAAGAACAAAAAATAGAAATTTCAATAGAAAATGCAATTCATATGCTGCATCCAACCACGTTCACTGAAAAAGACATGCAAAATTTGAAACAAATGGAATTTGATGAGATCATAGATGAGACAGAAATCATCAATTTAAAAGATAATCAATTACCCAAAGGATTAACACCTTTGGAAGATCTATTTGACTCAAATGATATTCCATTCAGACCTAAACTGGAACCTGTTAAAGCCGATATGGAGGAATGCAACTTAGGAACACCAGAACATCCAAAAATTGTTAAGTTGTCTAAATCTCTTCCAAAAGATCAGAAGGTAAAATATGTTGAACTATTAAAAGAATTCTAGGACGTCTTTGCTTGGAGTTATGAAGACCTCAAATCTTATGATACATCCATCATTCAACATACTATACCTTTGAAACCAGACCAGAAACCTTTTAAACAAAAGCTTAGGAGAATTAATCCTGTTTTATTACCCTCAATTGAAAAGGAAATCAAAAGAATGTTTGAAGCAGGGATTATAACTCCTATCAGATTTTCAGAATGGGTTTCTAACCTGGTACCAACAAGAAAAAAGACAGGAGAAATCAGACTGTGTGTCGACTTAAGGAATTTGAATAAAGTTTCTTTAAAAGACAACTATCCTCTGCCGAAAATGGACCACATTCTGCAAATGGTAGTAGGATCTTCGAGAATATCATTACTGGATGGATTTTCAGGGTACAACCAGATTCTGGTTCATCCTGATGATCAGGATAAAACAACATTTACCACACCATGGGGTACGTTTAAATATGTCAAAATGCCATTTGGACTCAAGAATGCAGGAGCTACCTTTCAAAGAGCGATGGACATTGCTTTTGCTAAAGAGATACATGATTTTCTCGTTATTTACTTAGATGATTTGACCGTTTTCTCTAAAACAGATCAAGAACATTTAGGTCACCTAAGGCAAGTATTCATAAAGTGCAGAAAATATGGAATTTCTTTAAACCCTAAAAAGTCATTGTTTGGTTTGGAAGAAGGAAAGCTTTTAGGACATATCATTTCTAAAGATGGCATTAGGATTGATCTTGAAAGAATTCAAGCAATTTTGCAAATACCCCACCCCAGAAACATAAAAGAATTGCAAGCATTTATAGGAAAAATCAACTTCTTGAGAAGATTTATTTCTAGTCTAGCAGAGTTACTTAGATTACTAACTAACATGTTGAGGAAATATTCAAGCATTGACTGGACTGTAGAAGCCAAGCAATCATTCGAGGAAATTAAGATGGCTTTAACAAGGACACCAGTTCTGACCAGTCCTAAATTTGATAGAGACTTTATTATTTTTTCATTTGCTTCTGAACATACTGTTGCAGCTTTTTTACTTCAAAAAGATGACCAAGGGTGTGAAAAGCCAATAGCATTTTTTAGTAAAGCACTGAGGGATGCACCTCTAAAGTACAATATTATGGAAAAACAGGCTTTTGCATTGGTAAAAGCAATCAAAGATTTCAGAGTTTATATATTATATTCTCATGTGATAGCATATGTGCCTAATGCAGTAGTTAAAGATATTTTGACTCAAGATGGCATTGAAGGTAAAAGAGGTAAGTGGATAGCTACCATTTTGGAATATGATATTGAGATTAAACCAACCAAAATGATAAAAGGCCAAGGTCTAGCACAACTTATGACAGAAACCAATTGCCAAGCCTTAGATATCAATGAACTGGATAACGAGCAGGAGATGGCGACTCCTCAGATCAGTCAAGCTTTCTTAGATTCACCCTGGTATACTGATATAATTCATGTTCTATTAAACCTGCAAGCTCCTCCAGGGTTGTCCAGAACTAAGCAAAGATTTTTAAAGATGACATCTTTGAAATATTGTATTTTAGATAGCACTTTATTTTGGAAGAATCACGAAGGAATTTTATTGAATTGTCTCTTAAAAGATGAAGCTGATAAAGTGCTTAATGAATTTCATGCAAGGGATTGTGGAGGACATCTCTACTGGAAATCTACTGCAGACAAGATCTTAAGGGCTGGCTTTTACTGGCCAACTTTATTCTCTGATGTTAAGAAATTTGTAACAACTTGTCATAAATGTCAAATATTTGAGGGTAAAAGAAAGTTCGCTCCCTCCGCCTTTAAAACCGCCATGCCAGAGACCCTTTCTGGCAATGGGGTTTTCAGATTTTAATAAGAGATTCAATTCTTTTCAGACAACATAGATGGATCATGGATTTTTAATCAAGCACGGACTATTTCACCAAATGGATTGAAGCCTCCCATGCAGATAGTCCAATGATTCTGAATATAGGTTTTTGAACCAACATACTTTCAAGATTTGGATGTCCACAAAAGATTATAACAGACAACGCTGCTGCATGTAAATCAAAGAAAATGATAAATTTCTGCCATAAATATCATATTACTTTAGGCCATTCAACAGCCTATTACCCCCAAGGTAATGGACTAGCAGAATCCTCCAATAAGAGTTTGATCAATATCATTAAGAAATTGTTGGAGGAGAATAAAAAGAACTGGCATAAGAAACTGACCTATGCATTATGGGCAGACAGACTTACAACCAAGAAATCCATTGGGACTAGTCCTTATGAATTAGTTTATGGTTTGGAGGCAAGATTCCCATCATCGTTAGGAACCCCTGTGATGAAATTACTTCAAGAGGCTCAAGTGGAGACAAATGACATTCAAAGAAGAATTAATCAGACAATCCACCTACAACAAACCAGAGAAGAGGTATACCAAAGATCACAAGTCTTACAGGAAAAGCTAAAGAAAATGTTTGATAAAAGGACTAAAGCAGAGGATTTTCAATTAGGAGACAAGGTCCTAAGATGGGATTCTAGAAGAGATGAAAAAGGGAAACATGGGAAGTTTGATTTCTTGTGGAAAGGGCCTTATATCATCCATGCCTTGCAGGGAAACAATACTTATTTTTTGAAGGACTTGGACAATTCAGAAGTTGAAGAAGGACCAGTCAATGGTCGAATGCTTAAGCATTATTTTGATCCAATTTACTAGAATGTTTAAACGTTCCTAACTTGTACATAATATATTGTTTGCTCGTTATATTTTTGTTACTGCAGTTTGGATTGGATGGTGACTTCTTGGAATTGAAGCCCGAAGTGAAGGCCCTAAGTTCCAAAAAAGTTTTACTATCATATGTAAATAAAGCTACCAGAAGAAGGAAAATTCCTTACTTTCAGTTTGAAGACATTCTGAGGCATCTGATCTACCGTTCTTGACTTTCCACAAGGAAAAGCCATCCCCAAGTGGAGCCAGTGTTAGCCTCCTATATCAATAGGTTTCATCTTTCATGATTGTCTTGATGGAAGTGTGGAATATGTTCAAACCTTCTTACTTGAGCAAAGGTGTTCCATATTCTTGAAAACCAAAAAATCAAAAAATTTAAAAAATGTAAAGAGGGTATACCCTAAAAGAAAAATCAAAGGGTAAAAAGAATAAAAATGGTCAAAAAGAGAAAGAAATGAACCCCAAGCAAAAATAGACCAAGGAAAGTGTGCAAGTCTAAATGCCACTACTTTTTCATCTATTGTAATAAAATAATTGTGTGCAGCTTGTGAAACTTTTGCCACAATTCATGAATAAGTCAAACTGTTTAAACTTGGCTTAGTCATATTTCAATTTCATGTTTTAGATTAGAGAATAAATATCTAGCCAAACAATTTAATCTTGGCAGATAAGTAGCTAGGTAGAGTGAATAAAAGGTGCTCAACAGTTTAATCTGAGCCATTGGATGTAATAAGGGTAGAAATAGATAGATTCATCATGTAAAAAGAAAAGATTGAAAAGGGTTTGCAAGTCTAAATGCACCCTAATAAAGAAGACAAAATGGTAGTGTTAAGTAGATAGGGTAGGTAGATGGTGCTACAAAGTGTTATCTGATGAATGGTGCTGCTATATGTTGGTTGATCCTTTACATTCATCACAAGTACTAAAGCAAGAAATACACTGGAAAATTACAGCAAGCAAAGTCAAATTCATTAACCTCCCTCATCATTTTCCCCCTCAAGAGTTTTACTAATTTCCCCCAAAAAAGTACTAAGGTAATTGGAGATCAAAGGGGCTCAAGGCATTTCCTTGACTTCTGGAGGGACCGGACCCTCGGCCTAATGATCAAAAAAGACCTAAGCACTTCAAATAATTCATCATTGTTATCTTCCATCTTTAACTTTTCCTAGGTAAAATCCTATTTTACTTAGGAAACTGATGCAACATTCCATAAAATTCCTCAAAACAACTTGTTATTCTAAGTTTAAGTGTTGAAGATAAAAATGTGCAATTTACTTCATAAGTTTTCACTTTCTTAGATATACAAAGATGTTTTGATTTTCCTTGTCCTTTTTCATGCTAACACCTAACTCTATTATATTAAATCCCTAGTGAAATCCCTTTTTCTTATGTATATAACTCCCTTTTCTAATAAATATCCCCAAAACCCTCTTATTATAATGTTTTACCAAAGCATATATAGTCCCGCGCATTTAAATACCCCGCTTTATAAAGCCCTTTGGTAAAACTCTAACCTTATATATACATTCCGCCCCTATGATGAATTAATTATATTAATTTATTCATCGTATAATAAAATATATGAAGAAAAGCGTTAAACACATAACATATGTGTTTAACACCAAAAACAAGAAAAGACTACGACGAAATCCTGCGCCACCATACTCAGCATTCCACGTGGCATTCCACATGGCCAAACCCCGCCGCAATTCATTTTATAAATTCACGGGGTTAATTAGTCATTTGGACTAATTAACAACCATTCCCGCCTATTAGCTTCTCCCCGGGGTGATTAGATTACACGTCAAAACTTGTTTAAACCCCGACGGGCCCACTTTCCAAACCGCACAAGTTTCCCTTTCCTCCAGCCGTCAGATCATTCCTCCATTGATCAACGGTCCCGATCAATCCCGCTGCCCATCGCAGGTGAGTTTTTTAGCCAGCGGGGAATGAGCGGGTTTGACTATTCAGCATTCCACGTGGCAAGCAACCTGTGGAATCGCTGCCATTACGATTTTTACCGCCTTCCTCCATAAGCGGTGCGGGCTCACCGCTTACCGATTATCAAATACCGCCGGTCCCACTCCCTTTCGTCACCCCGTACGTCGAATGACGTCATCGCCTCGAAAACAACAAAAAACCCTTTTGACTTGTTTTTAAGCCATTTTTCGCGTTTTTTTAGTTATTTTGGTTTTTGAAAGAGACTAAGCTCCCGCTGCAAATTTCAAAATTCACTGCAAATACACCAAATTACTCAGAAATTCCGCTGCGCCCGTGTTGAAGAACGTTCCTGCCATTGTCCATTACCTGTTGAAGAACCAGTTTCCATTAAAAAACAGGTATTTATCATTCCACGCCCCGACTGCAAGTTAAGCTTGGTTTCTTGTGTTTTTCTCTGAAAAAGTGGTTAAAAATCCTCTCTGAGTCCTCATTGAAGAGTTAAAACCTGTGAATTTGCTTCCCAAACCTGCAATTTGTCCCAATTTCTTCTTTTGTCAGATATCCCGTCCGGTCTGCAAGAAAAACTGAAACCTCCATTTTGAATCCACAAGAACCAAAATGGAGGCCCCTACCGCTCTAAATGTCACTCCTTTGAATGCTCCTCACCGAGATCTAGACTACTTGCCTCTCATAGATGAAGATTTCCAAATAAAAGACCTGCATTTCGATGAAAGTCCCCGTTTGAGTTTCTGTCGCTGCAGAGACGAATACTCAAAGGGGCAAGATCTTATAGGGTTGTGGGAATCCAATCTCCCAAGGCATTTCATTCCTACAGTTCACGTTTTCCCTGAAATCATTCATTATTGTCATGCAAATTATGATCCCATACAAAGAGCTGTATTAGCTCCTCATCAAAGTGTTTTTTTCCCTATAACACCTCAGGCTATCAATTCTATGTTACAATTTGAGCCAGAACAAGAATTAGCACCTCTATCAGGCGGAAGGGCTAATTGAGAAACCGCACCATGAACTCCAGTAAAAATTGAAAGCAATGTGTCACATCGTGTTACCCGAGTATCACCAAAAGGACTCTCCCCCTATGGTTTTTGTTTTTTCAATCATTTGGGAAGGCTTATTGTGAATGTAATATCCTTTGTCTTAGGATTCAGTTATCAAAGAGTATGTTGACGAGATAACTCTGGCTTTGCTATCTATCTTCACCCCTGGACAGCCTCCTGAGATTAAGTATGACTATGCCTCCTTCATTGCCAACAAAATCCATGATCAATTTTTAAGGCTAGATGATGAAAAAGTTTTCAAGTACTCCTCAGTTATCTATCACCTCATAATTTTCTATCACTCAGACAAATTCCCTTTCTCTGTTCAGAAACTTGATGCTAAAGGTAATCACAGGTCTGTTATTTTTTGGTCCCCCATCATTCATTTGTCCTCTGATTCTCCCTACTCTTATTCAGAATTCATTGATCAATTTGTACATCCTGCTACAACCTTGTTAACAGGAGTTTCTCCCCCCAGGCTTAGTACTGAGATAAGAAAGACCCCGCAATTGTCAAAAAGTTACAAAGTTGGGGATTGGTACTTGTACCAAAACCATACAGTTATCAGGATTTATGGATGTGAATTACATCCATTCAAGTTACCCGGATATGTACCAATGAGAATTTTTGCTTTGGAATACTTTAGACAGATGAATAACTCAGATGTAATCCATTTCTGCAATGTAAAGAAGAAAGCACAGTTAAGGATCAAAAGCCAGTTAGGTCCTTTCATTTGCAATTCTAGAGAAGTTGAGAGAGATGCAGAACTTATATTAGAGAGAAAATTCGAGACATCTTTCCGTTGGGTCCCTTATGACCCCTTTGGTTTCATTTGTGAAAGAAGGTTAAAAAATAAGTCATCTCCTTATATACATCACAGAATTCCTGACATAGAACAGTATGCAAATCAAGATGAATGGCTTAAAGGAACACTTATTGAAGAGGGAAGTGGAGCTGACAAATTGAATAAACTTATGAAAGATGCTGAGAAGAAATTTGACCTAGAAACATATGATCAAATGCAGGTACCCTATATCGGCACATCTTCAACAGCCACTCTACAACAAGCTATACAGGAAGACAGCCCATCAGTAACAGCAGAGCCGAAAGGTAAAGGAAAAGAACCTATAGTTCAGGTCATTGAAACCCTGGTCATGGCAGAAAAATCACAGAGTTCCAAAACACCAGAACAATCTAAAGCTTCTCAAACACCAACAAAGCAAATCCAAGCTCCAGAGATGCAAACTCCACTGAATGTGGAAATAGGGAAAAAGAGGTCAGCTCCAGATACCACACCTTCAAAAGGAGCCCCACAAGTCTATCAAGCTAAAAAACATAAATCTGATCTACCTCCAGATGTAGAGATCATAGATGAAATATTTGATGATGTCAGGGAAGATAGTCAGCAAACAGGTACAGCAAGTGAAACAAATATAAGCCAGAAAGGGATACAAAAGCAACTGAGCACTGAAGTATCTTCTTTCAGACCGCCCAAGACAGGTACTGGAGACATAAAGAAAACCGTCATTGATATCAAAACAAGGAATGAACCATTAAAAATGAAGGTCTATGATCAGTATATGAAGATGGCTCCTCACAATCAGCAAAGGTTGATGTCAGCATTTGATCTTTCACAAGGTAAAATGCAAATGAGCCACTTCAAAGCAAAGGTGCCAAAGCCAACTTCAGCAACAGATTACATCAGAACAAATTTTGAAGTTTTAGCAAAAGATATCCATCCCCTGGATCAGATAGAGCTTCATAGACAAACAGGGGAAATGGTTTATTCTTCTCTCACCAATAAAGCCATGGCAGCTTTGACTCTGCAAGATTCCTTGAATAATACTACTGCAACATTGAAGATTGAGAGGGCCTCCTCACAGGCCAAGGACAATAGAATAAAGTCTCTAGAAGAGATCATCATTGGTTTGGGACACAATCCCAAAGACACTAAAGGTATTGAGGCATTGATAAAAAAGAAAGAGGATGATATAGCTGCACTCAGAAAACAGCTGAAAATACTAGCCTCAAGGCACCCCCAGACACAGGAAGTAATAAAAGGAAATTCACAAGAAGAAATGATGGAGTTGCTCTTGAATTTGACAGAGCGACTAAATGAAACAGAGAAGGAGCTGGAAAAGGCATTGCAGGAACAGGAAATTCTCAAACAGGCTTCAGCAACAGGTACTACAGGACAACAGGAACAATCATCTCAGGTGAATATTTCTAATTTGAATTCTGAGGATTTAATTAAACAGATGGAGAGTTTGCAGCTAAAGGTCACAGAACTCCAAGAAACAAAATTACAATTAACAAAATTGGAGGGAAAATATGACACATCCAAAAAGACAGATGCTGACAACCTCAGGGAAATAAAAAGATTGGAGAAATTGGTTGAGGCTTTGCAAAAAGATCTTTCACTGGAAAAGCCTCTGAACGAAATAAATGATATTCTTTGGGACAACATCATTAACTTAATAAGGGATATTTGGCCTTCCATCCAAGCTATTTTTGAGCAGAATGAGTTAGTCAAGATAGCCCAAGAGAAAATAAATAAAACTAGACATGAATTAAGGGGCAAGCCAGAGCATGCCCAGCAGATCATTCAATTTTTGAATTCCAAAACAAAACAACAGCTTGCATTGATAGGAATTGATGATAGAACAGGTGTAGTTTTGGAAGCAAAGAGAATTTTCACCAAGAGGACTTTCATGCAAAATCTAGAAAGAAAGTGTAATGACATTTTGGTCGACATCAACGTTTTTAGAGAGAAGTTTCAAGCTTTGCTGGACAGTGAATTGCCAAGTCCCATGCTCACAGAGGATCAAATAGTAGACTTGGAAACATATGAGAAAAGAATAAAAGCTCATGCTAAAAATACAGCTATAGGTTCTACTAGCTCATCAGAACCTGTAATACCAACCGGAAAAAGTATTTATGAAAAAGTGAGGAATCTATTTCATCTGGAGCATGAATTAAAATATCTATTTCCGAACGAGCCCACTTTTTATAAACTTACTGAAGCCGATGAAACTTTAAGGAAGCTCAGAAGAACAATGATACCAGATGATCAGTGGTGGAAGGAAATGATGGAAATTTTGTAAAAAATGTTGTCAGGACAAAAGTTTATCTTTACTATGAAGTAAATGGTAAAAACAGAAATGCAAGTAAAGAGTATCAGATGAAAGAGTAAAGAGTATCCGTGAGAAGTAAAAGTATTCAACAAGTCAAAGGAATACGCAAAGGACAGCACAAAGCCCTATTTAGAGCACTTATCCTTAGCACGTCCATGAAGAAAGGAACAGCACATCAGCCGTTACTCATTATTCTCTTTTCGAGACCATGTGTCTCTTGTTTGTTGTAAATGCTCTTTAAGTCAGCCTGAATTCTTGGCTAGGATAGAGTAAGATTGTTAAGATTATTTTTGTATAAATAAGCCTTCAAATAGAGTTTTGAGGTGTGGATTCTATTACTCTGCTGTAACATTGAGGTTTTCGGAATAAAAAGCTTTTGGACAAATTTACTTGTGGCTTACTGGATGACGTTTTGAAGCACTGGACTTGTTGCAGGATTCATGTGTTGGACTTCAGCTCAATAAGTTTTCCAACCCTTGTGTTTAAATTTTATATTAGTTTATGCTATCATCATATCCGTTTCTGAATAGTTTACATAAAGGATTGAAACAGAATTTGCTTAATTGTACTCTGTTTTCAAATGTGATTATTCTCGATGTTTTCTTCTGGATTAGTCATAAGCATGAATTCTTAATTGCTCATGTTTTGCTGATTTAAACATTGTTGATTACTGTAACAAAGAATCCTTCATTGCTCTTTGCTTGTAGTCAATTCTCTTCTTTCTCTTGAATATGGTGAAAGATTCTTAGCTGCCTTTCATCACTTCAAGACCATCCATCCACTTTAAATTTGAAGGATTGTTCTCTGTCTAGCTATCTTGCCCTGTAATACCATCTTGTGTTTAGAAAAGAAATCCAGTAAAGCCATCCTTAGACTCCATAGCCCAATGGACTGAAAGCCCTCGACCTTGCCCTTAGTTTGTGGATTCCACCATTTTCCAAAACAAACTTTGAATCTATAACTAGCCTAAAACCTTTCAAGAACAAAGATAAATCATAAAGAGAGAGCCCTCTCTGGATGCAGATTGGCTAGATTCTGCATCTAAAAGATTGGTTTGTGGTTACCTCGGGTATACTTTCCTCTTACACAACTTCTAGGAAAACCTGAGTAATAACATAGTGGCGACTCCGCTGGGGAACTGAATCATTTTATTGATACTATTGTTTGATTTATAATCTACAGACAGAGTCTGAAAATCAGCCAGGAAGCCTTTGAAAATGCTTTTGCTATGCAATTGCAAAAGTAAATAAATGCTGTTTCAGTCTATCTCTGATTTAGCTTATAAATTGAATCTTAGTTTCAAATTTTTCAATCAGAATCTCTAGTTTAAACAGATCTTTGAGGAAATCTTAATCACATATAAGTATTTCTTAAAGAATTTGTAGAAGTTGTATTTATTTTTCAAGTAAAACCCAAAATTCAAAAACACATATTCTAAGAAAACTGGCTTCAGAAAGGATTCGACATACTAGGTCAAACCCTGACCCAAATCCACCACCAATTTTTGAAAATCCAAACCTGATCCCTAGGATTCTTATAAGACAAGGAAGTCAAGAAAGTTCTGAAAGAGGAAGTCAGGAAAGTACAGGTAGTTCTAGACCACTTTCTAGATCTGCATCTTGTCCTGTGAAAATTATTTATATTGATGACATTCCTTTTGATGCACGATTTGAAACATCTTTGTTTGTAAATTTTTCTGAGACTGAATTATCTAGATTAATTCCAGATCCTTTGTTCTTTGAAGATTTGCAATACAGATTCATTTCACATCATCTTGACAGAGAATTGCATAACTCCCTTCAGTCTGAGCAAGCCTTTGAAGAAAGCTCAAATACTTCTGTGGTAACTGAAGCATCTCCGAGCTCAGTCACTTTTCAAACACCTGTTAGACCTCCATCTCCTCAGATTAGACCTTCATCTCCTCCCGTTAGACCTCCATCTCCTCCTACTATACCTGCAACTCTAGTCAATCCACTTTATCTTCCAATGGCTAATCGATATGCCCCTTTACAGTTACCAGCCAACCCTCCAGCTTTACCAGCAGACTACCAAAGTAAGATCACACCTTTTGACAGATCAGGTACCTACACAGCTCAACAACACACCAAAAGGATGACATATTACTTTGAGTTTTATGAGATTGATACTGATGATATCCGTATGAGAATTTTCGTACAAAGTCTTACTGGAGAAGTTAGAACTTGGTTTAGGGCTCTCACCCCGAACAGTATTGCTGACCTAGAAGCTTTGTATAGGGCATTTTTGAACAGATGGGAGAAAAAGAAAGATCCTCTCCAGATCTTATCAGAATTTGAAAAATTAAGAAGAAGACCAAATGAAACCGTACCAGATTACATCATTAGATTGAATGAATCATATCATGCAGTTCCTCTGAATCTAAGACCCCCACCTAATAACGTGTTGGTCAAATTCCCAGACGGTTTTGACTCTGAAATAGCTTATTCTCTTAGGGAAAGAGCTCCACAAACACTAGAGGAAATGCAGAGCATAGTGGTGAGCGTAGAAGCAAATCTGATAGAAAAACTAGCCAGAGAAAGAGCAGAGAGAAGAATGCCTATGAAGGAAGAACCTTCAGCTTTTGAAAAGAAGCTGGATGTAATCATTAAAGGTATGGAAAGGTTAGGTGATAGAGTGGAAACCATTGAAAGAAAGTCTGCTACTGATAACCAGAATGTTGCAAGAAACCCAAACTTTAGGAGGAATCTGAACCAAAATATAGGAAAGAATGTCCCTGATCAAAACATTAGACCACCTTTCCAAGAAAACTTTGTTGAAGGTTCAACCTCAGAAGAACCTACAGAAGATGTAGAAATAAACACTGTCAATGAGGACAAAGATGAACCAGAAGTCTTCCTATCTCAGGATGATCAAGAGAATCATATCCTTGAAACATTCCACACTCATTCAGGTGAGACTTTTGATTTCAAAGAAGGCTATGACACAGCAATCTACGAGGTTCATAAGCAGTACAACTTGAGAAGTAGACGGATAGATGTACCAGAGAAAAATAAACAGAAAACCACAAAACAAAATGTCAAAGGAAAACAAAACATTCCCCCTGTACAAAATACATCCCCTGTACAAAACATTCCCCAAATACAAATTTTGCCTAGGATAACTCCTAGTTTTTCAAATCCAATAATTGAAGATGTCTCTGACAACCAACTAATTGACAAACATCAATCTAATACATCTCCTCAAGTAGGAACTGTAGAAGAAACAGTGGAAGTTAGTCCTGAAACATCTTCAAAGCAAAACTTCATTCATGAAAAAGAGAAAAACATTGAAGATCCAGTAAACCGAGAAAATCCAACTGTGCAAAATGTTAAAGCTCAAACAGAAAAACCCTTTAATCTAGAAGCTGAAATAGGCAAACTCAAGATAGCCAAGCCTTTATCGTAATTGGCTAAATGTCATGTCTATAGGAATCGTATCCTCTCTCCCCACCCATATTATCGGATTGGATGATTCGAAGAACATTCTCGATGATCAACCCAAACTTCTTTTTGGCCCTGAGGTTAATGGCAAACCAGAAAGTGGGGGAACTCCTCCATTTTATGTAAGCCTGAATGTTCATGACAAGATACTCCATAATGCAATGCTTGATTCTGGAGCATCTCACAATTTGATGCCAAAAGCGGTAATGGAAAGATTGAATCTGGATATTACTAGACCATACAAAGATTTGTTTTCATTTGATTCCAGTCAGGTAAAATGTTTAGGTTTAATTAAAGATCTGTGTGTCACTTTGGTCCAATACCCTGCTAAGTCTGTTTTAATGGACATAGTAGTCGCTGATATTCCACCCAAATATGGTATGTTATTATCTAGGTCTTGGGGTGCTAAACTCGGAGGATCTATTCAATTAGATATGTCTTATGCAACTATTTCAGTATTTGGTCAGCCTAAAAGATTATATAGAGAAACTTTGATGAATTACTTAGTGAGTAGCCATGAGAAGCCTGAAAACTTCCCGGTTTATTCTGTACATTCTGACATGGATTCTTTTATTTTATACAATGCTGAGTCAGATCTTCCTACTGAAATAGGAGCTCCTGAAAAGGAAATCATAAACAAAACCACTGTCAAAATTGAAGAAATATCTCAAAACAAAGAAACACCAGATGACCAAGAAAAACCTGAAAAAACTAAACAACTAGCTCTTGTCAGAAAATCTGTTAAAACAATTGATGAAGATTACGAACATGAAATTCTATGGCATTTAGAGTTTGATGGCTCAGTAAACAGACTAGGTGCAGGAGGTGGAATTTGGTTACACAATGTAGAGAACAATCATGCAGAGGGTCATGCTTATAGGTTAAATTTCAAATGCACTAACAACATGGCAGAGTATGAAGCTCTTTTATTGGGGCTTAAACATGTCAAGAAGTTAGGAGGCATTAGGGTATCAATCATAGGCGACTCTGAACTAATTATCCAACAAATTAAAGGAGAATGTGCAACAAAAGACATGAGACTGAAACAATACCGAGAGACAGTTGTTGAGATTCTCAACACATTTCTACAAGCCCAACTTGCCAAGATTCCCAGGAAACAAAACTTGCATGCTCACAGTTTAGCAATGTTTGCTAGTACATGTAAGTTGCCTTTTGATCCTAATCATCAGTTTTCAGCTGAGATAAGACACAGGCCTGCAACACCCGACAATGTTTTGAATTGGCAAGTATTTGTGAATAACCATCAAATCAATAGTTTTTTGACACTTCAGAATGAGTTTTCTAACTGTAATATAGATGAAGACATGACTGCTGATAAAATTGATCTAGAAAAAGAACAAAAAATGGAAATTTCAAGAGAAAATGCAATTCATATGCTGCATCCAACCACATTCACTGAAAAAGACATGCAAAATTTGAAACAAATGGAATTTGATGAGATCATAGATGAGACAGAAATCATCAATTTAAAAGATAATCAATTACCCAAAGGATTAACACCCTTGGAAGATCTATTTGACTCAAACGATATTCCATTCAGACCTAAAATGGAACCTGTTAAAGCCGATATGGAGGAATGCAACTTAGGAACCCCAGAACATCCAAAAATTGTTAAGTTGTCTAAATCTCTTCCAAAAGATCAGAAGGTAAAATATGTTGAACTATTAAAAGAATTCCAGGATGTCTTTGCTTGGAGTTATGAAGACCTCAAATCTTATGATACATCCATCATTCAACATACTATACCTTTGAAACCAGACCAGAAACCTTTTAAACAAAAGCTTAGGAGAATTAATCATGTTTTATTACCCTCAATTGAAAAGGAAATCAAAAGAATGTTTGAAGCAGGGATTATATCTCCTATCAGATTTTCAGAATGGGTTTCTAACCTAGTACCAACCAGAAAAATGACAGGAGAAATCAGACTGTGTGTTGATTTAAGGAATTTGAATAAAGTTTCTTTAAAAGACAACTATCCTCTACCTAAAATGGATCACATTCCGCAAAGGGTAGTGGGATCTTCGAGAATATCACTACTGGATGGATTTTCAGGGTACAACCAGATTCTGGTTCATCCTGATGATCAGGATAAAACAGCATTTACCACACCATGGGGTACGTTTAAATATGTCAAAATGCCATTTGGACTCAAGAATGCAGGAGCTACTTTTCAAAGAGCGATGGACATTGCTTTTGCTAAAGAGATACATGATTTTCTGGTTATTTACTTAGATGATTTGACCGTTTTCTCTAAAACAGATCAAGAACATTTAGGTCACCTAAGGCAAGTATTTATAAAGTGCAGAAAATATGGAATTTCGTTAAACCCTAAAAAGTCATTGTTTGGTTTGGAAGAAGGAAAGCTTTTAGGACATATCATTTCTAAAGATGGCATTAGGATTGATCCTGAAAGAATTCAAGCAATTTTGCAAATACCCCACCCCAGAAACATAAAAGAATTGCAAGCATTTATAGGAAAAATCAACGTCTTGAGAAGATTTATTTCTAGTCTAGCAGAGTTACTTAGATTACTAACTAACATGTTGAGGAAAGATTCAAGCATTGACTGGACTGTAGAAGCCAAGCAATCATTCGAGGAAATTAAGATGGCTTTAACAAGGACACCAGTTTTGACCAGTCCTAAATTTGATAGAGACTTTGTTATTTTTTCATTTGCTTCTGAACATACTGTTGCAGCTGTTTTACTTCAAAAAGATGACCAAGGGTGTGAAAAGCCAATAGCATTTTTTAGTAAAGCACTGAGGGATGCACCTCTAAAGTACAATATTATGGAAAAATAGGCTTTTGCATTGGTAAAAGCAATCAAAGATTTTAGAGTTTACATATTATATTCTCATGTGATAGCATATGTGCCCAATGCAGTAGTTAAAGATATTTGGACTCAAGATGGCATTGAAGGTAAACGAGGTAAGTGGATAGCTACCATTTTGGAATATGATATTGAAATCAAGCCAACCAAACTGATAAAAGGCCAAGGCCTAGCACAAATTATGACAGAAACCGATTGCCAAGCCTTAGATATCAATGAACTGGATAACGAGCAGGAGATGGCGACTCCCCAGATCAGTCAAGCTTTCTTAGATTCACCCTGGTATACTGATATAATTCATGTTCTATTAAACCTGCAAGCTCCTCCAGGGTTGTCCAGAACTAAGCAAAGATTTTTAAAGATGACATCTTCGAAATATTGTATTTTAGATAGCACCTTATTTTGGAAGAATCACGAAGGAATTTTATTGAATTGTCTCTTAAAAGATGAAGCCGATAAAGTGCTTAATGAATTTCATGCAGGGGATTGTGGAGGACATCTTTACTGGAAATCTACTGCAGACAAAATCTTAAGGGCTGGTTTTTACTGGCCAACATTATTTTCTGATGTAAAGAAATTTGTAACAAGCTGTCACAAATGTCAGATATTTGAGGGTAAAAGAAAGTTGTTACCTCTTCCTTTAAAACCAGTTTCCACAGAAAAACCCTTTCAACAATGGGGTTTAGATTTTATTGGAGAGATTCACCCCCCTTCTTCAGGACAACATAGATGGATTTTAACTGCTACAGACTATTTCACCAAATGGATTGAAGCCATCCCATGTAGATAGTCCAATGATTCTGTAATCATAGGGTTTCTTGAAACCAACATACTTTCAAGATTTGGATGTCCAGAAAAGATTATAACAGACAACGCTGCTGCATTTAAATCAAAGAAAATGATAAATTTCTGCCATAAATATCATATTACTCTAGGCCATTCAACAGCCTATTACCCCCAAGGTAATGGACTAGCAGAATCCTCCAATAAGAGTTTGATCAATATCATTAAGAAATTGTTGGAGGAGAATAAAAAGAACTGGCATAAGATGCTGACCTATGCATTATGGGCAGACAGACTTACAACCAAGAAATCCATTGGGACTAGTCCTTATGAATTAGTTTATGGTTTGGAGGCAAGATTCCCATCATCGTTAGGAATCCCTGTGATGAAATTACTTCAAGAGGCTCAAGTGGAGCCAAATGACATTCAAAGAAGAATTAATCAGACAATCCACCTACAACAAACCAGAGAAGAGGTATACCAAAGATCACAAGTCTTACAGGAAAAGCTAAAGAAAATGTTTGATAAAAGGACTAAAGCAGAAGATTTTCAATTAGGAGACAAGGTCCTAAGATGGGATTCTAGAAGAGAAGAAAAAGGAAAACATGGGAAGTTTGATTTCTTGTGGAAAGGGCCTTATATCATCCATGCCTTGCAGGGAAACAATACTTATTTTTCGAAGGACTTGGACAATTCAGAAGTTGAAGAAGGACCAGTCAATGGTCGAATGCTTAAGCATTATTTTGATCCAATTTACTAGAATGTTTAAATGTTCCTAACTTGTACATAATATATTGTTTGCTTGTTATATTTTTGTTACTGCAGTTTGGATTGGATGGTGACTTCTTGGAATTGAAGCCCGAAGTGAAGGCCCTAAGTTCCAAAAAGGTTTTACTATCATATGTAAATAAAGCTACCAGAAGAAGGAAAATTCCTTACTTTCAGTTTGAAGACATTCAGAGGCATCTGATCTACTGTTCTTGACTTTCCACAAGGAAAAGCCATCCCCAAGTGGAGCCAGTGTTAGCCTCCTATATCAATAGGTTTCATCTTTCATGATTGTCTTGATGGAAGTGTGGAATATGTTCAAACCTTCTTACTTGAGCGAAGGTTTTCCATATTCTTAAAAAACCAAAAAATCAAAAAATTTTAAAAAATGTAAAGAGGGTATACCCTAAAAGAAAAATCAAAGGGTGAAAAGAATAAAAATGGTCAAAAAGAGAAAGAAATGAACCCCAAGCAAAAAATAGACCAAGGAAAGTGTGCAAGTCTAAATGCCACTACTTTTTTCATCTATTGTAATAAAATAATTGTGTGCAGCTTGTGAAACTTTTGCCACAATTCATGAATAAGTCAAACTATTTAAACTTGGCTTAGTCATATTTCAATTTCATGTTTTAGATTAGAGAATAAATATCTAGCCAAACAGTTTAATCTTGGCAGATAAGTAGCTAGGTAGAGTGAATAAAAGGTGCTCAACAGTTTAATCTGAGCCCTTGGATGTAATAAGGGTAGAAATAGATAGATTCATCATGTACAAAGAAAAAGATTGAAAAGGGTTTGCAAGTCTAAATGCACCCTAATAAAGAAGACAAAATGGTAGTGCTAAGTAGATAGGGTAGGTAGATGGTGCTACAAAAGTGTTATCTGATGAATGTTGCTGCTACATGATGGTTAATCATTTACTTTCATCACAAGTACTAAAGCAGGAAATACACTGGAAAATCACAGCAAGCAAAGTCAAATTCATTAACCTCCCCCATCATTTTTCCCCCTCAAGAGTTTTACTAATTTCCCCAAAAGTACTAAGGTAATTTGAGATCGAAGGGGCTCAAGGCATTTCCTTGACTTCTGGAGGGACCGGACCCTCGGCCTAATGATCAAAAGACCTAAGCACTTGAAATAATCCATCATTGATTATCTTCCATTTTTAACTTTTCCTAAGTAAAATCCTATTTAACTTAGGAAACTGATGCAACATTCCATAAAATTCCTCAAAACAACTTGTTATTCTAAGTTTAAGTGTTGAAGATAAAAATGTGCAATTTACTTCATAAGTTGTCACTTTCTTAGATATACAAAGATGTTTTGATTTTCCTTGTCCTTTTTCATGCTAACACCTAACTCTATTATATTAAATCCCTAGTGAAATCCCTTTTTCCTATGTATATAACTCCCTTTTCTAATAAATATCCCCAAAACCCTCTTATTATAATGTTTTACCAAAGTATATATAGTCCCGCACATTTAAAATAAATACCCCGCTTTATAAAGCCCTTTGGTAAAAACTATAGCCTTATATATACATTCCGCCCCTATGATGAATTGATTATATTAATTTATTCATCGTATAATAAAAATATACAAAAAAACCTTTAGACATGCGACAGGTGTGTTTAATATCAAAAACATATTAATAAAACTCCGCGGAAGTTTATGCCACCGTGTTCTGTCCACGTGGCATTCCACATGGCCAAACTCCGCCACGATCTATTTCATAAATTCACGGGGTTAATTAGTCATTTGGACTAATTAACAACCATTCCCGCCTATTAACTTCTCCCCGGGGTGATTAGATTACACGTTAAAACCTTTTCAAACCCCGACGGGCCCACCTTTGAAGCCGCACAAGTTCCCATCCTTTTCAGCTGTCAGATCATCCCTCCTTTAATCAACGGTCCCGATCAATCCCGCTGCCCATCCCGTGTGAGTTATTTAGCCAGCGGGGAGTGGGCGGTTTTTGACTATTCAGCATTCCACGTGGCAAGCGTCCTGTGGAATCGCTGCCATCGCGTTTTTTACCGCCCTCGTCCAAAAGCGGCGCGGGCTTACCGCTTACCGCCTACCGCATACCGCCGGCCCCACTCCCTTACGTCACCCCGTACGTCAAATGACGTCATCACCTCGAAAACGACAAAAACCCTTTTGACTTGTTTTTAAGCCATTTTTCGCGTTTTTTTAGTTATTTTGGTTTTCGAAAGAGACTAAGCTCCCGCCGCAAATTTCAAAATTCACTGCAAATACACCAAATTACTCAGAAATTCCGCTGCGCCCGTGTTGAAGAACGTTCCTGCCATTGTCCATTACCTGTTGAAGAACCAGTTTTCATTAAAAAACAGGTATTTATCATTCCGCACCACGACTGCAAGTTAAGCTTAGTTTCTTGTGTTTTTCTCTGAAAAAGTGGTTAAAAATCCTCTCTGAGTCCTCATTGAAGAGTTAAAACCTGTGAATTTACTTCCCAAACCTGCAATTTGTCCCAATTTCTTCTTTTGTCCGATATCCCGTCCGGTCTGCAAGAAAAACTGAAACCTCCATTTTGAATCCACAAGAACCAAAATGGAGGCCCCTACTGCTCTAAACGTCACTCCTTTGAATGCTCCTCACCGAGATCTAGACTACTTGCCTCTCATAGATGAAGATTTCCAAATAAAAGACCTGCATTTCGATGAAAGTCCCCGTTTGAGTTTCTGTCGCTGCAGAGACGAATACTCAAAGGGGCAAGATCTTACAGGGTTGTGGGAATCCAATCTCCCAAGGTATTTCATTCCTACAGTTCACGTTTTCCCTGAAATCATTCATTATTGTCATGCAAATTATGATCCCACACAAAGAGCCGTATTAGCTCCTGATCAAAGTGTTTTGTTCCCTATAACACCTCAGGCTATCAATGCTATGTTACAATTTGAGCCAGAACAAGAATTAGCACCTCTATCCATGGAAGGGCTAATTGAGAAAACCAGACTGTTAACTCCATAAAAATTGAAAGCAATGTGTCAGTACTTCATGTTACCTGAGCATCAGCCAAAAGGGACTCCCCCCTATGGTTTTTGTTTTTTCAATCATTTGGGAAGGCTTATTGTGAATGTAATATCCTTTGTCTTAGGATTCAATACCAGTGAGTATGTTGACGAGATAACTCTGGCTTTGCTATCTATCTTCACCCCTGGACAGCCTCCTGAGATTAAGTATGACTATGCTTCTTTCATTGCCAACAAAATCCATGATCAATTTTTAAGGCTAGATGATGAAAAAGTGTTCAAGTACTCCTCAATTATCTATCACCTCATAATTTTCTATCACTCAGACAAATTCCCTTTCCCTGTTCAGAAACTTGATGCTAAAGGTAATCCCAGGTCGGTTATTTTTTGGTCCCCCATCATTCATTTGTCCTCTGATTCTCCCTACTCTTATTCAGAATTCATTGATCAGTTTGTACATCCTGCTACAACCTTGTTAACAAGAGTTTCTCCCCCCAGGCTTAGTACTGAGATTAGAAAGACCCTGCAATTGTCAAAAAGTTATAAAGTTGGGGATTGGTACTTATACCAAAACCATACAGTCATCAGGATTTATGGATGTGAATTACATCCATTCAAGTTACCCAGATATGTACCAATGAGAATTTTTGCTTTGGAATACTTTAGACAGATGAATAACTCAGATGTAATCCATTTCTGCAATGTAAAGAAGAAAGCACAATTAAGGATCAAAAGCCAGTTAGGTCCTTTCATTTGCAATTCTAGAGAAGCTGAGAGAGATGCAGAACTTATATTAGAGAAAAAATTCCAGACATCTTTCCGTTGGGTCCCTTATGACCCCTTTGGTTTCATTTGTGAAAGAAGGTAAAAAAATAAGTCATCTCCTTATGTACATCACAGAATTCCTGACATAGAACAGTATGCAAATCAAGATGAATGGGTTAAAGGAACACTTGTTGAAGAGGGAAGTGGAGCTGCCAAATTGAATAAACTTATGAAAGATGTTGAGAAGAAATTTGACCTAGAAACATATGATCAAATGCAGGTACCCTATATCGGCACATCTTCAACAGCCACTCTACAACAAGCTATACAGGAAGACAGCCCATCAGTAACAGCAGAGCCTAAAGGTAAAGGAAAAGAACCTATAGTTCAGGTCATTGAAACCCTGGTCATGGCAGAAAAATCACAGAGTTCCAAAACGCCAGAACAATCTAAAGCTTCTCAAACACCAGCAAAGCAAATCCAAGCTCCAGAGATGCAGACTCCACTGAATGTGGAAATAGGGAAAAAGAGGTCAGCTCCAGATACCACACCTTCAAAAGGAGCCCCACAAGTCCATCAAGCTAAAAAACATAAATCTGATCTACCTCCAGATGTAGAGATCATAGATGAATAGAGTTAGACTGGCAAAATAGCTCAAGAAATGGTACACAGCTGTATGAAACAAATATAAGCCAGAAAGGGATACAAAAGCAACCGAGCACTGAAGTATCTTCTTTCAGACCGCCCAAGACAGATACTGGAGACATAAAGAAAACCTTCATTGATATCAAAACAAGGAATGAACCATTAAAAATGAAGGTCTATGATCAGTATATGAAGATGGCTCCTCACAATCAGCAAAGGTTGATGTCAGCATTTGATCTTTCACAAGGTAAAATGCAAATGAGCCACTTCAAAGCTAAAGTGCAAAAGCCAACTTCAGCAATAGATTACATCAGAACCAATTTTGAAGTGTTAGCAAAGGATATCCATCCCTTGGATCAGATAGAGCTTCATAGGCAAACAGGGGAAATGGTTTATTCCACTCTCACCAACAAAGCCATGGCAACTTTAACACTACAAGATTCCTTGAATAATACTGCTGCAACATTGAAAATTGAAAGGGCCTCCTCACAGGCCAAGGACAATAGAATAAAGTCTCTGGAAGAGATCATTATTGGTTTGGGACACAATCCCAAAGACACTAAAGGTATTGAGGCACTGATAAAAAAGAAAGAGGATGATATAGCCGCACTGAGAAAACAGTTGAAAATACCAGCCTCAAGGCACCCCCAGACACAGGAAATAATAAAAGGAAATTCACAAGAAGAAATGATGGAGTTGCTCTTAAACTTGACAGAGCGACTAAATGAAACCGAGAAGGAGCCGGAAAAGGCATTGCAGGAACAGGAAATTCTCAAACAGGCTTCAGCAGCAGGTACTACAGGACAACAGGAACAATCATCTCAGGTGAATATTTCTAATTTGAATTCTGATGATTTGATTAAACAAATGGAGAGTTTGCAGCTAAAGGTCACAGAACTCCAAGAAGTAAAATTACAATTAACAAAATTGGAGGGAAAATATGACACATCCAAAAAGACAGTAGCTGACAACCTCAGAGAAATAAAAAGGTTGGAAAATTTGGTTGAGGCTTTGCAAAAAGATCTTACACTGGAAAAGCCTCTGAATGAAATAAATGATATTCTTTGGGACAACATCATTAATTTAATAAGAGATATTTGGCCTTCCATTCAAGCTATTTTTGAGCAGAATGAGTTAGTCAAGATAGCTCAAGAGGAAATAAACAAAACTAGACATGAATTAAGAGGCAAGCCAGAGCTGGCCCAGCAGCTCATTCAGTTTTTGAATTCCAGAACAAAACAACAGCTAGCATTGCTAGGAATTGAAGACAGAACAGGTGTAGTATTGGAAGCAAAAAGAGTTTTCACCAAGAGGACTTTCATGCAAAATCTAGAAAGAAAGTGTACAGACATCTTGGTAGATATCAACGTTTTCAGAGAAAAGTTTCAAGCTCTGCTCGACAGTGAATTGCCAAGTCCCATGCTCACAGAGGATCAGATAGTAGACTTGGAAACGTATGAGAAAAGAATCAAAGCTCATGCTAAACATACGGCTATAGGTTCTACTAGTATAGGTTCTACTAGCTCATCAGAACCTACAGTACCAACTGGGAAGAGTATTTATGAAAAAGTGAGGAATCTGTTTCATCTGGAACATGAGTTAAAGTATCTATTTCCGAACGAGCCCACTTTTTATAAACTTACTGAAGCAGATGAAACTTTAAGGAAGCTCAGAAGAACGATGATACCAGATGATCAGTGGTGGAAGGAAATGCTGGAAGTTTTGTAAAAGATGTTTTCAGGATGAAAGTTAATCTTTACTATTGAGTAAATGGTAAAAATCAGAAATGCAGATGAAAGAGTATCAGATGAAAGATTAAAGAGTATCCGTGAGAAGAAAGAGTATTCAACAAGTCAAAGAGATACGCAAAGGACAGCACAGAGCCCTATTTAAAAGCATTTATCCTTAGCACGTCCATGAATAAAGGAACAGCACATCAGCCGTTACTCATTATTCTATTTTCGAGACCATGTGTCTCTTGTTTGTTTGTAAATATGCTTTAAGTCAGCCTGAATTATTGGCTAGGATAGAGTAAGATTGTTAGGATTATTTTTGTATAAATAAATCCCCAAAGAGAGTGTTTGGGGTGGATTCTATTACTCTGCTGTAACATTGAGGTTTTTCGGAATAAAAAGCTTTTGGACAAATTTACTTGTGGCTTACTGGATGACGTTTTGAAGCACTGGACTTGTTGCAGGATTCATGTGTTGGACTTCAGTTCAATAAGTTTTCCAACCCTTGTGTTTAAATTTTATATTAGTTTATGCTACCATCATATCCGTTTCTGAATAGTTTACATAAAAGATTGAAACAGAATTTGCTTAATTGTACTCTATTTTTAAATGTGATTATTCTTGATGTTTTCTTCTGGATTAGTCATAAGCATGAATTCTTAATTGCTCATGTTTTGCTGATTTAAACATTGTTGATTACTGTAACAAAGAATCCTTCATTGCTCTTTGCTTGTAGTCAATTCTCTTTTTTCTCTTGAATATGGTGAAAGATTCTTAGCTGCCTTTCATCCCTTCAAGACCATCCATCCACTTTAAATTTGAAGGATTGTTCTCCGTCTAGCTATCTTGCCCTTTTCCCGCACTGCTGACCTAGTTGCGTAGTCATGATGTCTAGTCTCATCTAGTGACGGAGCATCGCCTACAAAAACAGATAATATTAAATTTTAATTGTCAGTTTTTAAATATCATTGAACTAGTTCGGTAATATTAATAAAAAAATTTGCAATGAGATCATTTACCTGGTGCTCCAGTTGTCACCGTTGGGACTGTTGCCCTATCTTCCTCTCTGGTGGTAAGCTCCTCAAGGGAAACATTATCTGTCATTTAAACAAAAAACGTTATAAGGACAACCATCAAGGTATAATTAGAAAAAAATTATAAGTGGAAATTAATTATCGTCATGGCCCTTACTGATAGTAGCATTATTGGCCTGGTCCCCACTACAATGATCACGTTGCACGTGAGGAACATCTACATCTGGCTCTACAACTGGGTTATTTGCCTTGTCGGCAATGCTACTCCCTTGATTTAAACAAAGTTGTTAGACATTAAATTTATGGATGAAAATGAACATATTGAAAGGTTAACGTTTTACCTTATCAGGCATTCTAGATCTTGGGACCTGCCCCAAGCTTCTGCGATGTTCAACTACGGCTTGATAGCCGAAATGGAAAGCGATATTTTTATCTTCCTCTGTATTTTTTGTTCCGAAGTCATCACCCTACATTACATATGATTGTGTATTTTTAATGTTATTTGATAGGATTAAAAAAACGTTGGAAGGCGATATAATTAATTATAAGATGTTTAGCTACTTACAATTCTTGTGGCTAATTTCAAGTAGCTGCCCTGGTCTAGCTTGTGATGGCCCTTTTTTTCAATCCTAGCTTTGGTTGCCTTCGAGGTGTCAGGCAACCTATCATCAAAATATTGAAGTCAGATATGACGTAGCACACTTTTATTTTAGATCTAGAGAAAATTAAAGCTATTGAATTAAAGTTGTAATTTACCTTGCGGGTCCAGTTGGCATTTTTCCTTCTTTCTTTGCCCTTTTCTCTTTTCCATCATGGATGAGTGCTCTCCACTCACTCTCTAGAACTATGAGAGGATGCTCGTATCTAGGGTTAAATTGCAATTTCGTCCTCTAGGTGTCCCTGGTATATTTCAAATATTTTCCAGCTACCCGAGCCACCGTTGTTCTGTCAAATGTGCCCACCCCAAAAAGGGCTTCTAGATAATCTAGAAGTTCTTTTTTCAGGTTGGAATTCTGGGAATTCCACCTTGTGCATATGGTTGGGCCAAAAATTACCAACGCATGGCTCTCCAAAAACCTATAGAACTCATTGTTTCCTACACAGAAAAAAAATATATTATCATTAATTTAAAAATAAAAATCATGATAAAATATGTTTTAGATAGAGTACATGAAATAGTTAAAATATTAAAACTTACCTGGGAGTTGTACGTGATTTATAGGGACACCTTCATCGTTCACCAAAAATGTGCCATTAATGGTCCCCGTGGAGCTGATATGTGTAGCTCTAGGAAACACAATAATGAAGTTGGCCATATCAACCTCATCACTGCCAACACATTCAGCGGTTGGTTGGGTGTCTGCTTGGGAAGGGTGTGTTTCTTGGCTGGCACCTAAAGGAGTAGAAGGTGTACGAGAGGGTTGCTGGGAAATCTCTTTCCCTTGTGTCCCACTACCACCAACACCGGGTTCAGCAAGTGTCAGATAACGCTACATATAAAATAAATTTTTGTTAGTTTATTAAATGTAAAAATTAAAAATCAAACTATCACAATTCATCTCATGCAGAACAAAAAAAATATCCTTTTGATTTTTTATTATTATCTGATATGTTTCTAGCTGGGTCATAAGTTGTTTTATCCTCTCTTATGTTTCAGGTGTTTGAGGCACGTCTATCAAAGTATCAAATTTCGACCTTGATTTTCGCGCCTTTTTTCACA
>CM076570.1:1071315440-1071625208 GCA_034641835.2 Pinus albicaulis
CAACACCAGGTTCAGCAAGTGCTAGAAAACGCTACATACAAAAGAACTTTTTGTTAGTTTAGTCAATGTAAAAATTAAAAATAAAACTATCACAATTCATCTCATGCGGAACAAAAAAAATATCCTTTTGACTTTTTACTATTACCTGATATGTTTCTAGATGGGTCATAATTTGTTTTATCCTCTCTTATATTTCAGGTGTTTGAGGTGGGTCTATCAAAGTATTAAACTTTTACCTTGCATCTCATGCCTTTTTCGCAACAAGAGCGCTGGAGATAGGGATGAAGAAAGCTCTTCCTCAAAGAGGGAATCATTAGGCGTACCATGGCTAGGTATCTGCATATTTGAAAAAAATTAATATTATTTCAATTATGTATATAACTAAAATACCTGAAGATAGAGAAATGCTGACACTTTACATGTTCTTTTTCTAGCCTCTTTCCACAATCATCCCATCTCGGGGTTGTTCCTGTACTGCCCTGATCAGTCTACCACATTGCAATAAAATTATAAATGTAAAAACTTTAAAACAAAAAATGAAAACTGAATTAATTTCTAATAAGACACAGGAGACAAAGTTAGAGTTTCAAATATGCCTTGCATTGAATTCAGTCTTGGAAACATGTCATTGCACATTAAGGCACCCAAACAAGAGACGAGTTGACAATGAAGACCTTATTGAATATATTGTTTTAGCAACTTCTAGTAAACTTGTTGTGAAGACCTTGAGGACATTTTTAGAGCAACATTGTTGAATCTGATGGTATAGCATTGTTGGAGACGATCTTGAAGGGCCTTGAAGTGAAGCTTTTGGAGCAACTATTGAAAAATCCTTAGAGCATTTAAGTAAGGAACTTTCTCTCTTCCATCATCTTTTTCATTTCAATATCCTTTAAATGATTTTTTTGATATTTAATGTTTGAAATCATGTTATAATTCCTTTATTATATGTGTTTGGGGACTTTCCCTTTGAAATTACCGAAAAATACCCTGGAAATTTTATCTTCAGGATGCATGTCTGACCCTATTGTTCAATATTTTGATTGATAGTAGTAAACATAGAGAGTTAGGGGGCTCTTGACTTGGTTTGGTTGGGCCATTAGATCCCTAACATCTACTAGCGAGAACCCCCCTTGAGTTGGAGGAGAGCTAGCCCGAAGTGAAAAGAGGTTGGTGAGGTGATAATGGGGCTATTGAATTACACATGGTATCACACTTTAGCTTTAGGAATTTATCTTGAGAAGTGTGAGATTTTGCTATATCAATTCTCAAATTGTTTACAACACTATTGTTAAGAACTAAAAAGAAGTGATGTTGAGGGGTTTTTGGGTATAAGAAACAATACCATTTAAAAACTAGGGTTCTTAGTCCTTGGCATTCCTTCACCTGGGCCTAGGGGCACACTAGAATAATTTCACACTAAACCATGCAAACTTAAAAGTAACTTAACAGATTCATAAAGTAATAATAATAATAATTCCTAATTTCCTATTATACGATATGATGCAAATTATTCAAACATGAAGCAATGAAGACATGCAATGTCTGAATTTCAAGATTGATGAACCAATACAAGAAGTTAGAAACTACAACTTTGATTCAATACTCTGTGTCCTAACTCCAGGAAGGAATCTAGTTTGTAGTACAGAACATGTATCGTGTATTATCAATTCTTAATTGACAACAACTAAAGGTCATCTACCTCATCAATTCCTTCCCATTTTGTGTTTTTATGTTATATTCCTTATAAAAGTGTCAAATTTCTCTCAAAGTAAGAAACCACTGAATAAAATAAAAAATAATTGAGATATGATTGAGAAATGGTCATTTATTTCTTGAAAGGATCTTCACGATTTCTTTGGTTGTTTTTCATCTCAAGAAACAAGAAATGACCTAAGAAACTATCGTGATGTAATATAAGAAACAACACGGTGCAATGGCCATTTTAAAAGCCAAATGATGTCCATTGAGGACATGACCTTTATTTGGTTTCTGTTTCATAGGAGTTTCAGGTAGAAATGGAACTTTGTTGTACCATTTCCAGTAGTAAAAAGGGAAAACCTTCTTTTTCCATGGGAAATAATTTACCTTTCCTTTTTCAAGATAATCTAAATCACAAAAAATATGAACTATAATGCACACATTCTTGGATAATGTGAAAGTGGAAAAGGAATACCCTACACAAGTGATGCACACATGTACACTTGAACACTAATAGATTTTTGTAGTTGAAATGCAATGCTTGTTTTCATTTAAATGTAGGGTTTTTAAAGCAGGGAGAAATAATGGCTGCCAATTTAATAAGCGTTTCTTTGGGAGAAATTTAAATCTTGTAGTGGGTGATGAAGATACTAGAGGGTATTGAATCTTGATTCTTGACATTGTGTTTAACTTGAATAACTCAAATGATTATAAATATCACTGGATGAGTTCTTTTTTCAAGTATGTCACTCAAAACTCTTATGTCAAATCATTGTATGATGGCTAGAATTTGCTTGTTTCCCTTTCTTCAGTTCAATGTAAAAAGTATATTAATATATTGGAGCATGAATGATAACTACAATTGTTTGCTCTGCAGTATATCCAGCCCCAAGATTATGAAATTTTTTCTCAAGTGGAGCTATTAGTTATTGATGAAGCAATTGTAGTTCCATTTCCTATTGTAAAGGATCTTCTCGGGCCATATTTAGTGTTTCTATGCTCTACTGTAAATGGGTAATAATTATAAATGAGCCAACCACAATCATTGATTTTGTAACCATTCGGTTTCCATGGATAGTGATGATTATATTAACCCTATATATCAGTGACCTATATCTATATGAGAATGATATCCACATTGACCTTGATATGGTTGTATGGATGTGACCTTTGGTATGTCATCAGAAAATCCCCAAATATAAGAAAATCCCCAAATGTGGAAAACTAAAGCTCATCACTTTCGTTCTGGAGTACTACCCTTGTGATAAAGTTGATGAATTTCGATCTCCCATTATCTACCACTTTGCAATTCACCTTCAATATAGATCAGACCAAGGGAAATTAGTTATTGGGTGTTGAGATGGATGAGTTTGTCGAACTAAAATCCATAGCTTAAAATTCATGAAACTGGTGGAGGCAAATTCATGCAAGCACAAACACATCTTACACATCCTCTTTGAAACTCATCCAAATGAACATTGGAAGACATCTAGAGAAAACCTTATAGCCCAACACAATCCAATGGAATTGACCAAAAAAACCCAAATAGATTCAACCCTACTATAGGAGGAAGGGCCTGTAGTAAGAACTTACCATTTTGTAAGAGCTGAGGGCGAATGTTGTTCTGCAAGAGCTGACGGTGAATGTTGAGGGCGAATGCTGAGGGAAAATGTTGTTCTGCAAGAGCTAAGGGTGAATGCTGAGGGCGAATGATGTTCTGCAAGAGCTGAGGGCTAATGATGAGGGAAAATGTTGTTCTGCAAGAGCTGAGGGCGAATGTTGTTCTGCAAGAGCTGAGGGCGAATGCTGAGGGTGAATGCTGTTCTACAAGAGCTGAGGGAGAATGCGCGCATGATATCAGATGTTAATGTAGTTTTTAATAAAATTATTTTTATGTAGTGCGCATTTGATTTTTGCATTTCAAATCATTTTTATATACATTTTATTTTTTCATTTCTAATACAAGTGACAAACAAATTTCTACAAGAGGTTGAAATTTTTACTAGAATAGCCATGAAATACTAATTAAAATGGCTTAAAATGCAAGTGGATCTTCAAAATAAATGTAATTGAAGGTTCTCCCCACTAATTTTTTGCAAAAGTGCTTACATTATTTAAGTTATCTAGGATATTTTTTTGTATTACACAATCTAAATTAAATAATGAAATAGTTGGGTAGTCTTATAGTTTCAAATTAGGACACAATTTTCAAATGGTGATGAAGTTTCAAGTGATGATTAACTGACAATATTCTCCTTTCCTATCCTTGAAAAACTATACAAGGTTCCCTGCTGCCACATGAAACCCTAACTCATGTAGCAGCATAGGACCAGTCTTCCATTTTGCCCATCATAAGGCATTTTTCACGTATTTGACGACTAGAATTTGTGGATTCCCATTTTCCGTGACGTGCTAGGAAGGATAGAAGACTTAATTTTGGCGTTTGAAATTTTTTCAAAAGCGTTCTTACGCCCTTTAATTTCCACTTACCAATAATTTTGCAACACTAGTCCTCTTCGCAATTGCAAGGCTATACTCAAAAAGTAAGGAAAGTTACTTTTTTGGCTCACTCAAAATTAAAAATTTAATATAGAAATTACCACTTATCATTATTGATATTTTAAAATTAGAACCAATTTATTTTTCCCCTTCCTATTACAAAAAGTTCACAAATCCTTTCTTTTACATAAAGCACCAAAGAAAGAATAAAGCTCGTTGCCCTGCAAACTTCCAAGGTTGTGATTATTCAAGCAGTGAAAAAGTAAGGCTATAGCACTAAAAAAATAGAATTCCAATCTGCCCCAACATGAAGTAGTGTTAATATAGCTGGTGGCTTGGCTTGATGGTCAAACAGTGAATTACACAAGCACAAAATAAAAGCTTTAGGCATCTAGTTCCTTACACTCGCACTCTCAAGGCATTCAAACATAGGCCGAGCTCAAGATTGGCTCCGAGGAAACTAGATTGGCTCATTAACCTGCCATATTTTAATTTCATAAGGTATGTTCGAAGTTTGAATTGCTAGGGTAATTTATTATTGTGAAATCATAGTTCTAAATTATCTCTTATTCTATGAGCAATGTAATCTATTAATTGTAAGCAGATTCATTAAAAAAATTGAAACTGATTTTAGCATGAATGATGACAATTTATATATTAATTGGTTTTTAAGAGTATTTGTATTATGTAGGAGCACTGGAAAGAAAAATCAAGACTTCATTTTTTGTTTTCCTTATTTTATTGGGCTGAACTAGAGAAAATTGAATATGAATAGTGAGTTAATTGTAAGATCAATGGGCCAAGGCCATACATCAACATTGACCATAGTGGGGAAGTATAAAAGCATGGATATTCATGCAAGTATAGTTATTAATGTAAGATCAAATTTAACTCTTAGCTTCACTAAATAAATAGAAGGCGAAGATCTAGCATCAACTGAAACTCACGTGAAAAAGTAGATGAAAAATGTACAATCATCCAATGGAGAGGTAATCTATAATTATCCAATAAGACTCTTGGCTATGCCTTGAGAATAAATTACTACTTCTCAATATTTTTGAATAATCATCCATTGGAATTTAGTAGGAAAACCATAGTAAATCATTGTCCAATGGCCATGCAAAAATATATAAAAAATAATATTTGTTGGTTGTTTTTCAATAGGTGGACCATGATGGGACCACTGAGAAGGTGGGGGTTTTTTTTTAATCATGGAAGTGAGGTTTAGTAGATTGATAGTCAAGTTACCTTTCCCTATAAATTTTCTTGATCAAGTTATTCATTCATTGAACTTTGATTCATTCCTACTGTTTTGATACACAATCCAATCCAGTTGAGTCTTGAGTCTTCATTGAGAATGGCATTCATAGGTTGCCAAGAAAGATGTTATCATGCACATGCACTCTTCTTTTCTTGGTATCTTTGTAACTATGTTCAGCCTGAGTTCTATATTTTTAAATTATCATAATAGTTCGTGATTATTAGGCTTTTATTTTGTCTTTTAAGAATTTTAATTTAATTATTATTAATAATTATATATATATATATATATATATCTATATATATATCTATATATATATATATATATAGTTATTATAGTTATTAAACTTTCAATAGAATTATTAAAATTTCAATGGTACATCAACTTTCATACATGAGAAAATAGATACTGACAAATGGTACATCATGGCCTGATTAATTTCGCTCAGCAATTTCAAATGGTATAACATTTAGTCAACAGTAATCATTAATTTCTGCACATAGAGACTAATTTCTCTGGGAGCCTGAGATTTCTTCGGCTTGTTATTATTATAACTACATAGACATAATTAATAGAGAGATTGAGGAGAAAAAAAAATCTAGCACTTAGTCTCCACTACTCAACATGATTTTGTGAGAAATAATACATAGATTGATTTCTCTGAGTGCCTTAGCATTCTTTGGCTCATTATTTTAATCACAAAAACAATAAAAAATGCACCGAGGATCTGTTCTTAGTCCGATTATGCAATTTTTATAAGACAGATTATGCAATATTAATAATAAACATAAATTTATTGCAATTTAGGGAAAGCTCGTTCATGTTTTTTTCTTTATATTGGAAGGTTACTTGATTTTTGAAGTAATTTTTAGTAGATCATAGAATATATTGAGGAAATATTAGTTTGACAAGAATCAGTTATTTCTCTTGAAACTTTAGGTATTAAAATTCCATGACACAGATATATCACACTCCAAAATCCAAAGAAAATGGAAGAGCGTTCAATTTTTTTAATCAAACTGTATTGGTGAAGGGTTAATTTATTACGAGAAGATCATTAATGAAGTGAAAAATTTTAAGCATAACGTTTATTGACTAGAAAAATAATGACCAAAACGTCAAAAAAATTGTGTGACGGGTAAAGAGAAATCCAAATTCCAACCTTGCCTGCCACTTGTTGGTGAGTGGAGGTTATTCACTTTTCATTTACAGCTTACCAGGTTACTCATGTTACCAATATTTTCACATGGCTCAATTTTAGGTGACTACTTATTGTACTTATTATTTATAAAGAACAATTGGTAGATAATTGTATATATTATTTGAAATCTATAACAAATCCAGGCAACAAAATTACAACAAATAGAAAATTATGCAAAAAATTCACCAAGGCACTACTAATGTGTAGATACCCTATCATTTCTTAGATCCTCATAACTTACCAACACCTACTATATTGGTATACACATAATATGGCATTTACCTGAAGTATTTCATATGTATCTAGAAGTAAATAAGTTATATGAAAATTGTTATGGAATATATAAGATGTGTATTATAGTTTATATTTCAATTTTTCTTAAGTAGCATGCATGTGCGGTTCATATAGTGACTACAATTACCAAATATATTTCAGTGAATATTTGAAGATGATCTCTCATTAGGTCCTAATTACTTAAAGCATCATTAATTAGCTTTCCAAATGAATAAAATATGTTAACAAATTAGTAAAAACTAGGAAAACAAATCATCCTTTAAAAGAATATGGCACAATGAGTCACACTCTGAGATTTATTTAATTGCTCATCAAGTGTCGCTACAACATATATATGATCACCATTACCATAGAAATGGGACATGTGACCATCATTTTGGTTTTGCCAATGACATTCCACATCATGAGCATTGTTTAGGGTTGATTGTGTTGATTTTTTTTAAACAAATCATTTATACATTTTATGGAAAATATAGACACAATTTATAATCACATTACAAGATCATGATGTATGGATATTCCTTATCATTTCTTAGATACTCACAAATTACCAACACCTAATAGATTGATATACACATCATATGGAATTTACCCCTAGAATGCCACATGTATCCTAAAAAAAATTATTTGTATGGAAATTGTTGATGTAGGGGCATTAGTTGTGATAACCCATGTTAAGCGCCATGATAGTGGATGGTGTGGCATTGGACAGTGGTATGGCAATGTTGTGGTCGAGACTCATGTAATACAATGGGAAATTCCATGGTAGAGAGGGTCCATAGGTCCAAATTATGGATCTCCCCACAGTGTAATAGAGAATTGTGCTCGAGCCTTCGATTCAAGGTTCAATCGGTGCTACCACGTACATAGAACCGGCATGTGAAGGAACCTCATGGAGTGAGAGTCCTTAATTGAAGAAAAAAAAATAGTACAGGAACATGCGAGTCAACGGAGCGGAGGTGGAGTGCAATAAAAGAAAGCTCGACGGAACCTGGAAGATAAGAGGCAGAATCGTGACCGAAGTGCACAGTAAAACCACCATTTGGAAAATCGGCGATATTGTGCAATTTTGGAGGTGGTAAGAAGAATTGGTGAAAAGGACGTGACATATGTCTCCGTGAGACACGTGGCTGAGGGCGGAATTATAAAACCGTTCTCATCATAGATTAACCCTTGGGCGTCTTCGTTACGCGAGATTTCGTTGTGTCCGTTGGATCCTCCAAACCAGCGCGATGCTCCATCGACCGTCGGATTGAGAGGTAAATTACTGTGGAGCTAAGAATGGTTTATGTATGACCGTTGAGTTATAGACCAAAGTTGAGATTTGTTACGATCTTTGATGATTGGCGGAGATTATAATAAGGAGGACTGTATAATTATGTGAATGGCCATGCATTTGGTTGAAACCAAGTGACAGAGTTTGAATCGACAAGGTCGACATACATTAAACATCACGGTTGAAATACGAGAGGGTTGAGCAGTTTATACATTCAAATATCAATTCAAATATGTAAAATGAGTGAGCCCAAGGTTTTGGGGTTTAATTCCTAAGTGGCTTGTATTTATTGGGGTATATATTAATGAGAGTAGGCTATTCATTATATTTTGGGTGTGTAAAGAGTAGTTGAATGTTGATAGGTATGATGGGGATTAGACCATAGAACGTGGGGACTTATAGTATGGTTTAGAACCATCAAGTGAAGAGTTTACGCATGTGAGAAGGCATGGCATAGGCCTTGGGGGTATTATGATCCTTGGAGGAAACTCCCATAGCTAGAAGAGTTGACAGAGACAATTGGATCGAGTACAAAGGTGTGGCAGGTGGGTTTTACCCTGCACCAATTGTTATGGTGCATATCTGATGTGTATTACAGTTTATCTTGTAATTTTTTTGAAGTAGCATACAACAATTTACATAGTGATATGAGAACCACTCTCTAGAGTATACATCGATTTTTTACACATGGCTTTTCAGTTGCTTTTTAAGATATATCATTGGTGATGATCACATGATTATATAATGAACCATTAAGTTGAACTATGAAATTATTCCTCACAACACACACACACACACACATTGATGAATTAATAATTTTTCTCATATAATTTTTTTAATCTATTTTGAAAATATATATATATATATATATATATATATATATATATATATATATATAATTATTTCTAAGAAGAACAAGAGAGAATTCCTTACCATATCTTCGTAAAACATATAATAGCAAGAAAATTAATCTATTGAAATTTCATTTCCAAACATATTCATGGAGTAAAATGAAGATTAAAAGGAGATATTCATGGATTTACCTATAACATCACCTCATAATTAAGAATGTAAATATACAATATTGATGATACATAGGTTAGGAGAAAATTAATCTATTGAAATTTCATTTCCAAACATATTCATGGAGTAAAATGAGGATTAAAAAGAGATATTTATGAATTTACTTATAACATCACCTCATAAAAGTGTAAATGTACAATATTGATAAAATTTATTTATATATGATAAATAATAAATCTTTATCTCACATGTATCATATAATCTTATAAACAAACAATTGCACCGGGGGTGCAAGGGAACGCCGGAAGGAGGAGATGTGAATCATTTTGTGCTATATGAGGGGTAAAATGTGTAATAACTGAAGGAGCTGAATATTTTGTTTGTTTGTGACGATATGGAATATTGGATTTTATTTTTAATAAAAATAATAATTATTAATTTAATATTATTTAATTTTAATTTATTTAATTTTATTTTTATTTTATTTAATTTTATTTATTTATTTATTTTAATCTTTATTTTATTTTATTTCTATTTATTTATTTATTTTATTTTTATGTTTTAATTAAAAATTTTATTTTATTTGTATTTTTAATTTTATCTTTATTTTATTTTATTTCTATTTATTTATTTTATTTATTTATTTATTTTATCGAAATAGTGTTGAGTATTATTGGGAGCTTCTTGTCAAAGGCTCAACCTATGGTCTCAACCATAGTCAATTTCATTTCCCTTTTACACAAATGGTTATAAAACCATGCACCCAAGGTATACTGCTTGTGCGGGAGTGCTTTACCTTCACTATATGGTTATGAGCCCATACATATATAGTAAATCTACATATATCATTTAACCCGACATTCACCTTGTACTTATGGTCCACCAAGCTTTCGCCTTCAACTATGCAAATATATATATATATATATATATATATATATATATATATATATATATATATATATATATATATATATATATATATATATATATATATATATATATATATATATATATATATATATATATATATATATATATATATATATATATATATATATATATATATATATATATATATATATATATATTGGCCTAACGCATATACCATTTCTTGAAATTTAATCATAACATTCAACTTCATAAGCCTCGATTGTGATTAACCCCGAACCCTATATAATATTACTCGGCCCCAAATATCTTTCATATGGGTCCTAACTCCGCAAACACATTGATATAGGCCTACCACCTTTATGTTTTTGATTTGAATTAAAATCACGACATATAAACGGATGCTCAGGCCCACGTTCATATAAACGCACCTTGCTTAAACGTTGAGCGGATCCAACGATCCATATGGCGTCGCTCCCTAAGCGTTAATCGGACGATCACAGAGAAATTTCGTGTTTTTTTTCTCACCGAGCATTAATGCTCAGAAATAATGCAAAACTCGTGGTTTTGCAAATCCGCTTAGGGACACGTGGCATTTGCTTTGTGGTATTGCATTTTTTATTTCAATACAGCTTACCACTAGTGGACCTGCGCAAAAACCATAACCCATTCCCAAATACCACCTTTATTGTTTATGCATCGCAGTTCCATTTCATCTCTGCTTTGAGGTTCCGCTTTAAAGTTTCAACGCCAATTAACTCTTGTTTCTTCCTTTTCCATAGAGATCAAGCTACGCCATCGATCATCCACTTAACAAACCAACGTTTGTTACTTCAAACAGGCGGGGAGTAAGCTTTAGGCAAATTCTGCCATCCTTTAATAGACAGAGCGTGGTAATAATTTCTCTTTTAACAGGGCCTTATTCAATATTTCTCAATTTCTTATGCAGAACACACACACAATCCCTCATTCACTGAGAATACCCTCCTTGGTGCCTTCTTCGCCGGACTACGATGTGTTCATCAACAGTCATGAACCCAATGTCCGTTTCTTTGCCAGGCATCTTCACAACAGTCTTGTTTCCAGAGGATTGCGATTCTTTCTCGACAGCATAGAATTGCAGGCTGGACAATCCATACCTTCACAAATCAAAGACGCAATTAAAGGGGCCTCTCTCATTATTACTATTTTCTCTCCAAATTATGCGCAATCGCAAAGGTGCCTCGATGAACTACTCCTCGCGCTGCTCTGTAAGACGACCATTTTTCCAGTCTTTTACCATGTTTGGAGGAAGATGTCGCAATTGCGACATTATGCCCCAAAGCGTCGCTATTGCGACGAATGTCTCCAAACGTCGCAATTGTGACACTTATACATTGTGTCGCAATTGTGACGTTTGGAGACATCCATCACAATAGCGACGTTTTGGGGCATAGCGTCGCAATTGCGACACTTAGACATTGTGTCGCAATTGCGACGTTTAGAGGCAGTCTTCGTAATAGCGACACTCTAGGGCATAGTGTCGCAATTGCGACACTTAGACATTGTGTCGCAATTGCGACGTTTGGAGGCAGACGTCGCAATAGCGACACTTTGGGGCATAGTGTCGCAATTGCGACGTCTTCCTCCAAATGTCACAAATGCGACACTTTGTCTAAGTGTCGGTATTGTGACACTTTTCTCTAAACGTCGGTATAGCGACGGTTTCGGGCGGGATTGAAAAAATTTGGGGAAATTTTTGACATTTGGTCAAAAGTATCGGAACCAAGTGTCAGAATTTCCCCCAAATGTCTTTTAGTGGTCAAGCAAGATTTCCTGGGTATACTCATGTTACTAGCACGAGAACACTACCAGTTACATTATTGGCAAATGATGACCATGTTCCCATGAAATTAGAAAATATTCCAGGTATTTAAGAATTCTTTCACATATTAAGTATGATCTAATTGAAATTTACGTGTGGAGTGTCATGATTTTCAAGTAATGATAATATTGTTTTGTAGGAAAAGATACCTTCTATATGTGCTTGAATGAGGAAACCTTGCAACTCTTTGGGACCACCATTCGCACAAGGTGGAATTAAAAAATATCAAAGTTGAAGGAAGAACTTATCAATAGGTTGGTTGGCTTGTTTGAAGATGGTACCTTCAACAAAAGTGCAGTTACTACGAAGGAAGGCCTATATTTAAAATATCTGTGAGACCAATATAGGGTTCATTTGCAAAAGAACCCTAAGTATGAGTGACCTCCAATGATTTCATAAAGTGAGTGTAAAGCCCTCCTAGAAGATACGAAGGAGAAAAAAATTCGAAAAAAAAGGAAGACACCACCCAGACCAGGAAGGTATGAGGCACTTTTATTAATGTAATTATGATGCTTTCTCATCAATATTGTGACATGTAATTAAGCTTATAGGCTCCTAGATACATCTAAAGCCACGAAGGTGAGAATACAAAAACATCACCAACATCATCTTGGCCCTGGGGGTTACTCAAAACTGGTCGCAAAAAGTATCAAAAAAAAAATGCATCCAAATTTTAGATTCTTAATAATTTTAATTTAATATTGCAGAAGAAAAAAAATTCATGTTGTCATGCAAAATTGAAGGGTGAACAATTCAATGAAACTCCCATGGAGGAAGACCTCAAGCTTGATTACAAGCACATATATCAAGTTGTTGTTGAACATAGGACAAGCACGGGGTCTTCACGTACTAGTTCTGACGCCCCACCTAAGACTAAGGTAAATAAAAGCAACGAAGAGAATTTAGAAATTAATACTTGTATACAATATTTTTTTTTTAATTTTTGGCCATAAATTAATGTGCTTGATTGTAAAATTCAGGCAAACAGTGTAAATACAAATGTTCCAAGAAATTATGGAAGACATGAGCCCAATGACAATGGAGTGAAAATTGAAACTGATGTGCAGCTTGATTCTGGAGGCATTTCATGTGAATTATAATTTTTTTTAGTATGGATTAGAATTAGAAATATTTAAGTGCAAACGGTGTATTAATTATAAATCTTCTTGGTTCTACTCTAGAGCATGTACGGGATGAGACCATACAAGAGGAGGAACCTATGGCTGCATCTGAAAGTATCTCGCTTCCCTCTACTACCGAAGTAGGTAACGAACACTCTACTACCTTTTTATTAATAAAACACTTGTATTAATAATTAATATAAATAATAATTTAACATTTTATTCTATTGCAGTTGATTCTCTGCCACCCTTATAGCAACATAGAAATTTCACCAAGTTCGGAGCAAGACATCTTACAGCTGAAGGGGATGATGTCCTTGCTTCATACATGGAAAATTACAAGAAACCAAAGAATAATTTATTGTACGTGTAATTTAATTAGAACGACCTTGTTTTAGATTATGTATAGCATACAGTTTATTATAAATCATATTGAGATCAAATATTTTTTAAACTCTACGAATGAATAAATAAATTTTTACTATATATTTCTTTATTTATGACGTATCTTAATATCTTTCTTTCAAATATTTCCTAGTAGATAAATTGGGCACTGGGGAATTGAGAGTGATGTGAGAGGGGGGGGGGGGGGTGGGTGGTTGGGGGGCATGAGAGCTTCCACCTTCATGTGGTTGGCCTTGTTCAGTAGAGAATAAATTAATATTTGGACAATCTTGGACAAAAAATTTGAGATCCAACAGAGAAACAACAAGGTCAATTTTAACTTTGTTGTTGCTTCGCCGAGTGGAGGGAGGTCTAATCCAAGATTAAACTACACCAATAATTTATTCTCGAAACCAAGAGGATCTCATTCAAGTATTCATGCACTCAAATTTTTTTAATTATTATTTATTGGTGCAATTAAATTTAATAATTGGTCAAATTTAATCTAATTTTCCCTCATTGGTCTCATGAATATGTGTAGGACAATCTGTGTCGATTTGGATGTTAAAGAGGAACAAATATCGGAAGAAAATGTCTCAAAAAGGTAACATTACATTTAGCATTCAATTTTTCGTTATTGTTGTTAGGAATTTGTTTGGTGGTTCTTATTATTTGAGAAACCTATGTTTTAGCCCATTTATAGATTGTCATTTGTATCATATTTCTTAGAATTAGAGATACATGTCTTCTCTATCTATTCATTATTATCTAGTTTTTAAGTTGAAGTTTGGGAAAATGGAGGAGGCTCCAAGGAATGGTCGCTAACTTTAACAAGGTATTTTCCTTTTGAAGTTCTGGAAATTTTGATTTTAAAATAACTCATTCTAGACCTTTAATTTAGATGTTTCCCAATCACTCAGATTATGGTTCAGGCAGCAAAAATTGGAGAATATGTAATTGTCATGTGTTTCAATTCAAGAATTCACTCAAATGAAATAATGTACATGGGATGTGAAGTTGAGAAATGTTGTACCAGAAGAGGAATTTACTGTAATTCTATGTATATTTCATGCCAATCCTCTTTTGGCACAACATTGCTGAAGCTGACATCCCATGTACATTATTTCATTTGAGAGAATTCTTGAATTGAAACACATGGCAATTACACATTCTCCAATTTTTGCTACCTAAACCATAATCTGAGTAATTGGGTTACATCTACATTAAAGGTCTACACCGAGTTAGTTTGAAATCAAATTTTCCAAAACGTCAAAAGGAAAATACCTTGTTAATTAACGACCATTACTTGGATCCTCTTCCATTATTATTCAATAATAACCCGTCGGATATTTCACATACATTTAACAAGTGTCAAATATTAGCCAACCCTCATCAATGAACCATTTTCAGATATATGTCTCCCGTCCGACACAAAATATCTTCATATTTATAGCATCTTCATCGAAGGAACAATGATAACATTAGTTATTCGACATATACACAAACTGTCAGATCAATAGTTTGGTCGTCGAATGAAAAGTCACAATGTCGCCGAACCAACATATGATGGTTGGATATTAGATAAGCACAACCGACAAATGGATGTCAGGTATTCGACCTTGGTTACAAAGTAGAAGGTCACCTATTCGACGACCATACGTCAAACAAATGCCCAATTAGCAGATGGCTTATTTGGTATCAAGGATGACATATATCCGACGTATAGGTCTGACAATTTCCTGGTTGTCGAATATCTGACGAAATCCCACCAATGATATCTATGTATTAGGTTTTTCAAATAATAAAAGAAGTTGATTCGTATAACTGATGAAGTGACGTCAGATTTTGGCCCCATTTGTACTAGTGTGGAAATATTTATGCCTTTATATATTTTAATATATTCATAGGATATCGTTTTCCTTTTAAAGATTCATTTACAAATATTTAATTAAAAGAACATTAAATTATGTTGGGGCAAGATTTTTTGTGTTGAAATAATATTTTTACTTTATTTTACAAAATGGTATTGACTTTATTAAAGAGTAAACATGCTTAAAATTTTACTTGATTTGGAATTTTAGTGTGGTAATTTGTTTTGTTGAAGGTAAATATATGATCCATTCCAATTTAACGTATATGATAAAATACATAACTATTAAACACATAAGATCATTATTATTCCTTTAATATTTATTTTATCATATAAGTTGAATTTGAATAACTATATAAAACATTTAAATTAATTAATGTTATTTTTAGATTTTGTAAAAAAATTATTTTGGCCGACATGAACAAAATTTTAAATTTGATGATGACGAAGGCTGTAGAATGTGTACCTCAGCCCAATAACCATATAAAATTACTTCTCAAAACATGAAAGTAATAAATCACAAGTAAACCCTTATTCACGTAAAATGTTACATGAAATTGGAACAGTTACAAAATTAAAATGTCAGCTCCTATTATGTGTAAAATGTGGCATGAGATTGAAATACTTACAGAACTAAAATATTATGTGTTGCATGAGTTGAACGTAAATATGGGGGTGAATCCAGAAGATAAAGTTTCATTTGAGGCCCTTTCTTCAAAGCTCACAATCAGAGGTTCGGGAGATGAGACACAAGATGAAGATTACAGCTAGTGAACATGTGCAGTCCAAGGAACTTGCACAGGTAGAGGAGGATAAATAGATCTAGGAAAAATAAATAATAGACATAAACAATTAGGTGATGTCTCTTAATCAGCAGGTAACAGAACTTCAAAAAAAACTTTACACTCACATTTGTGTAGTGATTTAATTTTGTTACGGTCTACCTTAAAACCCTCATGAGATACAATATGACCCAGATATTTCACCTCTTATACTCCAAAGAAACATTTGGATGTTTTTTCATATAATTGTATCTCCTACAATAGTTTGAGCACCCTATAAACTTTTTGAACATGATCCTTCCAATACCTGTTGTAGATTAGTATATCATCAAGAATACTAGCACAACTTTTCTAAGGAAGGTTTTGAAAATGGAATTCATCAACCCTTAAAATGTAGAAGGTGCATTGGTAAGGCCAAAAGGCATGACCAAAAATTCATAATGACCATCATAATTTCAAAATGATGTTTTCGGAATATCTTCAGTCTTCATTCTAATTTGATGATATCCTGAACAAAGATCCAAATTCGTAAAATAAATTGCTCCATGTAATTCATCCAATAATTCATCAATCATAGGAATGGGAAATTTATGTTTAATAGTGAGCTTATTGAGCTCGCTATAATCTGGACGCATGTGCCATGATCCATCCTTCTTGTGCACCAGTACTACTAGATAAGAGACAGAACTTTTTCTAGGTTGAATTATACCAACCTCTAACGTTTCTACAATCATATGTTCAATTTCACTCTTTTGGACATAAGGATATCTATAAGGCCTAATGTTTGTAGGAACACTTCCTGGAAACAAATGAATAGCATGATCATGACCACAAATAGGTGGGAGTCCTTTCAGAGTTTCAAATACCATGGAATGATTGTCCAACACTTTTTGGAGTCCTCATTGTTCTTTCTTCAGAAGCTTTGTCATGACATTAGAGCTTATTATCTTTCTCGGCTTCCCTGTGATACCCTGTAATTCAACTTCCTTTCCTTCTGAAATAAATTTCATGAAAAGTTCCTGAAAATTAAAAGTTGTCGTCCCCAAATATTGTAACCATTGTAATCCTAGGACAACATCAGCACCTCCCATTGGAATGGAAAGCATTGGACTAGTCAATACATATTCCCCCATGGTTAGCTTGATATTATGGCATTTTCCAAATATATTTATAGCTCCTCCATTTGCAACCATCACTTGAAATTCTCGTGCTGGGTATAGGAAACAATTGAATTCCTTGGCTACCTTACAATGAATAGAATTATGGGTACTACCTGAATTAATCAATACTATTAAATTTTTCTTCTTGATATGTCCTTCTATCTTGAAAGTTTGAGGAGTGATAATAACTACCAATGCATTACACGATATGGTCGGACTCATTTCTTCTTCTTCTAGGGTTGGTTCCTGTTGTATATCCTCTTTTTTTGAGGTTTATTGTTTATTTTCTTCCTCCTCTTCACAATCTATGTAAAATAATTTGTTTTCAACACACTTATGACCTTTAGTTTATTTTCTATCACAACTGTAGCAAAGTACTTTTGCTCTCTTTTCTTCCAATTGTTGTGGTTTCAACCTTGTAGGTTGTGAAAGTCTAGGAGTAGCAATACTTCCATCTTTATAATGTGAGTGGTAGGCTTCCTTGCCTCCATAACTTTACATTCAATTTTTCTTGCCAACCTGAATTCCTTCTTCAATGAATCAGGTTCCAAAAGGAGAACCTCATGTTGGATGTTATCCTTTAAAGTCCATATGAAGACATCAATCCTATGTTCCTCTGGAATATCATTTACCCTTATAATCAATTTTTTGGAAGTCCTCAATGTGCTCCACCATTGAACCCTTTTGTTTGAGATTTATCAATTGGCTAAAGAAGGTTTTGCTCTTTGTATCCTCATAATGTGCTATCATTTCCTCCATAAGAATCAACCAAGTGACAATTTTTTTACAGGAGAAAAGCCATCGATACCATGCAAATGTATTTTTTTATAAATATAAATTTGCAATGCGTACCTTTTGTGTCTTTTTCACATTATTTAGATCAAAATATTTCTCCATCTGTAGTATCCATGCTATGGGATCCTTGCCATCAAACTTCCTCATATCAATCTTTGGAATATGTTGGGTCTACCATCCAAAATTCGAGTTTATGAAATCATGATTAACATTTATTTTGTTCTCATCATGAGTTTCCCATACTATATTTTCTCCATTAGGAATCATTTCTTGTATCAACTTTTCCAAGCCTTCCAATTTTGCTTTTATATCATTCTCATGTCTTCCATTTTTTCTCCCATGTCTTCCAATATGTCATTCTTCAAACCATCCATCTTAGCTTCCATGAATTTCTTCAAACCATCCATATTATTCTTCAAACCACCCATCTTCACTTCCACGCCTTTCTTCAAAACTTCCATTTCATTTTTTGTTGCTCTTTACGAGAGTGAAATTTGGTGCACTTGCTCTTATAATTTTGATATATCATGTCACAATTCTTCATCTTCATGAGTCATAGTTGAGTATTATGAGGGTTTAATGGGTGTTGAATTCTATTTAGGGGGAACTTTAGAACCCAATATTGGTATCCATGCTTCAATATGCCCTTAGAATCACTTCAAACTGATTTTTCAAACAATACTTACGCAATTTAAAAAAAATACACACCTTTTTCTTTATTTTTAAAAGCTCTGTATTAAAACTGAATTATCTATCTGATTTTGGATCTTCAATATCTGAAACGCGGTCCTCTAGTAGCTCTCTAAAGCTTATTTTTAATGCCACAGTTCTGACCTGATTTGGATGCCTCAAGGAAAAGTTATGCCCAATCTCCCACAATGTCCTAATTATGGACTAGTTCAGTAGAGTGAACTTGTATAGTGTGCCACGTGTCATTGTTTCCTCATTCAACTCTAAAATTGATACATGAGAAACTACAGTCTGTGTACTTGCAGCCACATTTTATAGAATTCCAATCCAATTCTTAGAGAGAGAGAGAGTTATGACGATTTTCCCCAGGTGACCTCTTTTAGATGAAATTCAGGTGCCTTTTTTAGATGAAATTCAGGAGCCTAAAAAAACCCTAAATTCCACACATCATATCTTCGCAAATATTTCAAACCAAGATCTAAAATTTTTACACGACATTCTTCATGATTTCAACTTCGTGCGCTAAAACTTTCAGCTTCTGAATCTTCATAGAAAAAAATTTATAGCGAAAATGCCACGATGACGTGTTTGGAGCAGTGAAACCATAGAATCCAAAGCTCTGATACCAAATGTTATGAAACCAGCTCCAAAAATAGAAGAAAAGGGAGATCAACACCTTTGAAATGAGCCACTTCAAGAGGGAAACCTCCATTACATTACATAAATGAAAAATTCTTGGATGATACAAATGACAAAACCTCCTTCAATATATAGGAGTCCATGGGGTCACAATATAATCCTAGCTGACCTAACAATAATAATGTAAGGGCACAGTAATAAAAATATTGGGGTTACAGGGGTACAAAAATAACAATAATGGGGCTACACTAACAACAATAAGGGACTACACTAGTAATATAGGGACCTAACAATATGTCCAAGCCTTTGATGCCATAACATGGTCTTTTCTCTAAAGACCCCTAGGCTTTGGTCCAGTTTCAGGAACCATAGAACTATTGCACCCATCAATAATAGTGCTACCAAGAAGCTTGTACAAAATTCCAATCCAAACTCACAAATACCAATGCTCCCTGAACCATCTTGCGGGTATCTTTCTCGAACACTATTTTTACACCTGCATCATCCATATTGCTTACAAAACACAGATTTCTGGCCAATGTAGGAATATGCAGAACACCAGGAAGTGTTCTAATCCTTCCACCTTGCAACTTCAACTTGAATTTTCTGTGTCTGGATATTCTGGCCTTCCTATCATCCCTTAAGAATAAATCACCACCATCATACTTTTCATACTCACAAAACCACTCCCTATGGGGAGTGAAGTGACATGATGCACATGAATCAATCAACCATGCCTCATGATCTACATGTGTATTTGAAGGAGAATCCAAGTACACATCCCCACCTTCGTCTGAGGTGGTTTTTGACTCTGCAGAAGGAGCATCATCAGATCCATTTCTTTTCGTAGAAGATTTATATCTACAATCCTTTTTGAAGTACATTTCCTTTTCGCATTTATAGCACACCTTTACAGGCTTTCCTGGAGATTTATCTCCCTATATTTTTATATCTCCCACTCAAGAACTTGTTTTTCTTTACATTTTGGGACCATCCTTGTACAGAAAAAGCATCTCCATTTTGACCCTCCATATTTTTCCATCTGATTTCTTCCAACAGCAAGGTAGAGATAATTTCATCAAAAATCAAGGTATTTTTATTGCTACCTATTTCAACAACCATACTATCCCACGAATCTGGTAGAGAACACAAAAAACTGATGCACTTATCTTCATATGAGCTTTTAATATCAAAAGATAATAGCTGACTTACCAAAGTATTGAAGGCATTCATATGCTCTTCCACCGACTCTCCATCCTTCATCCTCAGGTTATACAATTTTTTTCATAGGAATAGTTTGTTCACTAGAGAATTAGATTGATACAAAGTCTCTAAATTGTCCCACAAAGCCTTCATCGTAGCTTCCCGGGATACATTCAACAATACTGAATCTCAGATACAAAAAAGTATTGTGCTCATTGCTTTATGATCCAACTTCACCTAGTATTCATATAACATTTATGTTGTTTTAGCACTCATATATACTGTGATCCACTAATATCTATCCACCAGCAGATCCTCCATCTTGAGCTTCCACAACTCAAAAATCTAACCTTTAAATTTCTTGATCTCTATATTTCCACTGCATGTCATCTTCTTTCACCACGATCCCACAGCTCTCCCACTGAACAGAGTCTACCACAGGCCTGAGAAAAACCCCTTAGTATAAAAGGCATCCCCTTGAAGCCGAAACAACTCTGATACCAAATGTATTCTTTAACCATGTACATAAATTATCTGCAAATGAACTTGTAAAACAGAAAATAAACAATAACAAGAGAATATTAGATAAAACATATATAGACAGATATTTCCCCTGGATCCAAAAGTCGGGACTACCATCTTGATTTTTAATTATATTCCTTTCAATGTTACAACATATATATATATACATGCCGAAGCATTCATAAACCCCAATCCATTAACCCTGGATTAGAACATAAATGTATTTCCCTTGACCGGATCTACAAAATACTGTGGAAAGAAAGCCATCATGCCCAAAAACATAGGTAGGTCCTCCCACCTAATATAGGGTCCAAAAAATATAACACACACCCAACATTATCCCACTTGTTATTTTATTTCCACATGGGGCCATAGGAGAGCTTAGTCATTGGTCTAGCCCAATAATGCCCAATGTTTCTCTACACCAAGATAACTTCTCAATGCACACAAACTTCATCAATGCATCTGCAACATTATTTAAAATGTCCACCTTTACCAGCAACACCTTTTTATCCTCAACCATATCTCTCACAAAGTGATACTAAACATCAATGTGCTTCGTCTTTGAATGATAATCAAGGTTCTTAGCCGAGATAATTTCACTTTGGATATCACAGTATATCCTTAGAGCTCGTTGCACTGACCCCATACTAGAACACAATATCTGCAACCAAACAACTTCCTTACTTACATGAGTGGTTGCCATGTATTCAACCTCTTTAGTTGAAAGAGCCACTATAGGCTATATTTTTCTCATCCAACTGATTGCTCCTCCAAAATAGGTTAAAGACATACCCCCTTTAGATCTTCTCTAATCTATATCACCAGCCCAGTCTACATCAACAAAGCCATGAATATCCAAAATTTTATCCAATCCAGGTCTTCCTTGGTATCAAATACAATAATCACTAATGCCACAAAAATATCCGAAAAACCGCTTCACTGTTGTCCAATGCTCCCTCCCTAGCTTTGACATAAAGCTACTCAATACTCCTATTAGATGTGCAATGTATGGTCTATTACAGACCATTATATACATTAGGATACCCACTACACTTGCATATGGAACATGGGACATGTCCTATTCTTCTTCTTGTGTCTTGTGTTATGAAACCATCTCACAAAATAGAAGAAAAGAGAGATCAACGACTTAGAAATCAACCTCTTCGAGGAGGCAATATACTTAACATTACATAAATGAACAGTTCTTGGATGATACAAAATAAAAAGCCTCCTTTCTATATATAGGATTCCAATGGGTCACAATATAATCCTAGACAACATAACAATAAAAATTTAAGGGCACAACAATAACAATAGTGGGATTCTATGGGGCACAATAATGAAAAAAAGGGGACTACATGGGAAAAAAAATAACAATAAGGGGGTTATACTAACAATAAAAATAACGGTATACACTAGTATTATAGGGACCTAACGTGCCTATCTCCTTCAAAAAAGTGTTTTCCTCGACGCTTGAGTAGTTATGGATGCTTCTATATAAAATTCTCATCCTCCCATGTTGAATATTCAGTGGGTAAGTTCTTCCACTTAATGAGATACTCTAAAATTGATTGATTTCATATGTATCGATTTATTTTTTCTGTGAACTCTTCGAGATTCAATATGATTTTTCCTTCTTCATCAAAAACTAGAAATATTGTTTGAACTAGGAGCTTGTCACCTATAACCTTCTTTACGCATGAAACATGGAAAACTGGGTGCACTCGGGAAGATTCAAGAAGGTCCAATTTGTATGCCATAGTATCAATCTTTTGCAACACCTTATAAGGACCATACTAATTTGGTGATATTTTATTATCCTTCTTTTCTTTCTTGAGGGAAATTTTTTTGTATGGTTGTAGCCATAAAAATACCTTGTCGCCTACATCAAAACTTATTTTTTTGTGATGTTCATTTGCATTTTTTTTTAATTCGATTCTCCGCCAAAGTGAGGTTATCCTTTAAGACTAGGAGAACTTGTTGTTTATGATCGATGTGATATTCCTCTACCTAAACCTTAAAATTTTCTCTTAAATATGATATGATGGACGATGGATGATATCCATAAAGTGCCATAAATGGGGTCATTTTTGCTGCAGTATGTAAGTGTTATACCACCATTCAACCAGAGGTAACCACTTGACCCATTATGTCTGTTTATCAAATACAAAGAAATAAATATATCCCTCCAAACATTTGTTGACTATGTTAGTTTTCCCATTAGATTGAGGATGATATGATGAGTTATGAGCTAATTGAGTACCCAAACAAGAAAATAATTACGTCCAAAAATTTCCTGTAAAAATGGGATCTCTTTTGCTTAAAATGATCTTTGGGTTTCCATGTAGCTTTTGAATTGTTTCCATAAATGTAGTAGAAACTATATTGACTTTAAATGGATGAGATAATGCACAAAAGTGTGCATACCTGGTAATTTTTTTTAGCTACCACCATGATGATATTATTTCCTTCGGACTTGGGTAAACATATGATAAAATCCATTGAAACCTCCTCCCAACATTGACTTGGAATGGATAAAGGTTGTAACAAACCTAGGGTCTTAATTATCTCAACTTTATTTTGCTAGCAAACCAAACATTCTGGCACAAACGTTTGAATATCATATTTAAGGCCATCCCAAAAAAATTCCTTCTTTACCCTATGGCAAGGTTTTAAAAATCCTGAGAGCCCTCCTAAGGAAGAGGTGTGCAATTCCAATAGAATATTTTGTTTGATTTGGGAATTATTATAAATATATAAGCGATATTTGTACCATAATGAATCATTTTTCCAGCTAAAAGTTTCAGATGTAATAGGATCTTGCTGCAAATTTTGAATGAGTGTCAACATCATCATTCTACCATTCATCCCTTGCTTTGGTTATCCACTCAGGTTGGATGATAGAAATGGCACAAATAAATGCTTCCACATCCTCATCCTTTCTTGAGAGTGCATCTGCAAAAAAAATTTGCTTCACTTTTTGTAGATTATTTCAAAGTGATAACCCAACATCTTTGTGACCCATTTTTTTTCTCTTCTAAAGATAATATTTTTTCCAAAAAGTATTTAAGATAATCATGATAGGTTTTTACCTTGAAGTGTCTTCCCATTAGGTAAGGTCGCCATTGTTTTAGTGCATGTAGTATTGCCAACATTTCCTTCTCATAAATAGGTTTCTGTCAATACTTTCCTTTGATTGGATTAATTTCAAAATAAATGGGCCTTCCTTCTTGCATTAAAAGCACACTAATTCCATTTCCTGAGGCATCAAATTCCACAATAAAAGTTTTTGTGAATTATAGCGTACCTAAGATCTATGCTTGGAACATTACCTCTTTAAGATGTTAAAATGCCTTAGTTGATTATGGAGTCCAATAAAATGAATCTTTCTTCAGTAATGATGTTATAGGTTTCGATATTCTCTCGTAATTATTAACAAACTTGCGATAATACCCTGTTAACCCCATAAATCCTCGAAGATTCTTTATGGTTGTGGGGATTTTCCATTCCTTAATGGATTAATTTTTTTAGGGTCTACCTTAACACCCTCATGAGATATAATATGACCCAAGTATTCCACCTCCTGTACTCCAAAGAAACATTTGAAGGTTTTTGAATATAATGGTTTCTCCTCCAATATTTTGAGCACCATGTCAACATGTTGAACATGATGCTTCCAATACTTGTTGTTGATTAGTATATCATCAAAAATACAAACACAAAATTTTTAAGAAAGGGTTTGAAAGTGGAATTCATCAAACCTTGAAATGTGGAAGGTGCATTAGTAAGTGCAAAAGGCATGACCAAAAATTCATAATGACCTTCATGAGTTTGGAATGTGTTTTTCGAAATGTCTTTGGTCTTCATTCTAATTTGATGATATCCAGAACGAAGATACATACTGACGAACTAAATTTATCCATGTAATTCATCCAATAATTCATCAATGACGGGGATGGAATATTTATATTTAATACTGCATCAATAATACTGGAGAAGAGAAAAAACTTTAACTAGCTTGAATATTACTAGCCTCTAGCATTTCTGCAACCATATGTTCAATCTCACTCTTTTGAGCAGAAGGATATCTGTAAGGCCTGATGTTTGGAGGAACACTTCTTGGAATAAAATGAATAGCATGATCATGATCACGAATAGGTGGGAGTCATTTTGAAGTCTCAAACACCTTGTAATGATTGTCCAATACTTTTTGGACATATGGAGAAATAACTTATTTTGATTTTTGAACCTCTCGTGAGCATAATTGTGCATTTATGCCTCATTCTTCTTTATTCAGAAGCTTTTTCATGACATTAGAGCTGATTATGCTCTCTGTTTCCCTGCAGTACCTCATAATTCAACTTCCTTTCCTTTCGAAAAAAAATTCAAGAAAAGTTCTTGAAAAATTAAAGCTACCTTTCCCAAATATTGTAACCATTGTAATCATAGTACAAGATCAACACCACCCATTATAATGGAGAGCATTGGAATATTCAATACATATTCGCCCATGGTAAGCTTGATATTGTGGAACTTTCCAAAGAAATTTATAGTTCCTCCATTTGCAACCATCACTTGACACTTTGGTGCTGGGTATAGGAAGCAATTCAATTCCTTGGCTACTTTATAATGAATAAAATAATGGGTACTACCCGAATCAATCAGCACTATTACATTTTTCTTCTTGATATTTTTAGGAGTGGTAATTCCTGCCAATGCATTACAGGATATGGTCGAATTCATTTCTTCTTACTGTAGGGTTGGTTCGTAGTGTATATCCTCTTATTTTTAAGTTTCTTGTTCCTATTCCTCCTCTTCTTTACAATCAATGTAAAATAATTTCTTCGCATCACACTTATGACCTTTAGTGTATTTTCTATCACAACTATAGCAAAGCCTGTTTGCTATTTTTTCTTCCAATTTTTGTGTTGTCAACCTTGTATGTTGTGGAAGTCTACGAGTAGAAATGCTTCCATTTTTATAGTTGTGAGTGGTAGGCCTCCTTTTCACCATAATTTTTCTTCCAATTTTTCTTGCCAACATGAAAGCCTTCTCCAATATATCAGGTTCCCAAAGGTGAACCTCATGTTGGATGTTATCCTTAAAAGTCCCTATGAAGACACCAATCATGTGCTCCTCTGGAATATACTTTACCCTTATATTCAATTTTTGGAAGTCCTCAATCTGATACACCATTGAGCCCTTTTGTTTGATATTTATCAATTGGCTAAAGAAGGTGTTTCTCTTTGTATCCTCATAATGTGCTATCATTTTCTCGTAAAAATTGACCAAGTGTCAATTTATTTACAAGAGAAAAGCCATCGATACCATACAAATGCATTGGGTTCTAAATATAAAGTTATAATGCATACCTTTTTTGTTTTTTTCACATTATTCAAATCAAATTATTGCTCCATCTATAATATCCATCTAACGGGATCATTGCCATCAAACTTCCTCATATCGATCATTGGAATATGGTGGTTTGTCAATCCAATATTAAAGTCTATGAAATCATGATTAAAATTTATTTTTTGCTCATCATAAGTTTCCCTACTACATTTTCTCCATTAGGAATCATTTCTTGTGGCAACTTTGTCAAACCGTCCTTCAAACCTTTCATGTCTGCTTTTAGATCATTCTTCATGTCTTCCATGTTGCCTTTCAATTTTTATTCTATACCATTGATCTTAGCTTCCATTCCATCAATATTATCTTTCATTCCATTCTTCAAACCATCCATCTTAGCTTCCACACCTTTCTTGAAGCAATCCATCTTATCTTCCATTTAATTTTTGGTTACTTTTTGCGAGAGCAAAATTTGTTGCACTTGGTCTCGTAATTTTTATATATCATGTTGCACTTCTTCATATTCATGCATTATAGTAGAGGTTTATAAGGGCTTAATGGGTGTGGAATTATTTTGGGGAGGCATAATAGAACTAAATACAGATATATATGCTTCAATATGCCCTTGGAATCACTTCAAACTGATTTTTCAAACAAAAGTTACGCAATTTTTTTTTAAATGCACACGTTTTTCTCGCTTTTAGGAGCTCGATGTTGAAACAGTTGTAACTATGTAATTTCATATCTCCAATATCTGAAATTTGGTCTTATAGTATCCTTCTAAGTCTTCTTTCCAATGACACAAGTTAGAACTAATTTGGATTCTTCAAGGTAAAGTAATGCTAAATCTCCCACAATGACCTAATTATGGGTTGGTTCAGTCGAGAAAAATTGTATGATGTCCCATGTGTCACTGAATTGACCTTCAGCTCTAAAATCGATACACAAGCTAAAATCCATGAAATTCTGATCACATTTTATAGAATTCTAATCCGATGTCTGAAACAAAAGTTACGATGTTTTTCCCTCGACTACTTGTTTGATATGACATTATGGAGCCTAAAAAGCCCTAATTTCCTCATGTCATATATCTGAAATTATTTGGAACTAAGATTTGAAATTTTTACACGATGTTCCTGAGGATCAAGACTCAAATGGGTTTTTTTTGGGCTTTTTATCCTTCATAGAAAAAATTTATAGCGAACATGCCAAGATGGCATGTTTCCAGCAGCGAAACCCTAGAATCCAAGGCTTTGATACCAAATGTTGTGAAATCAACTCACAAAATAGAGGAAAAGAGAGATCGTCGACTTAGAAATTAGAATCTTCGAGGGTGAAACCTCCTTTAAATTACATAAATGAAAAATTATGGGATGATACAAATGAAAAAAATTCCTTTCTATATATGGGAGTTCAATGGGTCATAATATAATCCTAGCCGACATAAAAATAACAATGTAAGGGCACAAAAATAACAATTTTGGGATTCTATGGGGCATAATAATACATTATGGGGACTACATGGTCACAAAATAAAAAATACCCTCATATATGAAAGAGAGGGTTTCTTACCAGTCAATACCTCATGTGGAGTCTTATCCTCCAACACTGATGAAGGTAATCTATTAACCAGGTAGGATGCAATGTCCACTTCCTCTGCCAAAAATTCTTGTCCTAACCTGGTACCATTGAGCATGCTTATTTCCTTTTTCATCAACGTCAGGTTCATTCTTTCTGCAACTCCATTTTTCTGAGGTGCATGTGGAGTAGTATTATGATGTGCTATAACACACTTCTTACAAACCTATTCAAATTCCTTCTTGCATAAGTCTCAACCATTATCTTTCCTCAACACCTTTATCTTCATCTAGGTCTAGTTTTCTACAAAAGCCTTAAATTATATAAATCTTTCAAATACTTCAGATTTCTTCCTAAGGAAATATATCCATGTATTCATTGAGAAGTTATATATAAATGAAACATAGTACAAAGACTTACCCAGTGATGGAGACAACATAGGTCCAAATACATCAATGTGTGCAAGCTCTAATATCTTGTTCCCCCTCTTAGAACCAGAAGAGAAACTCACCTGATTCTTCTTCCCATATACACAATGTTGAAATAACGTCGTATAAACTATTTATCGTCTAGTTTATTTTATATTCTAGCATTCATTGTCTTTCATGTTTTACACTCTGCATTGTATCTTCTTTTATTTTCAGAAAATGAACTCAATATTGATGGTCAGAAGCGGGAATTGAAAAAAGAGGGGAGCAATAACATTGGAGCGAAAAATGCAAAAAGAGAGAGAGGAGAACTAGTTTGGTGATACTCTTAGATCCAATATCCCGCATAAGACACACATATAAAAAATGATGGTCAAGTCTTCAGAGTTGGTGAATTCACTTGTAATGCCTTGAAAACACAATGATAATGTTTTGAAGTGATGAAACACCATTTCATGCATAAATTGTAGTCCAACCAATACTAAGTTGGAAAATAACATTGTAATACTTTAAGATTTCATATAATATAATTTATGTGGTTGAAATTATTTATAGTTTCACTTGATATTGTTCAGTATTGTAATTAAAGTATGCGACTTTATGTTTTCATATTAGATGAACATGCACATTGTATGACATTTTTAAATCATACAAATTAATTTATGTTGATTAATAATGAACACAAAATCAATTTAAAACTACTAAATCGGTAGTTTATATTGATTAATGATGAACACAAATAAAATAAATATACAACCAAATTAGTCATTTGTAATGATTATTAATGAAAGTAAATGAGATGAATATAAACTATTAAATTAGTCATTTATATAATGAATAAATGACTAATGCAAATGATAAATTTGTGATTACAAATGAAGACTAAATTTTGCATATATATGACTATTAGTAGCTGATTTACAGTATCTTATAACACGATTAAAATTTGGTCAAATTTCTTCAGTCATTAATTGGTTTAAAACTATGATTAAAATTTGCATATATATGACTATTAGTAGCTAATTTACAGTATTTTATAACATGACCAACATTTTGGTCATTCTTCTTTGGTCATTAATTGGTTTTCTCGGGTGATCATATAGTAATATATTTTGATGTATATTTGGTCATTAATTGTGATCACAATTAATGACCAAATCAAAGATTAAATCAATGAATAAATCAATGACCAAGTTAATGATCAAATCAATGACTAAATTAATAATCAAATAAATGACTAAATTAATGACTAAATCAATGACTAAATTAATGACCAAATTAATGACCAAATAGACTACTAGACAACAAAATTGAAATAACTAATTAATGACTAAGAAAAAAATTACCAAAAGTTTTTCGTGTTATAAGATACTGTAAATTAGCTACGATTGGTCACATACTGAAAAATAGTCATTTATATGCAAATTTTAGTCGTGTTTCTAGTAACTAATTATCTATTTTGTACTAGTGAATTTTTATTGTTATCAATATCTATTATTAATAGCAAAGCAATTTTTTACCATTGCAAATAAATACAAGCAATTCGCTTCACATGTTCAATATAGAGCAGAAGAGGAAGACGACATGGATGGAGTTGCTTATTCTGGGGTCAGAATTCATGAAAAATTGGAAATCAACCAAAGTCACGAATGAAGCAACAAGTTTTGCTAGGGAACTTTCCCTGGTAATGTGAAGGTTGTGTCTAACAATGAACCAGAAGAAATATATATAGATGCCAAGGTTTATGGTTCTTGAAAAGTCATTACCAACCTACCAAAGGATGCATTAGATGTTAACCCTTTGCTTACTTGGTAATGTTGAGCACCTTGTCCAAACTCTGCTAGAAGAAAAAAAATATTCCTGCATTGATACATGGTTCAAACTCTCTCCCTCAATGATAAAGTGGATTTTAATGTTCATATCTACCAATAAATTAGCTGGGAATTGTGACCATAGCATAGGAGAGGAAAACCCAGAGTATCATTTGCATCCAAAGCATGTATTGAAAGAATTATCCAAATATCAAAACTGCCTTCCATGCACCCTAAACTGATGGATAATATAATAGTGTATTTGGAAATGCATTGTTAATGAATGCTATGAAGAAGTTCAAGTTCAAAAATATCTCCTACCATGTGAAATATTTCCCATGTATCACTAATCAATAAAAAAAATGAAAAGTACCAATAAAAAATTCACATTAACTTTGAACCCAAAGGCAACCCAGTAATCATTTTACCTTTCAATTTCTTTGCAATGCTGCTAAAGTGTCTAAAACTTGATGAATTTCAGCAAGGTTCAAAACTCCTATGGTTATATATGATTAAAAATATTAAGGGCATAAAAAATATTGCACGAACACAGAACCAAACCCGCATGGCCAAGTTTTATGATGTACTTACAAGGTTTTCACCAGAACAAAATAGATTTGGAATATGAAACACTAGATCAACAAGCTTCTTCGAAGAGAACATCTACATGTTGAGGTACCAGAAGACAAAAATTCTCAAAACCACAAAAATGTCTGCCCCGCACCACCATACTTGAGCACAGTCTCTGCAACCAAACTACTTCCTTACTTACATGAGTGGCTGCCATGTATTCAGCCTCTTTAGTTTAAAGAACCACTATAAACTATCTTTTTCTCATCCAACTGATTGCTCCTCCAAAATAGGTTAAACACATACCCCCTTTAAATCTTCTCTAATCTAGATCACTAGCCCAGTCTACATCAACAAAGCCATGAATATCCAAAATTCTATCCAATCTGGGTCTTCCTTGGTATCACATACCATAATCACTAATCCCACGCAAATATCGGAAAAACCGCTTCACTATTATCCAATGCTCCATCCCTAGTTTTGACATAAACCTACTCAATACTCCCACTAGATGTGCAATGTATGGTCTATTACAGACCATTATATGCATCACGCTACCCACTACACTTACATATGGAACACGGGACATGTCATATTCTTCTTCTTCTGTCTTGTGTTATGGCACCATCTCACAAAATAGAAGAAAAGGGAGATCAACGACTTAGAAATCAACCTCTTCAAAGTGGAAATATACTTTACATTACATAAATGAATAGTTCTTATATGATACAAATGAAAAAAACTCCTTTCTATGTATAGGAGTCCAATGGGTCACAATATAATCCTATACAACATAACAATAACAATTTAAGGGCAAAACAATAACAATATTTGGATTCTATGGGGCACAATAATAAAAAAATGGAGACTGCATGGGAAAAACAATAACAATAAGGGGGTTATACTAACAATAAAAATAACGGTATACATTAGTATTATAGGGACTTAACGTGCCTATCTCCTTCAAAAAAGTGTTTTCCTCAATGCTTGAGTAGCTATGGATGCTTCTATATAAAATTCTCATCCTCCCATGTTGAATCTTCAGTGGGTAAGTTCTTCCACTTAATGAGATACTCTAAAATTGATCGATTTCATATCTATCGAGTTATTTTTTTGTGAATTCTTAAATTTTCAATGTGATTTTTCCTTCTTCATCAAAAAATAGAAATATTGTTTGAACTATGAGCTTGTCACCTATAACCTTCTTTAAGCAAGAAACATGGAAAACTGGGTGCACTCGTGAAGATGCAAGAAGCTCCAATTTTTATGTCATAGTATCAATCTCTTGCAACACCTTATAAGGACCATACTAATTTGGTGATACTTTATTATCCTTCTTAGCTTTCTTGAGGGACATTTTTTGTATGGTTGTATCTGTAAAAATACCTTGTCGCCTACATCAAAACTTCTTTCATTGTGATATTGATTTGTATTTTTTTTATTCGATTCTTTGCCAAAGTGAGGATATCCTTTAAGACTAGGAGAACTTGTTGTTTATGATCGATGTGATCTTCCTCTACCTGAACCTTAAAATTTTCTCTTAAATATGATATGATGGATGATGGATGATATCAATAAGGTGCCATAAATGGGTTCATTTTTGCTGTAGTATGGAAGGAAGTGTTATACGACCATTCAGCCAGAGGTAACCACTTGACCCATTGTGTTTTTTTATAAAATACAAAGAAATAAAGATATCCTTCCAAACATTTGTTCACTATGTCATTTTTCCCATCAGATTGAGGATGATATGATGAGTTATGAGCTAATTGAGTACCCAAACAAGAAAATAATTACGTCCAAAATTTTCCTGTAAAAATGGGATCTCTTTTTCTTAAAATGATATTTGGGTTTCCATGTAGCTTTTGAATTGTTTCCATAAATGTAGTAGAAACTGTATTGACTTTAAATGAATGAGATAATGCACAAAAGTGTGCATACCTGGTAATTTTATCAGCTACCACCATGATGATATTATTTCCTTCATACTTGGGTAAACATATGGTAAAATCCATTGAAACCTCCTCCCAACATTGACTTGGAATGGAAAAAGGTTGTAACAGACCTAGGGTCTTAATTGTTTCAACTTTATTTGGTTGGCAAACCAAAAATTCCGCCACAAACATTTGAATATCATATTTAAGGCCATCCCAAAAAAATTCCTTCTTTACCCTATGGTAAGGTTTTAAAAATCCTGAGAGTGCTCCTAAGGAAGAGGTGTGCAATTCCAATAGAATATTTGGTTTGATTTGGGAATCCTTATAAACATATAAGCGATCTTTGTACCATAATTAATCATTTTTCCAGCTAAAAGTTTTGAATGTAATAGGATCTTGCTCCAAATTTTGAATGAATGTCAACATCATCATTCTTCCATTCATCCATTGCTTTGGTTATCCACTCAGGTTGGATGATAGAAATGGAACAAATAAATGCTTCCACATCCTCATCCTTTCTTGAAAGTGCATCTGTAAAAACATTTTGCTTCACTTTTTGTAGATTATTTCAAAGTCATAACCCAACATCTTTGTGACCCATTTTTTTTGGTCTTCTAAAGATAATATTTGTTCCAAAAAGTATTTAAGAAAATCATGATCATTTTTTACCTTGAAGTGTCTTCCCATTAGGTAAGGTCGCCATTGTTTTAGTGCATGTAGTATTGCCAACATTTCCTTCTCATAAATAGGTTTCTGTAAATACTTTCCTTTGATTGGATGAATTTGAAAAGCAATGGGCCTTCCTTATTGCATTAAAACCGCACTAATTCCATTTCCTGAGGCATCAAATTCCACAATAAAAAATTTCGTGAAGTCTAGCATAGCTAAGATCTATGCTTGGAACTTTACCTCTTTAAGATGTTAAAATTCCTTAGTTGATTATGGAGTCCAAGAAAATGAATCTTTCTTTAGTAATGATGTTAGAGGTGACGATATTCTCTTGTAATTATTAACAAACTTGTGATAATACCCTGTTAACCCCATAAATCCTTGAATATTCTTTATGGTCGTGGGGATTTTCCATTCCTTAATGGATTAATTTTGTTAGGGTCTACCTTAACACCCTCATGAGATAGAATATGACCCAAATATTCCACCTCCTGTACTCCAAAGAAAAATTTAGAGGTTTTTGAATATAATGGTTTATCCTCCAATAGTTTGAGCACCCTGTCAACATGTTGAACATGATGCTTCCAATACTTGTTGTTGATTAGTATATCATCAAAAAAAACTAACACAAATTTTCTAAGGAAGTGTTTGAAAATGGAATTCATCAAACCTTGAAATGTGGAAGGTGCATTAGTAAGTGCAAAAGGAAAGACCAAAAATTCATAATGACCTTCATGAGTTCTGAATGTGTTTTTCGAAATGTCTTCATCCTTCATTCTAATTTGATGATATATAGAACAAAGATACATATTGGCGAAGTAAATTTATCCATGTAATTCATCCAATAATTCATCAATGACGGGGATGGGAAATTTATATTTAATACTGCATCAATACTATTGGAGAAGAGAAATAACTTTGACTAGGTTGAATTATACTAGCCTCTAGCATTTCTGCAAACATACGCTCAATCTCACTCTTTTGAGCAGAAGGATATATGTAAGGCCTGATGTTTGGAGGAACACTTCTTGGAATACAATGAATAGGATGATCATGATCACGAATAGGTGGGAGTCATTTGGGAGTCTCAAACACCTTGTAATGATTGTCCAATACTTTTTGGAGATATGGAGAAATAGATTATTTTGATTTTTGAACCTCTGGTGACCATAATTGTGCATTTATTCCTTGTTATTCTTTCTTCAGAAGATTTTTCATGACATTAGAGATGATTATTTTCTATGCTTCCATGCAATACCCCGTAATTGAACTTCCTTTCCTTTCGAAAAAAAATTCAAGAAATTTTTTTGAAAATTTAAAGCTACCATCCCCAAAGATTTTCACCATTGTAATCATATTACAAGATCAACACCACCCATTAGAATGGAAAGCATTGAACTATTCAATACATATTCGCCCATGGTGAGCTTGATATTATGGAACTTTCTAGAGAAATTTATAGTTCCTCCATTTGCAACCATCACTTGACACTTTGGTGCTGGGTATAGGAAGCAATTCAATTCCTTGGCTACTTTATAATGAATAAATAATGGGCACTACTCGAATCAATCGGCACTATCACATTTTTCTTCTTGATCTGTCCTTCTATCTTGATATTTTTAGGAGTGGTAATTCCCGCCAATGCATTACAGGATATGGTCGAATTCATTTCCTCTTACTATAGGATTGGTTCCTGGTGTATATCCTCTTATTTTTAAGTTTCTTATTCCTATTCCTCCTCTTCTTTACAATCTATGTAAAATAATTTATTCTCATCTCACTTATGACCTTTAGTGTATTTTCTATCACAACTATAGCAAAGCTTGTTTGCTATTTTTTCTTCCAATTGTTGTGGTGTCAACCTTCTAGGTTGTGGAAGTATACGAGTAGCAATGATTCCATTTTTATAGTTGTTAGTGGTAGGCTTCCTTGTCACCATAATTTTTCTTTCAATTTTTCTTCCCAACCTGAATGCCTTCTCCAATAAATCAGGTTCCCAAAGGTGAACCTCATGTTGGATGTTATCCTTAAAAGTCCCTATGAAGATATCAATCATGTTCTCCTCTGGAATATACTTTACCCTTATATTCAATTTTTGGAAGTCCTCAATGTGATCTGCCATTGAGCCCTTTTGTTTGATATTTATCAGTCGGCTAAAGAAGGTGTTTCTCTTTCTATCCTCATAATGTGATATCATTTTCTCCATAAAAATTGACCAAGTGTCAATTTATTTAAGAGATCAAAGCCATCGATACCATACAAATGAATTGGGTTCTAAATATAAAGATATAATGCATACCCTTTTTGTGTTTTGCACATTATTGAAATCAAATTATTTCTCCATCTATAATATCCATCTAATGGGATCATTGCCATCAAACCTCCTCATATCGATCCTTCGAATATGGTGGTTCATCAATCTAATATTTGAGTCTATGAAATCATGATTAACATTTATTTTTTTCTCATCATGAGTTTCCTTACTACCTTTTTTCCATTAGGAATCATTTCTTGTGGCAACTTTTTCAAACCTTCCTTCAAACCTTTCATGTTTGCTTTTAGATCATTCTTCATGTCTTCCATGTTTCCTTTCACTTTTTCTTCTATACCATCGATCTTAGCTTCCATTCCATCAATATTAGCTTCCATTCCATTCTTCAAACCATCTGTCTTAGCTTCCACACATTTCTTGAAACCATCCATCTTATCTTCCATTTCATTTTTGGTTACTTTTTGCGAGAGCGAAATTTGTTGCACTTGGTCTCGTAATTTTTATATATCATGTTGCACTTATTCATATTCATGCATTATAGTAGATATTTATAAGGGCTTAATGGGTGTGGAATTATTTTGGGGAGGCATTATAGAACTAAATATAGATATATATGCTTTAATATGCCCTTGGAATCACGTCAAACTGATTTTTCAAACAAAAGTTATGCAATATTTTTTAGATGCACACGCTTTTCTTGATTTTAGGAGCTCAATGTTGAAACAGTTGTAACTATGTAATTTCAGATCTCCAAGATCTGAAATGTGGTCTTATAGTATCCCTCTGAGTCTTCTTTCCATTGACACAAGTTAGAACTAATTTGGATTCTTCAAGGTAAAGTAATGCCAAATCTCCCACAATGACCTAATTATGGGTTGGTTCAGTAGAGAGAAATTGTATGATGTGCCATGTATCACTGATTTGACCTTCGGCTCTTAAATCGATACACAAGCTAAAATCCATGAAATTCTGGTCACATTTTATAGAATTCTAATCCGATGTCTAAAACGAAAGTTATGATGATTTTCCCTCGAATACTTGTTTGAGATGAAATTATGGAGCCTAAAAAACCCTAATTTCGTCATGTCATATGTCCAAAATATATTTTGAACCAAGCTTTGAAATTTTTACATGTCGTTCCTAAGGATCAAGACTCAAATGGGTTTTTTTTTGGCTTTTTAACCTTCATAGAAAAAATATATAGTGAACATTCCAAGATGGTATGTTTGCAACAACGAAACCCTAGAATCCAAGGCTCTAATACCAAATGTTATGAAACCAATTCAGAAAATATAAGAAAAGAGAGATCATCAACTTAGAAATTAGAATCTTCGAGCATGAAACCTCCTTTACATTACATAAATGAAAATTTATGGGATGATACAAATGACAAAACTTCCTTTCTATATATAGGATTTCAATGGGTCACAATATAATCCTAGACAACCTAAAAATATCAACGTAAGGGCACATCAATAACAATAATGGAATTATATGGGGCACAATAATACAATATGGGGACTAAATGGTCACAAAATAAAAAATACCCTCATATCTGAATGAGAGGGTTTCTTACCAGTCAATACCTCATGTGGAGTCTTATCCTCCAACACTGATGAAGGTAATCTGTTAACCAGGTAGGATAAAGTGTCCACTGCCTCTGTTGAAAATTCTTGTCCTAACCCGGTACCACTGAGCATGCTTATTGCCTTTTCCATCAACATCAGGTTCATTCTTTCTGCAACTCCATTTTTCCAAGGTGCATATGGAGTAGTATTATGACTTGCTATAACACACTTCTTACAAAAGTATGCAAATTCCTTCTTGCATAACTCTCAACCATTATCTATCCTCATCACCTTTATCTTCATCTATGTCTTGTTTTCTACCTAAGCCTTAAATTATATAAACCTTTAAAATAATTTAGATTTCTTCCTAAGGAAATATATCCATGTATTCATTAAGAAGTCATATATAAATGAAACATAGTACAGAGACTTACCCAGTGATGGAAACAACATAGGTCCAAACACGTCAATGTGTACAAGCTCTAATATCTTTTTCCCCCTCTTAGAACCAGAAGATAAACTCACCTGATTCTTCTTCCCATATACAGAATGTTGAAATAACATTGTATAAACTATTTATAGTCTAATTTATTTTATATTCTAGTGTTCATTGTCTTTCATGTTTTACACTTTGCATTGTATCTTATTCTTTTTTTTCAGAAAATGAACTCAATATTGATGGTAAGAAGCAAGAATTGAAAAAAGAGGGGAGCAATAACATTGGAGCGAAAAATGCAAAAAGAGAGAGAGGAGAACCAGTCTGGTGATACTCTTAGATCCAATATCCCGCATAAGACACACATATAAAGACTGATGGTCAAGTCTTCAGAGTTGGTGAATTCACTTGTAATGCCTTGAAAACACAACGATAATGTTTTGAAGTGATGAAACACCATTTCATGCATAAATTGTAGTCCAACCAATATTAAGTTGGAAAATAATATTGTAATACTTTAACATTTCATATAATATAATTTATGTGGTTGAAATTATTTATAGTTGCACTTGATATTTTTTAGTATTATAATTAAAATATGTGACTTTATGTTTTCATATTAGATGAACATGCACATTGTATGACATTTTTTACATCATACAAATTAATTTATGTTGATTAATAATGAACACAAAATCAATTTAAAACTACTAAATCAGTATTTTATATTTATTAATGATGAACGCAAATAAAATGAATATACTACCAAATTAGTCATTTATAATGATTATTAATGAAAGTAAATGAGACGAAAATAAACTATTAAATTAGTCGTTTATATAATGAATAAATAACTAATGCAAATGATAAATTTGTGATTACAAATGAAGACTAAATTTTGCATATATATGACTATTAGTAGCTAATTTACAGTAGCTTATAACACAACTAAAATTTCGTCATATTTCTTCAGTCATTAATTGGTTTAAAACGATGACTAAAATTTGCATATATATGAATATTAGTAGCTAATTTATAGTATTTTATAACACGACCAACATTTTGGTCATTAATTGGTTTTCTCAAGTGATCATATAGTAATATATTTTGATGTATATTTGATCATTGATTGTGACAATTAATGACCAAATCAAAGATTAAATCAAAGACCAAATTAATGACCAAATCAATGACTAAATTAATGATCAAATCAATGAATAAATTAATGATTAAATCAATGACTAAATTAATGAACAAATATACTACTAGACAAAAAAATTGAAATAACTAATTAATGACTAAGCAAAAAATGACCAAAAGTTTGTCGTGTTATAAGATACTGTAAATTAGCTACTATTGGTCACAAACTAAAAAATAGTCATTTATATGCAAATTTTAGTCGTGTTTCTAGTAACTAATTAGCCATTTCGTACTAGTGAATTTTTATTTTTATCAATATTTATTATTAATAGCAAAGCAATTTTTTACCATTGCAAATTAATACAAGAAATTTTTTTCACATGTTCAATATAGAGCAGAAGAGCAAGGCGACATGGATGGAGTTGCTTATTTTGGGGTCGAAATGCATAAAAAATTGGAAATCAACCAAAGTCATGAATGAAGCAACAATTTTTGATTGGGAACTTTCCCTGGTAATGTGAAGGTTGTGTCTAACAATGAACAGGAAGAAAGATTTATAGATTCCATGGTTTATGGTTCTTGAAAATTCATTACCAACCTACCAAAGGATGCATTAGATGTCAACCCTCTGCTTACTTGGTAATGTCGAGCACCTTGTCCAAAATTTTCTAGAAGAAAAAAAAAGATTCCTGCATTGATACATGGTTCAAACTCTCTCCCTCAATGATAAAGTGGATTTTGGTGTTCATATCTACCAATAAATTAGTTGGGAATTGTGACCGTAGCATAGGAGAGGAAAATGTAGAGTAGCATTTGCATCCAAAGCATGTATTGAAAGAATTATCCAGATATCGAAACTGCCTTCCATGCACCCTAAACCGATGGATGATATAATAGTGTAATGGGAAATGCATTATTAATGAATGATATGAGGAAGTGCAAGTTAAAAAATATCTCCCACCATGTGAAATATTTCCAATGTATCACTAATCAATCAAAAAAATGAAATGTACCAATAAAAAATTCACATTAACTCTGAACCCAAAGGCAACCTAGTAATCATTTTACCTTTCAATTTCTTTGCGATATTGCTTAAGTTTATAAAACTTGATGAATTTCACCAGGGTTCAAAACTCCTACGGTTATATATGATTAAAAATCTAAAGGGCATAAAAAAAAGTGCACAAACACAGAACCAAACCTGCATGGCCAAGTTTTACAATGTACTTACAATGTTTTCACCAGAACAAAATAGATTTGGCATATGAAACACCAGATCAACAGGCTTCTTCGAAGAGAACATCTGCATGGTGACGTACCAGAAGAAAATAATTCTCAAAACAACAAAAATGTCTGCCCCGCACCACCCTACTAATATTAATGGTGTCGTGTGCCTATGGGTGCAATGGTTGGCCCACCTCTTCTAGGCGGAGCCATAATTCTTAATTAGATTAATGAATACCACTTCTTTCGGAAGGATCAGATAAACTCTCATATTGAAGCCATTGCAAACCCTGAAAAACACATCAATGGGGTTTTGGGCAAAAAGAGGAAAACCAAACTCAGAAGGAAGTGTTGTCCAAGTGGGAGTCCAAAGTTAACTTGTATTTTCTATATGATTTTGGAATAGCCATGGGTAGAAGTAATTCTAACAATTTCTCATTGCGTAAGCCGATGGAATTCATAGAATAATGAGACAGGGAATGAATTGAGCAAGCTTGTGGCAGTGCCAGGAGCACTTTTTGTGGAAAAAAAGCCTCAACCTGCAAATGATGTATGGATTTATGGAGAAAGCTGCATATTGATCCCTTGTTGATGATGTTCCAGAGAGAGAAATAATCTCTTTCCCAAATCAAGAACAATCCTATCAAAATGGAAATAATTAAATTGGTGGAAATGTGAAAGCTCAGACAGAACACAAGAGATAGCATTGAAAATATTTTCCTCATGTTTGTGATCAATGGTATATGAATGGCTCAGACAGAACACAAGAGATAGCATTGAAAATATTTTCCTCTTGTTTGTGATCAATGGTATATGAATGGCTCACATTGTGAAGAGGTTGTTTGGCCTCTAAAGCTAGGAAGACAATTTCATCTTCTGCATTGTTGTGAGCTCGATAGAGTCCCCAGAGTAGACTAAATAGTCAAATAAAATGGCGAAGAAATGTTTCATCAGAATCTATAAGCCTTACTGATTCAACTTCCAAATATTCTAAATATTTGTGAATAGCCTTGTGAAACTAAAATATGTGATCAATTGGCTTAGGTTCTTGACTAAATTCATATGATTAAATATCAGTACTCCAAGAAAACATGCTAGAACTTAAAGAGGCACTAACTAGAGAATTGAAGTAAAGGGAATGTGAGTTCCTTCTAGTAGGAAGTGTTCCAATACCCAGGTTGTTACTGGTCACTCCCAATCTAGAAACATAACATGGCTGGCTTGCACAGGAGGGTTTTGATGAGCATTTAACACCTGCTAAAGTGCTTGGATAAGAAAAGTTTCCATTTCCCTATGTTATTTCTATTTTGCAACAGTGAGGTCGCTTCAATGCCTTTTATCCACATCTGTGATGAATAACTAGCTCCAAAAATAAAATAAAAGAGATATCAACGCCTTAGAAATAAGCCACTTCGAGGGGGCAACCTCCAATACATTACATAAATGAAAAATTCTTGGATGATACAATTTACAAAACCTCCTTTATATATATAGGAGTCCATGGGGCCACAATGTAATCCTAGCTGACCTAACAATAATAATTTAAGGGCACAATAATAACAATGTGAGGGTTACAAGGGTACAATAATAACAATAGGGGAGTTACACTAACAACAATAAGGGACTATACTAGTAATATTGGACCTAACATGCCCCTCTCCTTCAAAAAATTGTTGTCCTCAATGCTTGAGTAGCTCTGGGTGATTCTGTATAAAATTCTCATTCTCCCATGTAAAATATTCAATGGGTAAGTTTTTCCACTTGATGAGATACTCTGAAATTGATCGATTCCGTAGTTGTCGAGTTCTTGTTTCCGTGACCGCTTCCGGTTCCAATATAATTTTTCCTTCCTCATTAAGTTCTGGAAATATTGTTTGAACTGGAAGATTTTCACCTATAACCTACTTTAAGCATGAAACATGGAAAACTGGATGTACTCGCAACGAAGTAGGAAGCTCCAATTTGTATGCCATAGTACCAATGTTTTGCAACACCTTGTAAGGACCATAGTACTTTGGCGATAATTTATTATCCTTATTATCTTGCTTGAGGGAAATTTGTTTATATGGTTGTAGCCATAAAAATACCCAATCTCCTACATCAAAACTTCTCTCGCTGCAATTTTGATCTTCCTGTTGTTTCATTTGATTTTGTGCCAAATTCAAGTTGTCCTTTAAGAGTTGGAGAACTTCTTGTTGATGCTCGATGTGATCTTCCATTGCTTGAACCTTCAAATTTTCTCTTAAATATGATGTGATGGATGGTGGATGATATCCATAAAGTGCCATAAATGGGGTCATTTTTGCTGCAGTATGGAAGGAAGTGTTATACCACCATTCAGCGGGAGGTAACCACTTGACCCATTATGTTTGTTTATCAAATAAAAAACAACGAAGATATCATTCCAAAAAATTATTTACTATCTCTGTTTGATCATTATATTGAGGATGATAAGATGAGCTATGAGCTAATTGAGTACCCAAACAAGAAAATAACTCCGTCCAAAAATTTCCAGTAAAAATGGGATCTCTGTCGCTCACAATAACCCTTGGGCTTCCATGTAGATTTTGAATTATGTCCATAAATGTAGTAGCAACCGTACTTGCTTTAAATGGATGAGATAATGCACAAAAGTGTGCATACTTGGTAAGTCTATCAACTACCACCATGATGACATTCTTTCCTTCGGACTTAGGTAAACCTGTGATAAAATCCATTGAAATCTCCTCCCAACGTTGACTTCGAATGGATAAAGGTTGTAGAAGTCCCGGGGTCTTAATTGTCTCAACTTTATTCTGCTGGAAAACCAAACATTCCACCACAAACTTTTGAATATCAGATTTAAGGCCATCCCAAAAAAATTCTTTCTTCACCCTGTGGTAAGTTTTTAAAAATCCCGAGTCTCCTCCTAAAGGAGAAGTGTGCAATTCCAGAAGAATCTTTTGTTTTAGTTGGGAATTCTTACAAAGATATAAGCGATCTTTGTACCATAAGGAATCATTTTTCCAACTAAATGTATCAGATGTACTAGGATCTTGCTGCAACTTTTGAATGAGTTTCCATACATCTTTTTCCTTCTTCCATTCATCTCTTGCTTCGGTTATCCAATCTGGTTGGATAATATAAATGGCACAAAGCAATGCTTCCACCTTTTCATTCTTTCTTGAGAGTGCATCTACAACAACATTAAGCTTTCCCTTTTTATATATTATTTCAAAGTCATAACCCAAGATCTTTGTGACCCATTTTTGCTGCTCTTGTGAAGATAGTTTTTGTTCCAGAAAGTGTTTAAGACTATCATGATCAGTTTTTACCTTGAAGTGTCTTCCCATTAGGTAAGTTCGCCATTTCTTTAGTGCATGCAGTATTGCTAACATTTCCTTCTCATAAAAAGGTTTCTGTAAATACTTTCCTTTGATTGGATGACTTTCAAAAGCAATGGGTCTTCCTTCCTGCATTAAAACAACACCAATTCCGTTTCCTCAGGCATCAAATTCCACAATAAAGGTTGTTGTGAAGTTTGGTGTAGCTAAGACTGGTTCTCGACTCATTGCCTCTTTAAGATGTTCAAAGGACTTAGTCGCTTTAGGAGTCCATGAAAATGCATCTTTCTTCAATAATGTTGTTAGAGGTGCTGTTATTCTCCCATAATTCTTAACAAACTTGTGATAATACTTTGTTAACCTGAGAAATGCTCGCAACTACTTTATGGTTGTGGGGAATTTCCATTCCTTAATGGCTTTAATTTTGTTAGCGTCTACCTTAACACCCTCGTGAGATACAATATGACCCAGATATTCCACCTCTTGTACTCCAAAGAAACATTTGGATGTTTTTTCATATAATTGTTTCTCCTGCAATAGTTTGAGAACCCTGTCAACATGTTCAACATGATCCTTCCAAGACCTTATGTAGATTAGTATATCATCAAAAAATACTAGCACAAAGTTTCTAAGAAAGGGTTTGAAAATGGAATTCATCAACCCTTGAAATGTAGAAGGTGCATTGGTAAGGCCAAAAGGCATGACAAAAAATTCATAATGACCCTAATGAGTTCAAAATGTTGTTTTTGGAATATCTTCAGTCTTCATTCTAATTTGATGATATCCTGAACGAAGATCAAACTTCGTAAAATAAATTGCTCCATGTAATTCATCCAATAATTCATCAATCACAGGAATGGGAAATTTATCTTGAATGGTGAGCTTATTGAGCTCCCTGTAATCCAGACACATTCGCCATGATCCATCCTTCTTGTGTACCAATACTACAGGAGCAGAGAAATAACTTTGACTTGGTTGAATTATACCCGCCTCTAACATTTCCGCAATCACATGTTCAATTTCGCTCTTTTGGACATACAGATATCTATAAGGCTTGATGTTTGGAGGAACACTTCCTGGAATCAAATGAATAGCATGATCATGATCACAAATAAGTGGGAGTCCTTTGGGAGTTTCAAACACCTTGGAATGATTGTCCAAGACTTGTTGGAGATCTGCAAAAATAGATGATTTTGATGTTGGAACTTCTAGTGAGCATAATTGTGAAATTACGCCTCGTTGTTCTTTCTTTAGAAGATTTGTCATGAAATTAGAGCTTAATATCTTTCCCGAATTCCCTGCAATACCCCATAATTCGACTTCCTTTCCTTCTCAAAAAAATTTCAAGAAAAGTTCTTGAAAATTAAAAGCTATCGTCCCTAAAGATTGTAACCATTGTACTCCTAGTACAACATCAACACCTCCCATAGGAATGGAAAGCATTGGACTAGTCAATACATATTCCCCCATGGTTATCTTGATATTATGGCATTTTCTAGAGCAATTTATAGTTCCTCCATTTTCAACCATCACTTGACATTCTTGTGTTGGGTATAGGAAACAATTTAATTCCTTGGCTACCTTACAATGAATAAAATTATGGGTGCTACCTGAATCATTCAACACTATTACATTTTTATTCTTGATATGTCCTTATATCTTCAGAGTTTGAGGAGTGGTAATTCCTGCCAGTGAATTACACGATATGGTTGGATTCATTTCTTCCCCTTCTATGGTTGGTTCCTGGTGTATATCCTCTTGTTCATTTTCTTCTTCCTCTTCACAATCTATGTAAAATAATTTCTTCTCAACACACTTATCACCTTTAGTGTATTTTCTATCACAACTATAGCAAAGCCCTTTTGTTCTTTTTTCTTCCAATTTTTGTGGTGTCAACCTTGTAGGTTGTGGAAATATAGGCGTAGAAACACTTCCTTCTTTATAGAAGTGAGTGGTAGGCTTCCTTGTCGCCATAATTTTACATTCATTTTTTCTCGCCAACTTGAATGCCTTCTCCAATGAATCAGGTTCCAAAACACGAACTTCATGTTGGATGTTATCCTTTAAAGTGCCTATGAAGAGATCAATCCTGTGTTCCAGTGGAATATCAGTTACCCTTATATTCAATTTTTGGAAGTCCTCAATGTGCTCCCCCACTAAGGCCTTTTGTTTGAGATTTATCAATTGGCAAAAGAAGGTGTTGCTCTTTGTATCCTCATAATGTGCTGTCATTTCCTCCGTAAAAATTGACCAAGTGACAATTTTTTTATGGGAGCAAAGCCATCGATACCATACAAATGTATTTTGTTCTAAATGTAAAGTTGCAATGCGTACTTTTTGTGTGTTTTGCACGTTATGGAGATCAAAATATTGCTCCATTTGTAGTATACATGTTACAGGATCCTTTCCATCAAACTTATTCATCTCCATTTTTGGAATATGGTGGTTCTTCCTACCAACATTAGAGTTTATGAAATCACGATTAACATTTATTTTGTTCTCATCGTGAGTTTCTTCTACTATCTTTTCACCATTATGAAACATTTCTTGTGTCAACTTTTTCAAACCTTCCATGTCTACTTTTAGATCATTCTTCATGTTTTCCATATTGTCTTTCATGTCATCCATCTTAGCTTCCATGCTAGCTTCCATGCCATCAATATTAGCTTCCACGCCTTTCTTCAAAACTTCCATTTCATTTTTTGTTGCTCTTTATGAGATCGAAATTTGGTGCACTTGCTCTTGTAATTCTGATAGATCATGTTGCAATTCCTCATCTTCATGAGTCATAGTAGAGCCTTCTGAAGGCTTAATGGGTGTTGAATTATTTTTATGGGACATATTTTAGAACCCAATACTGATATCTATTCTACAATATGCCCTTGGAATCAGTTCAAATTGATTCCTCAAACAAGACTTATGCAATTCAGAAAAAAAAAATACACACATTTTTCTTGCTTTTGAGGAGCTCGATATTGAAATTGGATTATCTCTGTGATTACAATATTTAAATATTTTATTTTTAGTACCAACGTAACCCTCCTAATTCTCTTTTGAATGCCAGAGGTCTGACCTGGTTTTGATTCTCCACGACAAAGTTGTGTCCAATCTCCCACAATGACCTAATTATGGACTGGTTCAGTAGAGCGAACTTGTACGACTTGCACCGTGTCACTGTTTCATCCTTCGGCACATAAATTGATAGCCAAGAAACTAAATTCTATGTGCTTACAACCAATTTTTACAGCACTCCAATCTGATGCTCAAAGAGAGAGAGTTATGAATATTTTCCCACAATCACCTCTTTGAGATGAAATTCGGGAGCCTAAAAAACACTACCTTCCACAGATCATATCTCCGAAAATATTGTGAACCAAGCTCTGAATTTTTTTGATGAGTTTCCTCAGGATTTCAGCTTCACACCCTGAAAATTTCAGATTCGGAACCTTCGTAGAAAAAACGTTATAGCGAAAATTCCATGATGACCTATTTAGAGTAGCGAAACCCTAGAATCCAAAGCTTTGAAACCAAATGTTGTGTAACCAGCTCCAAAAATAGAAGAAAAGAGATATCAAAGCCTTAGAAATAAGCCACTTCGAGGGGAAAACCTCCAATACAGTACATAAATGAAAAATTATTTGATGATACAATTTACAAAACCTCCTTTCTATATATAGGAGTCCATGGGGCCATAATGTAATCCTAGTGGGGCCACAATGTAATCCTAGCCGACCTAAAAATAATAATTTAAGGGCAGAATAATAAAAATATGGGGGTTACAAGGGTACAATAATAACAATAATGGGGTTACACTAACAACAATAAGGGACTATACTAGTAATATAGGGACATAACATGATTCAATATCAATACTCCAAGAAAACATGCTAGAACCTAAAGAGGCAGTAACTAGAGAATCGAAGTAAAGGGAACGTGAGTTCCTTCCAGTAGAAAGTGTTCCAATACCCAGGTTGTTACTGGTCACTCCTAATCTAGGAACACAACATGACTGGCTTGCACAGGGGGGTTTTGATGAGCATTTAACACTCGCTAAAGTGATTGGATAAGAAAAGTTTCCATTTGCCTACGTTTTCTCTATTTTGCAACAGTGAGGTCACTTCAATGCCTTTCATCCACATCTATGATGAATAAACAGCTCCAAAAATAAAATAAAAGAGATATCAACTCCTTAGAAATAAGCCACTTCGAGGGGGCAACCTCCAATGCATTACATAAATGAAAAATTCTTGGATGATACAATTTACAAAACCTCCTTTCTATATATAGGAGTCCATGGGGCCATAATGTAATCCTAGTGGGGCCACAATGTAATCCTAGCTGACCTAACAATAATAATTTAAGGGCATAATAATAACAATATGGGGGTTACAAGGGTACAATAATAACAATAAGGGGGTTACACTAACAAAAATAAGGGACTATACTAGTAATATAGGGACATAACATGCACCTCTCCTTCAAAAACGTGGTGTCCTGGATGCTTGAGTAGCTCTGGGTGCTTCTGTATAAAATTCTCATTCTCCCATGTAGAATATTCAGTGGGTAAGTTCTTCAACTTGATCAGATACTATGAACTTGATCGATTCCGTAGTTGTCGAGTTCTTTTTTCCGTGACCGCTTCAGGTTCCAATATAATTTTTCCTTCCTCATTAAGTTCTGTCAATATTGTTTGAACTGAAATATTTTCACCTATAACCTTCTTTAATCATGAAACATAGAAAACTGGATGCACTCGCGAAGAAGCAGGAAGCTTCAATTTGTATGCCATAGTACCAATATTTTGCAACACCTTGTAAGGACCATAGTACTTTTGTGATAATTTATTATCCTTCTTAGCTTGCTTGAGGGACATTTTTTTTGTATGGTTTTAGCCGTAAAAATACCCAATCTTCTACATCAAAACTTCTCTTGCTGCGATGTTGATCTGCCTGTTGTTTCATTCGGTTCTGATGCTCGATGTGATCTTCCACTGCTTGAACCTTTGAGTTTTCCCTTAAATATGATGTGATGGATGGTGGATGATATCCATAAAGTGCCATAAATGGGGTCATTTTTGCTGCAGTATGGAAGGAAGTGTTATACCACCATTCAGCGAGAGGTAACCACTTGACCCATTGTGTTTGTTTATCAGATACAAAACAACGAAGATATCCTTCCAAACATTTATTTACTATCTCAGTTTGACCATCAGATTGAGGATGATAAGATGAGCTATGAGCTAATTGAGTACCCAAACAAGAAAATAACTCCGTCCCAAAATTTCCAGTAAAAATGGGATCTCTGTCGCTCACAATAACCCTTGGGCTTCCATGTAGCTTTTGAATTATGTCCATAAATGTAGTAGCAACTGTACTTGCTTTAAATGGATGAGATAATGCACAAAAGTGTGCATACTTGGTAAGTCTATCAACTACTACCATGATGACACTCTTTCCTTCGGACTTAGGTAAACTTGTGATAAAATCCATTGAAATCTCCTCCCAACGTTGACTTGGAATGGATAAAGGTTGTAGAAGTCCCGGGGTCTTAATTGTTTCCACTTTATTCTGCTGGCAAACCAAACATTCAGCCACAAAATTTTGAATGTCAGATTTAAGGCCATCCCAAAAAAAATCTTTCTTCACCCTGTGGTAAGTTTTTAAAAATCCTGAGTGTCCTCCTAAAGGAGAAGTGTGCAATTCCAGAAGAATATTTTGTTTTAGTTGGAAATTATTACAAAGATATAAGCGATCTTTGTACCATAAGGAATCATTTTTCCAACTAAATGTATCAGATGTACTAGGATCTTGCTGCAACTTTTGAATGAGTGTCCATACCTCTTTTTCCTTCTTCCATTCATCTCTTGCTTCGGTTATCCAATCTGGTTGGATAATAGAAATGGCACAAAGCAATGCTTCCACCTCTTCATTCTTTCTTGAGAGTGCATCTGCAGCAACATTAAGCTTTCCTTTTTTGTAGATTATTTCAAAGTCATAACCCAACATCTTTGTGACCCATTTTTGCTGCTCTTCTGATGATAGTCTTTGTTCCAAAAAGTGTTTAAGACTATCATGATCGATTTTTACCTTGAAGTGTCTTCCCATTAGGTAAGTTCGCCATTTCTTTAGTGCATGCAGTATTGCTAACATTTCCTTCTCATAAATAGGTTTTTGTAAATACTTTCCTTTGATTGTACGACTTTCAAAATAAATGGGTCTTCCTTCCTGCATTAAAACATCACCAATTCCATTTCCTGAGGCATCACATTCAACAATAAAGGTTTTTGTGAAGTCTGGCATAGCTGAGACTGGTGCTCGACGCATTGCCTCTTTAAGATGTTCAAAGGCCTTAGTTGCTTCAGGAGTCCATGAAAATGCATCTTTCTTCAATAATGTTCTTAGAGGTGCTGCTATTCTCCCATAATTCTTAACAAACTTGCGATAATACCTTTTTAACCTAAGAAATCCTCGTAACTGCTTTATGGTTGTGGCGAATTTCCATTCCTTAATGGATTTAATTTTGTTAGGGTCTACCTTAACACCCTCGTGAGATACAATATGACCTAGATATTCCACCTCTTGTACTCCAAAGAAAAATTTGGATGTTTTTGCATATAATTGTTTCTCCTACAATAGTTTGAGCACCCCGTCAACATGTTCAACATGATCCTTCCAAGACCTTCTGTAGATTAGTATATCATCAAAAATTACTAGCACAAATTTTCTAAGAAAGGGTTTGAAAATGGAATTCATCAACCCTTGAAATGTAGAAGGTGCATTGGTAAGGCCAAAAGGCATGACCAAAAATTCATAATGACCCTCATGAGTTCGAAATGCTCTTTTTGGAATATCTTCAGTCTTCATTCTAATTTGATGATATCCTGAACGAAGATCCAACTTGGTAAAATAAATTGCTCCATGTAATTCATCGAATAATTCATCAATCACAGGAATGGGAAATTTATCTTTAATGGTGAGCTTATTGAGCTCCCTATAATCCGGACACATTCGCCATGATCCATCCTTATTGTGTACCAATACTACAGGAGCAGAGAAAGAACTTTGACTAGGTTGAATTATACCTGCCTCTAACATTTCTGCAATCATACGTTCAATTTCGCTCTTTTGGACATAAAGATATCTATAAGGCCTGATGTTTGGAGGAACACTTCCTGGAATCAAATGAATAGCATGATCATGATCACGAATAGGTGGGAGTCCTTTGGGAGTTTCAAACACCTTGGAATGATTGTCCAAGACTTGTTGGAGATCTGCAGAAATAGACGATTTTGATGTTGGAACTTCTAGTGAGCATAATTGTGCAATTACACCTTGTTGTTCTTTCTTTAGAATCTTTGTCATGACATTAGAGCTTATTATCTTTCCTGGCTTCCCTGCAATACCCCGTAATTTGACTTCCTTTTCTTCTGAAAAAAAATTCAAGAAAAGTTCTTGAAAATTAAAAGCTATCATCCCCAAAGATTGTAACCATTGTACTCCTAGTACAACATCAGCACCTCCCATAGGAATGGAAAGCATTGGACTAGTCAATACATATTCCCCCATGGTTAGCATTATATTATGTCATTTTCCAAAGAAATTTATAGTTTCTCCATTTGCAACCATCACTTGACATTCTGGTGCTGGGTATAGGAAACAATTAAATTCCTTGGCTACCTTACAATGAATAAAATTATGGGTGCTACCTGAATCAATCAACACTATTACATTTTTATTCTTGATATGTCGTTCTATCTTCAGAGTTTGAGGAGTGGTAATTCCTGCTAGTGCATTACACAATATGGTCGGATTCATTTCTTTCCCTTGTATGGCTGGTTCCTGGTGTATATCCTCTTCTTCCTCTTCAAAATATATGTAAAATAATTTCTTCTCAACACACTTATGACCTTTAGTGTATTTTATATCACAACTGTAGAAAATCCCTTTTTCTCTTTTTTCTTCCAATTGTTGTGGTGTCAACCTTGTAGGTTGTGGAAATCTAGGCATAGCAACACTTCCTTCTTTATAGAAGTGAGTGGTAGGCTTCCTTGTCGCCATAATTTTACATTCAATTTTTCTTTCTAACCTGAATGCCTTCTCCAATGAATCGGGTTCCAAAACACGAACTTCATGTTGGATGTTATCCTTTAAAGTGCCTATGAAGAGATCAATCATGTGTTCCAGTGGAATATCAATTACCCTTATATTAAATTTTTGGAATTCCTCAATGTGCTCCACCACTAAGCCCTTTTATTTGAGATTTATCAATTGGCTAAAGAAGGTGTTGCTCTTTGTATCCTCATAATGTGCTATCATTTCCTCCGTAAAAATTGACCAAGTGACAATTTTTTTACGGGAGAAAAGCCATCGATACCATACAAATGTATTTTTTTCTAAATGTAAAGTTTCAATGCGTACCTTTTGTTTGTTTTTCACATTATGGAGATCAAAATATTTATCCATCTATAGTATCCATGTTACAGGATCCTTTTGATCAAACTTCCTCATCTCCATTTTTGGAATATGGTGGTTCTTCCTACCAACATTAGAGTTTATGAAATCACGATTAACATTTATTTTGTTCTCATCATGAGTTGCTTCTACTATCTTTTCACCATTATGAAACATTTCTTGTATCAACTTTGTCAAACCTTCCATGTCTGCTTTTAGATCATTCTTCATGTTTTCCATGTTGTCTTTCATGTCATCCATCTTAGCTTCCATGCCAGATTCCATGCCATGAATCTTAGCTTCCACGCCTTTCTTCAAAACTTCCATATCATTTTTTTTTGCTCTTTGCGAGAGTGAAATTTGGTGCACTTGCTCTTGTAATCTTGATAGATCATGTTGCAATTCTTCATCTTCATGAGTCATAGTAGAGCCTTCTGAAGGCTTAATGGGTGTTGAATTATTTTTACGGGGCATATTTTAGAGCCTAATACTGATATCTATTCTACAATATGCCCTTGGAATCAATTCAAATTGATTCCTCAAACAAGACTTATGCAACTCAGAAAAAACAATTGACACCTTTTTCTTGCTTTTGAGGAGCTCGACATTGAAATTGGATTATCTCTGTGATTGCAACAGCTCAATATTTGATTTTTGGTACCGACGTAGCCCTCTAAATTCTCTTTCGAATGCCATAAGTATGACTTGATTTGGATTCTCCAAGATAAAGTTGTGGCCAATCTCCCACAATGACTTAATTATGGACTGGTTCAGTAGAGAAAAATTGTACGACCTGCATCATGTCACTGTTTCATCCTTTGGCTCTGAAATTGATAGCCAAGAAACTAAAGTCCGTGTGCTTGCGACCACTTTTGACGGCACTCCAATCCAATGCTCAGAGAGAGAGTTATGAATCTTTTACCACTATCACCTCTTTGACATGAAATTCGGGAGCTTGAAAACACACTACCTTCCACAGATCATATCTCCAAAAATATTGCGAACCAAGCTCTGAAATTTTTTGAAGAGTTTCCTCAGGGTTGCGGCTTCACACCCTAAACATTTCAGATTCTGAACCTTCGTAGAAAAAAATTTATAGCGAAAATGCCACGATGACCTATTTAGAGTAGCGAAACCCTAGAATCCAAAGCTCTGAAACCAAATGTTGTGTAACCAGCTCCAAAAATAGAAGAAAAGAGATATCAACGCCTTAGAAATAATCCACTTAGAGGGGACAACCTCCAATACATGAAATAAATGAAAAATTCTTGGATGATACAATTTACAAAACCTCCTTTCTATATATAGGAGTCCATCGGGCCATAATGTAATCCTAGTGGGGCCACAATGTAATCCTAACCAACCTAAGAGTAATAATTTAAGGGAACGATAATAACAATATGGGGGTTACAAGGGTGCAATAATAACAATAAGGGGGTTACACTAACAAAAATAAGTGACTATACTAGTAATATAGGGACCTAACATGATTCAATATCAATACTCCAAGAAAACATGCTAGAACCTAGAGAGGCACTAACTAGAGAATTGAAGTAAAGGGAACGTGAATTGCTTTCAGTAGGAAGTGTTCCAATACCTAGGTTGTTACTGGTCACTCCCAATCCAGGAACACAACATGACTGGCTTGCACAGGGGGGTTTTGATGAGCATTTAACACCCGCTAAAGTGCTTGCATAAGAAAAGTTTCAATTTCCCTATGTTTTCTCTATTTTTCCATAGTGAAGTCGCTTCAATGCCTTTTATCCACATCCGTGATGAAATTTTTTTATTACCTCTATAATCGGACCTGCTAAAGGGCTTGATCGAAGACGCTGAAATTTCCCTCTGTTCTCTCTGTTTTTCCACAATGAGGCCGCTTCAATGGAATTTTATCCACATCTGTGATGAAAATTCTATATTACCTATAAGAATACTATACAAATACCACATTTTCCACTCATCTCCAAACCCATTTCACCTTTGCGATCAGAGAGAACAGTACAAATACCACAGTTCCACTCATCTCCAAACCCATTTCACTAATTCTTTTGGCAGGGCGATCATTTTGGACATCTGAACAAATACACATGAATCTCCTTGATTTAGACTTATTTTGTGGGCATCTTTTACAAGCCCAGCCAGAGAACAACGTAACTAGAGTTTTATCATAGGCGCAGGTAAGAGCTGCCAAACCCATAACAATGGGAATAGAACCATCACATGGAAAAGAAATAAAAAAAAAGTCAAATATCACTCAAATATAATATAATGTACTTGGAGGGATTACATTTTTCCACGGTGAATTTATATGGTCATTAAAATTAAAATCCTTTAATTTTAAAAAAAATAATGTATTAATAATAATTTTGTTGTAAATATTTACTTAGAAACATGTACTTTTTTAATTTGATTTTCATTTTCAAATTTTTTTTTTGAAATTTAATTTTAATAAATATAAAATCATGTGTAAATTGATTAATTTATATTTTTTAACAGTGAGAAAATTTATCATAATTTAGTTGTCAAACTAGTAGGTGAGACAATTTTCTCTAGCTATTTTCCATGAATGCGAGTTCTCTAGCTATTTTCCACGAATGCAAGTTCTCTCATCACCATTATTTGCATTCTCATCACCATTATTCAAGGAAAATCAGGAAACCTAGAATGAACCATTGGTGGTTAGTAAATAGGGAGGCTTTCACTCCTACGAGATGTCTTTGTATCTTGGATAGTTAGCTAGTTTCCTTACATTTAGGAAGACAAGCTCATAGCTAAGAAAAAAGAAGTAATTTTAGGGCATATTCCAAGCTGAGTCGATTAATTCCTATTTTAAAATTAATGGTCCAGATTTTTATTTTTTATTGATTTTTATATTAGTATATCATACTATATTTTAATAAATATGTTTTTATTTTAAAAAATACAAATTATAAAAAATATGATAAATATAATATTTTTTTTTGGTTTCTCATTTTCAATTATGATTTTGATAGAGATAGTTTATGAAAGAAAAAATAATGAAAATATGACAACTTAAATTGTGAAGTTCACGAAATTAGGCATAAAATTAGGAGAGTAATACCTCGAGGTGCATGTGTAACCCTAGATTCCATCAAAGGCCAATATTTCAACACTGGGAACGGATTGGACTCAGAGACCCCTTTGTCTCTAAATTTAACATTGTAGACAAATTCAAAGAAGGGGGTCTCTGAATCGAGCCGCAGTGTTAAAATTTAGAGACAAAAGGGTATTCATAATTTTAACATTGTAGATGGATTCAGAGAAATTTAGAGACAAAGGGGTATTCATAATTTTAACATTGAATGATGGATTCAGAGACCCCTTCGTCTCTAAATTTTAACACTACAAATGAATTCTGAGACCCCTGAGACCCCTGTTGTGAAATGTAACACTTCAATATCAAAATCGCAATTTTCCATTTGTGAAGTGACATAATTAAAAATTATTGACATAAATGAGTAATTCATATACATGTATTTGTTAATTGATCATATTTGTATTCTTGGACTATAGTAGTCCTTTAAGTTAATCATTATTAATTTGATTACTTATTATCTAGTCATATATTTTAGTCTTGGACTAAATTAGTCATTTAAGTTAGTGGCTTTTAATTTGGTCACTTATTATCTAATCATATATTTTATCCCTAGACTAAATTAGTCATTTAAGTTAGTCATTTTTTGTTTGGTCACTTAAAATTGCTCAAATTTAGTAGTAATTCACTTGAAATAATTGCACTCACTAATATTTTTAGTCACCTAATCACTAATTTCATGGTTTTCTACTAGTGTATAAATAACTGCCAATATATATAATAAATATATATAATGAATGCATATTTGAATAACCAGCTTAAAATATATATTAAATAATTATCTGAATGTGAGATATAAAAAGTGAATTAACATTAATGAACTTTAGAGTAACCTAATTTATACTTCAATGCCTTATTTTAAATTGCATATTAATTTTAAATTAATTATTTGTAATTATGGAAAATATTTAATTTTAATAAACATATATTAAATTTTATAATGTACGTTGTATTTTAATGTATATTTTAACTTTAACCCTATAGTGAGTGTAGATTTTCAAATATTTGATTAATATAAACACTTTACGTGGAGAAATATCTTCTAGTAGGTAAGGTGAGAGTGAAAATTGGCCAGCTTGTTAGAAGGGTAGTTTGAACGTCCTCAAAATCTCATGTTTGACAACCAGGGCGACGGAAGAATCGTAGATTTTTTTTTTATAATGATTACTGTAATTACAGGAACTATGAAAGTGTAAAAATCCAAAGTATTGAAGGCACCGTATAAAAGAATCCGTGAGATGATTGACAACGTTATAGTTTACAGAAAATAACGTATTTTACGCTGTTAAGAAATCAAAATGAATTAATACTGGTGTCATTAAGTAATATAAAACACACTTGTATCAAGTTCCATGTTGTCTGCAAACACGTGGTTCTGTATAGACCCTCCCAGGTCTGCAGTAGTAATATTTACTAGGAGAACAATGCGCATGCTCGGAGCACACGCACAGTCCTTCAAGAGCGCGCCCATCCTTCCTGCCTTTCCTATTCCCGGAACACCATCAGTCCACTCACTGGAGAAGAGTCCCTTAGGATCGTATTTGTTTTTGGCTGCTAGAAACGCCTCGTATTTACTATATTTTTTCATCACTTCATCAAACGCAATGTTTCGGTTATTTCCCCAGTCTGGCATATCCCCATACTTCACTAGACCCATTTGCGCAATTTCTTCCAGCACATCTTCGTACAGTTGGGAGTGTTGAGATCATGTGCTCGATAGTAAGTAGTATTGAGGTCTATTGAATCCTCTTGATTTCCCAAATAATCACTTGAAGCTTTTACATATCGCATCAGAATACCATAGTACAACTCAATTCCACACAGGCTGCTCAGAATCAAGTCCCGAAGTTTCTTTATGTCAAAAATAAATTGTTGGATCTTCGAGAGGCCCAGGCTGAATCCATTCTGAAAGTAGAATAAGACTTTAATTCGAGGATTCTATCCAGAAGTTGTCTAAAGTTAGTCCTCTAGGCTAGTAAGACACGAACTAGCAGATTGCATTTTATTCTGATAACGAATCACCGGATATCCCAAAAGCAAGGAATCATTGTTCTCCAGTCTTGAGCCTGTTTCAAAAATGGTAGAAACATGAATTTGTGATAGAACTCGTTTTCTCTCAACATTATCAGCTAGTTCCTCAACATTATATTTTTCCTCATGGTTTGAATATGCATTATATGTTATAGTAATTTCTTCATGAGGATTTTGTACCTTTAGTTGCTTTCCATCTACTATTTTATAGTTGCTTAAGGACATGTCTTCACATTTATGTTATGGTGTCCAATATTTCCCATACTTGTAATAGTTTTTTTTCTTATTTATCATTTTCTCTAACTCATTACTTGAAGTGTTTCACTCCTTCTCAACTTCATAAGCATATCATTTCTTATTGATGCATTTTTGTCCTAACATCCATTTGTCTCCTCAATATCTACACTTTTTATCTCTCTCCTATCTAATTATTATTGTTGGTTTTCATCTTCCTTTCTGAATGATGAAATGTTGAACTTCTTATTTTGTTCAATAAGCATTGTCACATGCTTAGCCTCTTCACTAGTATCAGGCTTGCATAGTTTCAATTCAGCACAAATATTGTCCTTTAATCCACATATATGAATTTTTAATAGTTTCTTCTCAATGAATCCACTATGTCATATCTCCAATACTTTCCATTCATGGGTATGATCACTTACAATCCCCTTATTCTTGAGATGTATAAATTTATTGTATAGGTCATCATCGTCCTCATCATGGAATCTCTTTTATATTGTTATAGTGAACTTTTTCCAATGAAAAGAAAAAGAATCACACTTTTTTCTGGGTGTGTGTTATATTCTTTCCACTAATAGTTGGGATGCCCCAACGATGGGGGACAGACCCAAATATGGTGGGTAGACCTACTCATGGTTTTGTGCATGGGGTTTGAACACAGTTTTTGACATGATATTTTCTTTCCCATGGTATTGTGTATATCCTAACAAGGGAACTATGATATTGTTCTAATCTAGGGTTAGTGGATTGGGGTTATGAATGCTTTGACATGTATATATGTATTGTAACGTTGAAAAGAAAATAATGAAAAATCAATCTAATAGCCCCGATTTTGCGATCCAGGGGAAATCCTTATGTATATTTTCTTTATGTTCTCGCCATTGTATATTATTTTGTTTTAAGAATTTGTTTGCAGGTAATTTTTGTATGGGGTTAAAAAGTTACATTTAGTATCAGGGAAGTTTTGGCTTCAAGATGACACCTTTGCTACTGAGGGGTTTTGCTCGGGCATGTGGTAGATGCAGTTCAGTGGGAGATATGCAGGATTAATTCTTGTGATGAAAGAAAATGGAAAACAATGGAAAGATAGAAATTGAGAAATTTAAAGGTTATATTTTTGAGTTGTGAAAGCTCAAGATGGAGGATCTGTTGGTGGAATGAGATCAATGGATTGTTGTAGATCCAGGTACATAACCAATAGGAATGTCGACAAAATACTGGGAAAATTTAGATCAGAAGGTGAAGAGTACAATATTATTGAATCTCTCGAATTCAATATTGTTAAATGTATTAGGGGAAATATGACAAAGGCTTTATGGGAAAAGCTAGGGAATTTGTATAAATTTAACTCTCTGGTGACTAAACTATTCCTATGCAAAAAACTATATAACCTAAGGATGAACAATGGAGACTTAGTGATAGAGCATATGAATGTATTTAACATTTCGATAAGTCATTTTTCATCTATTGATATTAAAATTTCAAATGAAGATAGGTGCATCATTCTATTATGCTCTCCAGAGGACTCGTGGGAGAGTTTGGTTGCTTCTATAGGTAGCAATAAAACTACCATGAACTTTGATCAAATAGTCTCACCCTTGTTGTTAGAGGAGAAGAGACAGAAAAATATGGAGAGCCACAATGGATGTGGCTTATCTATAAGAGGATGGTCCTACAACAAAAACTGTCGAAATAAGTCCTCAAGTGGGAGATTTAAATCTAGAGGGAGATATAAATCTCCAAGAAAACCTGTAAAGGTATGCTAGAAATGTAGAAAAGAAGGGCGCCACAAAAAGGATTGTAAACATAAATCTCCTGGGAAAGGAAAGGGATTTAAGGGTGCTCCTTCTGTAGAGGCAAAATCCACCTCAGACGAAGGTGGGGGTGTGCACTTGGCTTCTTCTTCAACTACAAATGTAGATCATGAGGCATGGTTGATTGAATCGGGTGCATACTTTCACTTTACTCCCCATAGGGAGTGGTTCTATGAATACGAGAAATATAATGATGGTGATGTATTCCTAGGTGATGACAGGAGGGCCAAAATCATTGGGCGCATAAAATTCAAGTTGAATTTCCAAGGTGGAAGGATTAGAACACTTCCTGGTGTTCTTCATATTCCTGCATTGGCTATAAATATTATTTTTGTAAGAAATATGGATTGTGCAGGTGTAAAAATAATGTTCGAGAAAGATACTAGCAAGATGGTTCAGGGAGTATTGGTACTAATGCTAGGAGGTCAAATTGGAATTATATAAAAGCTTCTAGGTAGCATTATTATTAATGGGTGTAACAATTTTGCGGTTCCTAAAAGTGGAGCTGAAAATCTAGTGGTCTCTTGAGAAAAGACCATGTATGTCATCAAAGGCTTGAACATATTAGAGAGAAGGGCCTTCAAATATTTAATGGTAATGACATGATATAATGTATGTATAATTCCTCTCTAGATTTTGTTTTTTATGAACATTTTGTATATGGGAAGTAGAATCGAGTGAGTTTCCCATGTGGTGCTAAGAGGGTGAAAGGGATATTAGATCTTGTGAACAATGATGTGTTTGGAACTATTTCATTTCCATCTCTAGGTAAATTTGTGTATTATGTATCATTTGTAGATGACTTCTCAAGGAATACATGGATATATTTCCTCAAGAATAAATCTGAAGTCTAAATTGACAAGTTTAAAGAATTTAAGGCTAATTAGATAGAGAATAAGACCAAGGTGTTGAGGATAGATAATGGCAGAGAGTTCTTCAAGAAAAAATTTGAATATTTCTATAAGAAGTTTGGTATAGTACGACAGAAGACTACTCCACACACCTAAGAAAAATGGAGTTGTAGAAATAATTAACAGTACATTGATGGAAAAGGAAAGAAGAATGCTCCATGGTGTTGGGTTAGGACAAGAATTCTGAGTAGAGGCAGTAGAGACTGCACATTACCTATTTAATAGATCACCTTCATCAATGTTGGAGTATAAGACTCCACATGAGGTACGGACTAGTAAGAAAACCCTCTTTCTCACATCTCAGGGTATTTAACTATGATGCATATGTACACGTTCCAAAGGAGAAAATAACCAACCTAGATAGTAAATCTAAAAGGTGCATCTTTATTGGGTATAAGGATGGTTTAAAAGGTTATAAGTTTTTTAACTTAGAAACAAAGAAGGTTGTGTACAATCGAGATGTGGTGTTTAGAGAGGTGAAAGATGTTATTAAACATGAATTCCTACCAAAGGAACCTGAGAATATAAAGTTTAAGCTTAAGGAGGAAGAACCAGACTCTATAATAGAACAAAAATTAGAAGAGGAAAAACCACAAACTCCAGTTTTGAGAAGACCAACTCAAGAGAGAAGAAAACAAAAGAGGCATAGTACATCTACCTTCTGTTAAAATTTTGTTTTATCTATTACTAATGATGATATTGGAACTTTCAGGGAGGAAGTGGATCTAAAGGATGAAAATTTTTGGAAAGAAGGCATGGTTGATGAAATGGCATCATTGGAAAAAAATGAGGTTTTGGACCTTGTGGAGTTTTCGGCTAGAAGGAAACCCATTGGAAGCAAATGGGTGTTTAAGAAGAAGATGAATGCAGAAGGAAAGGTGGAGAAATACAAAGCTCGGTTGGTAGAAAAAGGTTATTCCCAAGAGTCGGGAAATTATTTTGGTGATATTTTTCTTCTTGTTTCCAAGTTAGCTTCTATTACATTACTTTTATATGTTATTGTTGATTTTTATGTTGAGGTAGAATAAATGGATGTGAAGTTAACATTTCTTCAGAGGAATCTAGAAGAAGAGATCTACATGAAGCAACCCAAAGGCTTTGTAGTGAAGGCTAAAAAATAACTAGTATGTAGGTTAAAAAAGTCTTTGTTTGGGTTTAAAAAGTCACCAAGGATTTGGTATCAGAAATTTGATACATATATACAGGAACTTGGCTTCACCAGGAGAAAAGTGGATCACTGTGTGTATTTTAAATTAATTGGTGACCATGTTATTTAGTTGGTCTTGTATGTATGATATGTTGGTGATTAAAAATGACAAAGAAATTATCGAGGATTTGAAGACCCAATTGTCCTATAAATTAGACATCAAGGATGTTGGTGTTGCAAACTATATTTTGGGTATGGAAATTAAATGAGATCATGAAAAGAGGAAGCTCTGGTTAAACCGAGGGAAGTCTATCAAGACAATATTGCAGAGGTTTAATATGGAGGATAGTAAATCGGTGAAGGTTCCTATTCCTATAGGTGTAAAGTTATCTACTGAAAAATTTCTCAAGAAATAATAAGAGGAAGAGGAAATTTCCCATGTTCCATATGTGAGTGCAGTTGGTAGCCTAATGTATGCAATGGTTTTAACAACACCAAACATTTCATATGCAGTGGGATTATTGAGGAGGTTTATGTCAAAACCAGGAAAGGAGTATTGGACAATAGTGAAGCAAGTTTTTAAATATTTACGTGGCACTAATAATCATGCATTAGGGGTATTTTGAGTTATAAAATGGGCCTCCTAAGGAAATTACAAAATAATAGTGGAAATGATAAAATAATATTATATGACATCATCAAATTTTAGAGGGGAAAATAAAAACTACTTTTTCAACTCATATTTTCAACTTATCTCCCTATGCATTTACTCAAATGTCAAACAAGAACACTTGTTGGATGCAGAATTTGATTCCTCTTCCAAGGAGTACCCATGTTGCATACTTTTGATGTACCATGCTACACGAAAAATGAAAAATTTATGAAAAACATGATTTCAATCATGTTTTTCATAGATTTCTCATTTTCATTTAGCAGAGTCTATCGAAATTATGCAACATGGGTAATCCTTGGATTAGAAATTAAATTTTTCATCCACCGAATACTCTCACTCAATATTTGAGTAAATATTTAGGGATATAAGTTAAAAATACAAGTTCAAAAAGTTATTTTATTATTTTATTATTTTTTAATATTTTTACTTTTTTACCCCAAAAATAGTGAATCATCCCCCATGGTTAACATCATCATATTGAATGATATTGGTTCCTCTAAATTTTATTTTCACCGTACACTTTTCTTAGAAGGTCCATTTTAGACCTCAAAAGTTCTCCATTGGGTTTGTGCTACCAAGGGAGACCAGGATTGGCTTTGTTTATGACAACTGTGCTATAGATATAGATCAAAGAATATCTACAAGTGTGTATGTGTTTAAAATATTTGCAGGAAAATTCAGTTGGATGTGAAATAGACAATATATAGTGGCACTTTCAACTACAGAATTTGAATACATGGCAGCCAGTCATGCATGTAAAGAATCAATTTGGTTGTAGATATTATGTTCAAGTATGGGGTTGGTACAAAAATATTGACATCCAAAGTGAAATTTTCTTGAGAAAGATCCCTTCTTATCATTCAAAGAAAAAGCACGTTAATGTTCAATATCACTTTGTGAGGGATATGGTTGAGGAAAAAAATGTGTTGTTGGTTAAGGTGGACACTTTGAAGAATGTTGCAGATGCATTGATGAATTCCTTTACCATTGAAAATTTTTCTTGGTGTAGAGAAATAATGGGCGTTACAACCTGGACCAATGACTAAGCTCTCCTATGACCTCTTGTGCGGAAATAAAACAACATGTGGGATAATGTTGGGTGTGTTTTATATTCTTTCCACGAATAGTTGGTCGGACCCAAGGATGGAGTTAACCCAAAGATGGTGGGTGGACCTACCCATGGTTTTGTGTATAAGGTTTGCACATGGTTTTGGGCATGATGCTTTTCTTCACATATTATTTTGTATATCCAATCAAGGGAACTACAATTATGTTCTAATCTAGGGTTAGTGGATTGGGGATTATGAATTATTTGACATATATATATATGTATTCTAACATTGAAAGGAAAATAATGAAAAATCAATCTGGTCGTCTTGGTTTTGGGATCGAGGGGAAATATCTATGTATATTTTTTGTGTTATCGTCATTGTAAATGTTTTTGTTTTAAGAATTCATTTTCAGTTAATTTATGTATAGGGTTAAAACCTACAATTTTCCATACACCAGAAGAACTAGTCATAAGTTGCAGCTTCAAGGTGTTGGAAGTAGTAAGTATATTCTCTCTTTCACCTAACAGTGGATTTGATCCAAAAAATACTTTTATCTTGTTGACTGAAACAATATATCCTTTGTGATATTTATTGTCATATTTTGACAATTCATCCTTAACCTTTTTATGGTCTTTGTTTTCAATTCTAGTGTGATATTAACTACATAAAAAGTATATCTCATGTGGATATCGTGGGTCAAGCTCGCTTGCATTTTTTGAGCTTGAATAGGGAAGAGTTTGAATTTTCAACATGTCCACCTTATCCACTAATTTATTAAGTTTTTCACTATGGTTGTTAAGTCTTTTGGTGGTTTCGTCAATTTTTTCATCTTTTTGTAGTATTCTATCCATCATCTACATCAATATAATTTTCCTTCATTTAAATCTGTTTGCGAATTTTCCAAGTTATTGAGATCATATCGCACGCTATTGACTTCATCTCTACAATGGTTTATGGTGTCTTGTAACTCATCATTTTTCACCATTTTTTTCATGTTGTTCTTAGTGGAACCCACTTCGTTTTTTATTTTTTTATTAATTAATATTATTATATAAATAATTAATCTATAAAATTAATTATTTATATAACTATCAATTAATTATAAGTAAGAGATAATTAATTAATTTATAAAACTATATAATTAAATAACTTATATAAATTTATATAACTTATGTAATTATAACTTATATAAATGATTATATAAGTATGAAACCAAAAACATGATGGGTCATGGGGAAAAATGGTGTAAATCAAGGAATAACAGTGGTGAATAGTTTAATTGGACATGACGGGGGAACATTGACGTCACAGTTTTCGGCGATAGTGATTAGGCCAGATTGTGGTACGAAAAAAGGGTCAAGGTTTACAATGGAAAATTAAGTTAACAAGGTGTGTTGCGGCTAAATATTGGGACATGAGCAGAAAAAGTTGAGACATGGGTTTGCTGGAGTGACTTTATAATTAACTAGTGGGGATACAAAAAGGACACGGTGAGGGGAAAAAGACGACAATAAGGCAATGACTGGAATTTGGATAACGTCTGGCAAGGGTTTCATCCAATGATAGAAACAAAGGACCAGTGGGCACAACATTAGTTGGGACAATGGAAGGATTGCATTGACACAAAAACCATAGTGGTGGCATGGTCACAATGAAGGTCAAGAGTTGAAACAACGAGATATCGGTCACAGAGGTGGGCGCAGTAGATCAAGCAGAAATAGAGGGAAAATTGGATAGGACGAACTGATGGTGAACACATGCAGTTGAGGTAGAATGATGATCCAACTTAGTAGATGAGTACATATGCAGTAGAGTGAATTTTTCTAGGGAATTGTAATTCTCTAATACAACTATAGTAGAGAATGCACGTATGAAAGATATTTACATGTATATAAGTGTATAAACTTTTATAAAGATAGAAATTATTATTGAATGTGTTAGTATTCCGTAAATATCTCCAAGATGAGGAGATAAATCCTAGAGGTAACCACAAACCACTTGCAGAATTGGAAACCGGCCCTTCAAACCCCAGAGAAGAATGGTGGATATATCCTTTGAAAATAGCAGTGTTTATAGGTGTGGTGGCAGGACAGAAAAAAACACATTAGGCATGGAGTTAGTAAAAACTAAGATCGATGACATGGTGGATGCTCGGTGAATTGGAAAAAGTTATTCAGAGGTAAGATAGAAACACTTCCTTATGCCAATTAATAGTTTCAAATTTAAGAAGAATAAATAAAGTAGATAATCAACTGAAGGCATCAAACAAAGGATGAACCTTAAATTGATTATGAAATAAAAAAACACATGGAATATCTAAATGACGGAAACAGAGCACCATTAACTATATGAATTCTGAAACATTTTTTTCATTTAAACATCATAAGAAGAAATATAATACACACAAAATAGGAAACAAACATATAGGAGAGTCGAATCACATGAATCTCTGAAGATATTTAACAAGGTACTTATGATCCACCAATTTCATTAAAACTCAGAAAATAATTACAATATGCACAATGCTCTCTCCTCTCGAACCTTACAAACCAACCCTTTCTTCATATTTCTTGTAGACTTAAATATATTTTCAGCAAATGAGTTCCATATGATGAGATACATTGTATGTCTTATCCACTGAGTGGATCGAAACTAGCTGATTTTTAGAAACATAAAGATTTTGAACTAAAGGTAAAATAAAACTTATGACAAAGCTACAATATTACCTTTTAAGAAAAGAAATCCTATCATATCTATTAAAATTAACTTTATCGATTCATTCTTGTCCTTGTCCTCAACTTCATAACAAAAAGATTTGAAATTGATACAAAAGAAGAAACATCATGAACTCTGACTTGCGAAACAGTGAAGGGTTGTGCAGCAGAGGGAATGGAATTGATGGAAAAACAAGGTTCAAATACTAACTCATATATCCTGAATCCTGGTAAAAGTTACAAAACTAAGGGAGGTTTTTGTATATGAGAGTGTCCATGAGAGACCTCTCTCTCTTTCTTCTAATTCTTTTCCATATCCTCATAACTAAAAAATCATGACTAAAAAAGGAAAATACACAATCCGAAAAATAGGCCTTAAATATGTATTCAAAACTCTCGATCTATGACACATGCGCAAAAATTGAAGGAGGTTAATGTGATTTAGTCTGTGATTGAGAAAAAACTATTTTATTTTTCCAAAATTCAGCTCCATTTAGTTGGAAATAACTTTTGAAAATGGTGACAAAAATAGTCAGCTTCACAGAAAATTCATAACAGAGTGTGGTAGACCTCCAAGATGAATAGTAAGAGGAAAACATAATTTGATTCATATATTATAGGACCCTAACATTGGCTCCAATTGGGATGGAATCCTCCTGGTGAGGTGCCAAGAACAGCATATACTAGTAGGCTAAACCATTGGCCAATGGAGTCCAACTTGAAAACTACAACCTACTTTGTCCTGTGACCTTCTTCAACAACTAATTGAAAGAAATTCAATAATGCAAAAAATATGATCCGAAGAAAAAATAAAATAAAATAAAATCACACTGAAAAACCATACTAAAACTGCAAATCTTACTTCTGAAAACCAAACTAAACTTATTGCATCCCAAACTGAATAAATGCTCACCCAACAAGCTTATTTATGTACATAGAAACCTACTCTAAGTTGGTCTTTGAAAATCTGAACTCGGAGATACTAAATTTCTAGTACAACTAGTTTCCCAACCATGGCTTCTTGAGTGTGTTTCAACAGAATAAAAACTGGAACATGTAAGGATAACAGAAATTGATTGCATACTTGGTCTTCATAGCAGAAACATATTCAGAATTGTGTAGTGAATAATTCTTCCATATAGACAACTATGGGATCATAAAAGACATGATTTGTTTGTTTATCCTCAAGGCTTCAAGTGACTAGATTATTATTCTCAGATATTTCAATTGTGATCTCTTTTCCATCATACAGTTTCAGTTGTGAGTCATCAAACCCATTCTCAAAACACCCCTCAATATCAATATCATAAGGCAACATTACCACCTCTCATTTCATATGACAAAGGTTCTCAAAGAAATGATTTTTACATTAGAAGTTGTGGCCGTGAATTTGAACTTCTAAGGCCTGAAGATCTTTCTCAATTTTTTCAAAAAACTCTGCTAACAATTTGGTATTGGCTTCATAGCTACATTTCCATTTCATTAAATAAATAGACAAAAAATATAAGAAAGCCTTGTCAATTTGATCATCATCAAAATTATTCCACTATTCTCTTAAACCTTCAATTGAAATAGGGTCTTCCACATACCTTGTCATCTTGTTTAAAAAGCAACCAAATCAATGTGTAGTGGAGTCACCATGAGTGTTCTGCAATATGGATTCTTTGACAATGGAGTTTCTCAGTCAATGATTCAGCCTTCATATGTATGATTGTTGTCCACCATCAACAACGAGATCTCAACTCTGATGATATTTCTCGAAGAAGATTAAACTGTTTGATCCCCAACAATGACACCAATATCTTAACACTCCGTAAATTTCTCCATGCTGAGGATATGAATCCCAGAGGTAACCACAACCACTTGCAGAATTGGAAACTAGCCCTTCCAACCCCAGAGGGCTCTCTCTCAAGTTGGAAGGGCTAATTTCCAATTCTACAAGTGCTTTGTGGTTACCTATGAGATTTATCTCCTCAACCTACAGAAATTTATTGAGTGCTAACATAATAAAGTTGAATTGGTGATTACATTCCCTTGAACGATGTACCTAAATAAACATTGAATGGTCACGAGAGATTAAATGGTCACTTATTTTAATGTTTCTTTCATAACTAATTTTATTAATGTTTATTTATTAATTAATTACTTAATTATTATTATTTTTAATTTTTTTATTATTTATCTATTTTTCATTCATCACAAAAAGCTATATGATGGATCCATCAAAAACAAATGCAGAGCGCTGCCGTTTTTTTCAAGCGTTCTACCTCGCTATAACACCCTTCAGCAATGGATATTGCCACCTCCCATAATACTCAATGCAATTAATCACACATGAAGAAACTATCATGTAAAGAATTTATCTTAAAATTATTAAATAAATCTATTTTAAAATAACATAGTATGTACATCGTAAAAATATACATAGAAGCGTTGACACTTTTCCCTTTAAATGTATTCCTGCATCTCCATCATTACAAATTGTTCCAAGTAATTTTTGCAATCATTATATTTTGTTTTCTTTATACAGCTTCAACATATGACTTTCTTCCTGCAACTTCAAAATGATGATTGTAGTATGTAAATAATTTTCACAACAAAATGCTTTAAAATGGAAATACAATTTTTGTTAAAAGAAATGGAAAGTTATATTTAGATTAGTAATATAAAATTTTAAGTACTATAATAACAAGATTTCACTTAGTAAAATATTTTCTTTAAGGTAAAAGTAAATAATTAAATTACTTTAGTAAAATATTTTCTTATTATTATATTAAAAATAAATAAATATAAGGTAAAAATAAATAATTAAATTACCTTAAATAATAATAATTATAAAAAAATATATTATTTTTTAAATTTTTTTAAATGAATATATATATTCACCTTGTCCTTAAATTTATTGATTATCAAAAGTAATAAAATAAATACACAAGAGCACTTATTAATAGGTTAAAAATTAAATTAAAATAAATTTATAATTATATTTATTTTATAAAAGGTATCTTTTTAATATAATTAAATTAAAATTAATTTATAATTAAATTTATTTCTTGAAATGTACTTTTTAATATAATTATATTATAAAAATATTACATATGTGATCTTTAGGAGTATTATAAATATACATAATTATTTATCATGCAATAAAAACATTTAATTTAAAGATTTTTAAATATATAATTATTTTAATTATTTTTGAAATTTAATATTGATTTAAATATTTATGAGATATAAATCAATTGATTTGTAAAATATTTAATCTCTTAAAATTTTTAATGAAGTGCTTAAAGAGTAATGTGTGGGGTATGCATTGTCCTCATCCCACTAAACAATCAGGAGCATAGATGTCATAATGCATTTTCTCAATATAATTAAGACACATTCATCTTCCTACTATGTGTTTTATTGTTGCATATAATTTAATGGTTCTATGATGGTGTGAAGCTAGATATGGAATAGTTATAATGTGTAATTTAAAGTGGAAATTATTTATAGATCTATTGCAATTGTATGCAGTCCTCACTAGTTGTCTCATGCTCCATCATTTTAGGCATGGATGAACTTTCAACTCTAAGGTGCTTGGAGAGCTGAATTATGGTTACTTATGGGTTTGTTCTGCTACATTTAGACTCCTTTTCTTTAAAAAAATCACTTGGAATTCTATTTTTCTCTCTCGGCTCTAATATTTTTACTCTACAATTTTATTGGCTCCTCGACATGTCCTCTATTTCTTCCTACCTCTACATGACCTTTGTTCAACCAACTCATGTCATTGAGTATTGTTAATTCCTTCTCTTTTAGTCATAATTGCATCCTATATCCCTCTTAGACACATCTTATACTAGTATTCCTACTCTAACCTCCTTTCAGTGCTCTGTTTAACTATGTCTAACCCCTAGATTTTATCTTGGCTAACATTAACCTCAACTCTAGTCAGTCACCTATCAAATTTCTCTTGGTAAGTATGCCCCTTCAATTGTCTCGAGGTAGGAGTGACATGATGTGTTTTCGAGAGTATGGTACTCTCAAATATATAGTGAGAATACTCTTTAGCCCACTCAAGAAGAAATCATGCAGGTGGAAAGAGAAAATATAGAGGAGCAACTTTGTTTGACTAATATATAAGAGCTAGCTGATATTACTAACTGGGTTCCATATACGAGCTTCAACTGGTATATGTATAATGTGTACATCTATTATGTATACTATGGATGTATGTATTGACACCTAAAGCTCTTTCTTTGTATGGTAGTACTAAAGAGGAATGAGGAAAAAGAGAAATTATATTAGTGTTGGATGAATTGCAACTCACACCATGGATTGAAGGCTTGGACATGAGGAAGCTTATTTCCTCAGGCCATTCTAATGAAAGCCTATAATTTTGGTAAGTCTAAATAATGATTTATGTGCAACTCGATCTTTTGAATTTCCATCTTATATTTTTTATTGTCCAATTAGATAATAACCCTAGTGGCCTTGCACTCCATTCTAATTTGTTTTAGAAATGTTACTAAAGTTAAGTAAAATTTTTATATGAACTTTATTAAAAGCCTGTGATTTTGGTAAATCTAAATAATGATTTATGTGCAACTCAATCTTTTGAATTTCCATCTTATATTTTTTATTGTCCAATAAAATAATGACCCTAGTGGCCTTGCACTCTATTCTAACTTGTTTTAGAAATGTTACTAAAGTTAAGTAAACTTTTTATATGAACTTTATTAAAAATTTAATTTTCTTTTTTATTTGGTATTAAAAATAACTTTTCCCTCTTACATATTTTTTTTTTTTATACTATAAAGAAAAAAATAAAATACTAATACAAACTAAGAATTATTTGTGAAACTCCAATTTTACAAAATAAACTAAAAAAAATCAAATTGTAATAAAGAGTGTATGATAGGAATTATTTGTGAATCGACATAACACATTAAAAACAACTCAATTATGGATCTTACTTAATTTCAATTGTTGATATCGTATTTTCTCATGTTAAAAATGTTTTAAGCTCTTTGTTTTCAAGCTACCATTCTTCCTAAAATTCCCTTATTTTCCACATTTCTAACATCCCTTTACAATTTTTTTGAGAGAGATTTGGATCTTTCATTTGACTCCTTACTCTAATTTCTATCTTGAGAGTATCTTATTATAGATAAGACATGTTTGTTATAGCTTTGCATGTTTTTCCACCTCTTATCCTCCAACAATAGTGATGATACCACATAATAGAAATTAAATTAGTCACATCACTATGATTAGATTATCATATGAATTTGGTAAATAACATAACAAATTGATACACTTATCTTAATAAGTAATATTATTATCAATGGATAGTATTTATATTGTGATATTATTGAAGAAAAGTATATTCTCTATCACCATGTCTCTATTATCCATCCTTAATTTGTATATTTTCTTCCATAGAAAAAAATTTGTTATAGTCAAACATTAAGCCTTTAACATATTCCATAATGTCTTAGCCATAGCTTCTCCTTGAAATTTTTGTAACATTAAGATTTTTCTATTTTCCTTTCATTCCAATGTTTTGTAGTCTTATTTTGACATTCCCATAGGTGCACTATCTATATTCATAGAAACTCATTGATCTGTGTCTACCAAAAGATAATCCATCTTGAGCTAATCCATAATGAGCTTCCACAACTCAAAGCCTTAACCATTAAAATTTTCCATCTCTATTTTTTTTCTTACCATTGTTCTCCAACACAAGTATCACCACAATAAAGCCACCACTATAACAATATTTATCACAAACCCAAGATAATTGATCCCTTAGCCACAAAAGAATCGCCCTTAAGCTAATAAGCACTACAATACCAAATGTAAGTTTTAAACCCTATATAATAATTCTTAAAAAATAGAAAACTAAAATAATAATAACTACACACTACACAGATATTTACTCACCCAAACTAATAAATCTAGCAAATTTCTTAGAGACACACCTCTAATTTCTTCTTCTTATTTTTTTTTTTTGAACAAGATCGGTTGTATTATATTTCTGAAAAGTAGGTGAGGAGAGGTGCTTCTCCATTACAAAATTCCCCAATTTTGATGAATAGGCAGATCTGCTTGGGGGCTATTTCATGAGATGTGCTGCTTGATTTACATTTTTCTATCCTTCTCTTAGAGTTGGACATGGTTACATTAGAGCTATATTGCTTGACAGACTGAAATAATAACCAAATACACTTGACTTTCATAATAAAATATGTTTACTATTGGAATTTAGAGCTAGATCCATGTGTGGCAAAAGATTTTGATGAGCTATTTTTTTACAGTATTCTCACTTCCTCGATGCCTACTCCCCTGGTCCATTGATGTGGAGCCTTGCTCCGACTTTTTGCTCATTTCTTCTTTGATGAAGTTTATTGATTCCTTCAAATGGTTGCAAGTGTTCTTTAGTGTTCTTCTTTATTCATTACATGTCTTCCATTGTGATCTCATATAGGCCATCTCTGCTTTGGATTTTTCTTTGTCTTATTGGATCTGGTTATTGAGATTTTCTATCACAGTTTGATGAGATTTGAAAAATGCACAAGGGTGTGATATGTTCTCAGGAGGATCCATATGTGTCTTTTCATTGTTGATGTTGCGTGTTGTGTATGCTTCCTCTGCCACTGGTGTTGCTCGGTGGTGTGCTTATCTTATTCTACCTGTAGTTCTCTTTGTATTTGTTACAGTCCCCTTGCTGACCGAAGACTTATGGAAATGTAGGTTGAGGTCCGAATGTGATGCTGCCAGCGAAGAAGGGAGTGGCCAGCTCATAATGCAACAAAGAGAGGAAGGAAGAAAACATGCTAGCAATGTCTTGAAGTTAAAAACAGAGATTAGAATAAGGTTAAGGTGGATTGGAGAGATAAGGGAAGCATTGTGCGTATAGGTGGGCCAGCAAAATCTTAGAAAAAATATGAAAGGTTACAGGGGAAAACACATTAATGAAATCAAGGATCTCATTCAGATACAAAGGCGAGAAAGAGAATAGAAATGCTGGATGGGTAATTCGATTTTTATAATTGCACAGGTGGGAGGGAAGCTGGGATTTCACGGGAGGCAACATGCCATGAGATTTTGAAGTACTATTTTCAGAGATTTTGAGAATATTCCAGAGATTGGGAATTATTTCAATTTTGACAGATTGCTTGGTTATTGATTCAAGAGGGATTTTGATGTAGGGATTCTAGGTTAAATCATAATCCTAGAATATAAACCACACATACTTCACTCAGCATAAAAATATTCAACTCAAAATTAGACATGAAAGAAAGAGAGTCGTATAATAAAAAAATACTAATATTAAAACATAAAAATCTTTGGCCAAATATTACATAGGGAGGCCTCTGGGATCTCGGCCCTTCAAACCATCTCTCTGAGTCTCTGCACTCCTCACTTCACACTCTCCCCTTTCTCACCCTCATAAGCTACATATTTATACATAAAAATAATTTTTTCCACTCCATAATTTCCTCCTCATAAATCTCAACTTAAAATCCAATTTAGATTAATCTTATTTTGGATCTAGCTAAGTCTTGTTTATGGAATTTATCATCCCTAAATTATCTACCTAAATTAACTCCACTCATATCCTTATTTATTTAAGGGATATTTACAAAAAATCCTCACATTTATAATTTTTCTCCTAATTTATTAAAATTAAGCAATTTAATTAATAAAATAATTAAAATGTCTCACCCCCCTTATTACATAATTCAAAAATGAAAATTTGACTTGGATGCTCCTACATCAGGCTCCCCATGTAGAGAATTTTCCATAGACTCCTATCTATGAGGTCTGTCGCTTTTATGTAAAAATGCGACAACCACAAGTCCTGATGACTTGCTCCCTCTAGGATTCCATACTCTATTTTGTCACTGTTCCTTTGCAGTATCAACTTGATTTGATAACACATATTTCACTATGTCAATCAGATTCCATAGACTTCTCCAACATTTTATTTCGCCAATTCCTCGGAGTAATACTTCATTATCGAATTCTTTTGTCTCCAACTGAGTTGGATACTCAACTTCCTGCAATAGAAAATAATCAAGAACTCCTTCTTGATTACAAATATATTCTTGGATTTATTTTATAGCAACAACCCTCTCATCTGGTACTATACCTGCATTCACCTTCAAACTATTAGTTTTTAAAAGGTAAGACCTGTCGGTCTCTTTTGATGCTTGAGGCATCAATCTCCCATCATCAACTTTCTCGACTTCAATAGATTTTGTTCCGAAATACTAGCTGCTTCCATCTTCATTCTATTGATTCACTGTTTCCTTTACGTCCCTACAAACATAACTCCCTCACTGCTTCTGATCTTCCATCTCAATGCCAAATAACTTTTGCTTGATTTCTCTGATTTTGACATCATATATGTTAATGTTGTTTTCTATACCTACAGTTACATCATTATTTGAAAAATTATAACATTCATTCAACTCCATAAATGTTAAAAATATTTCATCTCTACCATGCATAGTAATTGTGATCTCTTCTGGATCATGTTCTGCAAGTTTTTCTTCGCCATCAGTTTCCTTCAGCCACCGTTCCAAAAACCCAATTTCCATATGAAATCTTTCCAACATTTCACCACTACATTTACTCTTCCTCTAGAAATATTCCTGATTTTTCCTAGTTTCAACACCATTACATTGTAAAATTTCATCAGAAATTTCATTAAATAAATACATTTGTTTACCTCCTTGGAATTTTTATTCAAAATTTCCATTTTTCTCCTGCTCCATAACATCTTTGACTTGCTGTCTTACCCCAAACAAGAATTCATTTATGATTTCTTCCTGTTTTAACCAATTAACACTTTCCTTCTCTAAAAGGAATTCTCTACCAAAATTTACCTCAAAAGTTTCATTATTGTTTGTGACAGTTCCATCAGATTGCTCACCATCTTTCATACATCCTGCAATCATACATAAACTGTGAGAAAAAATGTAAGGCTTCATGTCCTCATCTGTTTATCTCGCCAACACATCTTCAGATGCTTTTGAACTATCCCAATAGTTCATGAGATCTTCCTCACTGATCTCTTCACCTAGAATTGCACCATGTTCCGGGCCACAAATGGAAACATCCATTTTTTACTTAGCCTCTCTGAGTTCTTCACAACTCAACATCTGCTTGAGCTTCCTTAGCTCTTCTACCAACTATATGTTTACCTACTTTTCCTTTTTTGCATGTAGCTTCTGCCACTTTACTTTCTTTCTCATGGTCCAACCATGTGTCTGGTCTTTCACATTTTTCTGCAACAACTCCATTAACAATTCAAGGTGAATTGTTATCTCAGCCTTCTCCCACTCGTACTCTTCATCTTTCAACTGTTCACATATGCCACTTACCTTGGCATTTTTCTTCTTCTTCCCTCTCCTGTGGTCTTCATCAGATCTTTGGAAATGAATATCAACAGTCATCTTCCCCTTTCTTTGTGAACTGCATTTGTTCACGTGTGGACTTCATTTAATCCACTTCTCAGCAATCCTTTACACTTTCCATTCATCAAAATTCAATTTCTCCTCCTGCGCTTGGCTTCTCTTGGTTCTCTTTCTTGGAACCAGTCTCTGGTAACTCTCTTTCTTCACTTTGCTGCAAACACACTTTAACAACACATGTGTTACAATGACCAATTCTTTGGGTGTTGGGCTCTGCTGATCATGCACCCTATTACATTTAGACTCTTGACTTAGCTTATGACTCTTTCACTTCATACTTACACTAATTTTTCATCCTGGATGAAAATACTTAATCTTAGCTCAAACTATCCAAACTTTCATTTGACTCTAACATCTATTTTCACTTCAAGCTTTGTCCTAATAACAATGATAGTGGATATTTTGACTTAATTGAAGTTATACAATTCTTCAATAAACATATGCCCCTAATATAATTTTAGGATGTAAAATCTTCACCCTTTTTCATACTTCATTCTTATGAAAAATCATCAGTGTCCCTTATCATTTCACATGATACCGAAGTCTTTCGTCGAAATGCAATTCAGGTTTTTCAAGATTTATTTTAAGGTGAAAATAAATAAACCATTAAATCTTCAACGTTCAAAAATACCTTCCTGGATTATCATACCTCATGCTCCTGTTAAGGCTATTAATAAACCTTCCTCTTTGCAGTCTCAATTTTATGGTTTCCATTCTTGTGTGCCATCTTTGTCACTATCAATACTTGCATGTTCACAAGCTCGTCATCTTAATGCAAACATTTCCCTGCACTTTTATGCACCATACAACATTAATTCACATCTTTTCACCTTTGTATAGAGAACAAGAAACCTCTTCGAGAAATGATGTACAACCCATACATTATGTTCATCCTGAATATCACCTCCTTAAATGCCGTCACATGATGGTAAAAACAAAGGTTTTACAACATCAAATAATTGTGGTTTGTTTGTGTTTTCAATCACAAACACAAATCACAAAAGTCCTCCCATTTCCAACTACAAACTTTAATCTCAAAACGATGCAACCAAAATTGTGAACAATCCAAAAAATGCATGTTTCAAGATTTCAATACACTTTAGCATGGTGAAAATCCACATTACTTTAAAAAAAAAGTTTACACAACTTTACTAGAATTTCATTAACACCATCACTGTGTTATCCTCCATGATATAACAATAAACATTATTATTTACCTTCTACGCCCATAGCACATTTACCACTGCTCTCTTTAATTTCAAATCTCTACCATCTTCAGACCTTTTGAAAATGAAACCCCTCTTTTCAAAGACCCATCATCAATCCACTGATTTCATGATCAACAGGCCACATATATCTTGAGGCTCTTCTTCCAATCTCCACTGTCGATTTTGACTTCCATGCACATCAGATATATTCTCTCCGAGGCTGTGTGAAAACCCTTGTTTAGTTTTTAAAACTGCCTCTTCACTTTTTCACGCTGATTCCACAATCTTGAACAACATGTGAGAAAAAATGATGTAGGAAAAAACACACAATTCCTACCAATCAATTCATTGTAGTAAAATGTATATTTTTACTAAGGCCCAGATTTATGCTCGAATCTGATGGACTTCTTGTCTACTCACCCTTTAATGGAAAACTCAATTTTTTCTCCTATTAACACATATGACAATCCGGCTTATGCAGTGATTTTATGAAAACTTCATCCCACAACTTACAAACAGAATTCGTTAAGGACCATGACTGTACATACAATAATATTCAAACAGTGTTTTGCAAGTATGGATTCATTTTTGTTTGTTTTTAAAACCAACTAACCTCAACGCAAGCATATGCTTGAACCCACACTCATATAATTCAACACATCTATGCCCCCACAATGTAGCCAAGAAGCATGCAGATTCGATACAAATTCGAATTCGGTTCAAACCATTTAATTCAAAACCCGCCATAAGCAAGGTTGCATTCTGCCTATGTGTATATATTATGACATACGCACCTGTGGTATCAGTGTTTATTCTCACCATACACAATACAATGTAACCCGACTCCATGCACGCCACTGTGGACTCAACATTAAACTTTGTATCAATGGCAGAGTCTCCATGCAAATCGACTCTACTAATTCGCTCACCATCACGGTTTTATAAAACCATTTTTCAGCACTCCCATGTTGTGGTGTTTTGACAATGTTTCACATTTGCATACCTGACCTTCAAACTATTACGCTATTACAAATTCCATTTTGCTTCCACACATTTTGATTTTATTTATGCCTCCATCCAATGATCGATCCTGCAACAATTGACTTACTACGAAGGTTGAATAAGGCTTCTGCGTTCTCATTTCTCAATCCTCCGATGGCTGAGTGTGGCATCTGCGCCTACGTTGCTCACGTCCTCTTTGACACTGCTTTAAATACTGAATCAACTCAATTAAATTTTTTTATCCACAATCTTACTTTTCATATACATGCAATGAGTTGTGGTTAACTCCGACACTGTTGGCAACGCTCTCAATGAGCTTTAAAACTCGGTTTTTTTACTCCATTTAAAAAATCTCTGCGATTTAATGCTAACGGAGTTTTTAACTTTGGACTGTGCTCCACCTAAAGGTCTTTGCGTGGATCAATCCACATGAGATGTCACAGATCCAAAGTGCCTCTATCAATACTTCCATGTTTATTGACAAATTCCACCCTTTTCCCTTAATTCCTGCGTCCACAACTTATACATATTTCATACATATATATATTTGCAAATTCGAAATAGGTATCTTAACCTGCTCTGATACCAAATGATGCAGGGATTCTGGGTTATATCTAAATCCTAGCATATAAACCACACATACTTCACTCAGCATAAAAATATTCAATTCAAAATTAGACATGAAGGAAAGAGAGCCACATAATAAAAAAAATACTGATATTAAAACATAAAACTCTTTGGCCAAATATTACATTGGGCAGCCTCTTGGCTGTCAGCCTTTCAAACCATCTCTTTGATTCTCTGCACTCCTCACTTCACACTCTCCCCTTTCTCACCCTCATAAGCTACATATTTATACATAAAATTAATTTGTTTGACTCCATAATTTCCTCCTCATAAATCTCAACTTAAAATCTAATTTAGATTAATCTTATTTTGGACCCAACTAAGTCTTGTTTATTGAATTTCTCATCCCTAAATTATCTACCTAAATTAACTCCACTCATATCCTTATTTATTTAAGGGATATTTACAAAAAATCCTCACACTTATCATTTCTCTCCTAATTTATTAAAATTAAGAAATTTAATTAATAAAATAATTAAAATGTCTCACCCCCCTTATTACATAATTGAAAAATGAAAATTTGACTTGGATGCTTCTGCATCAGATTTTGGTGTTATCATTGGATTTCTGATTTGAAATGATTTGATTGCTGTCGATTATGGAGGAGGAAGGGAAGGTCAAGGGATAGGAATTTGTGTTATGGTTTCACCAATTTGTGTTTGTCCAGCATTTCGTTGGACTCCTTTATTTGCTTACTCATCTACTAGCTTATTATTCTTTCTCAAAATGTGAAAATACTCAATGTTTCCAATCTGACTTGTTATTTTTTGTGCTCTGCTCAGAATTTGGTTTAGGCCTGCATTTTTTGGGAGAGAATTACTTACCGTTTCCTTGATAATGATAGATGAGTCTCCGAAGATGATAACTTATTTGATTTTTTTTTCTTTTAGAATTTTGAGACTTAACATAATCCCATAAGCCTCTGCTTTGTTATTCGTCATCTGACCTAGTCCCCAATTGTAAAGTATCTGAGTGGATTGATGTTATAGAATTATTATTCCTCCAGTACCTACTTTGCCTGGGTTCTTTTTTGATGCTCCATCAAAGAAGATACATGCTCTATTTAGAGTATTTACCTAGGCTTGGAATTCTTCTTCAGTTTTCCTAATTTTCCAATTCTGATGCATCTTTGTATTTTTTATTTGAGGGGCCTGTTTGACCTTTCTTGCTACAAAACTAATCCAGCTCCTTTCTTCTTCTTGGAGTTGGCTTAGATTGATTCCTTTGACCCTTTTTTCTATGATAAATTCCACCATCAATCCCCATGCTTTTGATGTGATTGTGCTTACTGTTGGGGCTTTGTCTTTGAAAATTACTCCATTTCTTGCTAGCCATAATTGCTAGCAATGGAATGAGGGAAGGTTGTTCCATAGACGCTTCACTGTTTGTTTGTTTTTGACAGAGTGTGAATAACTACTCTTCAAATTGCTAATAAAATGATTTACAGGAAGTTTATAGTTCATATTGCTACTATGGGTATCACCATTGTCTCCCAGCATTTTCTTGAGAAGGAACACTCTAGAAATAAATGTTGGATTGTTTCTTCCTCCTTTCTGCATAGTGGAGATTGAGACAGGCCACATATTCCTCTTCTCTTTAGATTCTCTACAGTTAGAGATTTGTTGTGAAGTAAATTCCATAAGAATATTTTTATTTTAGGGAGGGATTCAACCTTCCATGCTAATCTCCAGTATTGTCAATCTTATTTATTTTTATTCTCATGGAGTTTTTGGTATCCTATTCTGACAGTATAATCTCCTCCTGTTGGTTCCGATATGTAGAAATCCTTCATATTTTTGTCTATCACGGCTGCTCCTGCCAAGAGAGTTGTCAATTGGTTCCATTGGCCTGTAAGGTCACATGGAAGCTTGGGCTTGGCCCGTTGCTTCCAGTCTCCATCCATCTCCCAGTTTTAAATGTCTTTCAAATTGTGAAGACCTTCCCTTGTCATCTATTCTTTTAATTCTTTCATACCTGGGTTATTTCCCAAAGGGGGGTGTCCCATTATGCTGTCTTTCCAGATGTTTGTTTTTTCCCCATTTCTCGGTCTCATTGTCATATAATCTTTGACAAGTTGAGTTGCATTAATGATTTCTTTCCATATTTGGGTGCATGGCCTTGTTGAAGGGGTCTTGTCCAAATCGCGGTTCTTGTTCCATTAAGGTATTTGGCCTCAAGGGCAGCTTTCCCCCATAACTTTGCCCCTATTAGGAAGCTCCAAGTTATTTTACTCCCGAGTGTTGTGTTCATTAGTCCTGGGAGTTTTATGGAGAGACCTCCATTTTTATATGAGGTTGTCACTTGTTTCTAATTTATCAGATTGAATTTTTTCCTTTCCCTTTTCCCTCTCTGCCAGAGAAAGCTTCTGATTATTAATTCTATTTATTTTTGGATGCTTGCAGGAGGCGAAATAAGAGCAAATTGGTACAAAGTCAGAGCTGTCAATATGGAATTTATGAGCGTAATTATACCAGCTTGGTTTAACCAAAGCATTCCCCAAGTCTGGATTTTCACTTTCATTTTTTCTGCAAACTTACTCCATATTTCGTTCTTCATGTTTTTCTTACTTATTGGTAGCCCTAGGTATTGAAAATTTTCCCAGCTGTTTTGGAAAGGAATATTCAAAATTTGTGACATTTTTTGCAGGGTCCCTATGGGATTGTTCCAGCTGTATAAACATCTTTTTCCATTATTGAACATGCCTTCAGAGACCTCCATGAAGCTGTCCAATATGGCTTTGAATCTTCTTGCCACGATACAAGAGGCTCCACCCAGGAGAAGAGTGTCATCAGTGAATAGAGAATGATTTATTCTTTTGGTTCATCTACTTATAGAGGGGCCTATTAAGGTGGAGTTTCTTCTACAGTATTCCAAATTTCTACTGAAAGATTTTTTCATTATGATATAGAGGAAAGGAGACAGGGGGTAGCCATGTCTTAATCCCCTTGAACTTTGGAATAATTTACAAGGCCTACCATTTATAAGAGGAGCTATCGAAGGGCCCACTGTACAATCTTGTATTAATTCCACAAATTCATCTAAGCCAATTTTTTTTAGTACAGCTGCAAGAAAGGAAAGATTAACTCTGTTAAAGGCATTTGCATGTCCTTTTTTAGGATGAAGCCTTTTTCATTATTGGTGAGGCTGGTGTGGATGGCTTCTTGGACTAAGATGATGTTACCCATGATCTTCCTATTGGGGACAAATCCCCCTTAGTTTTCAGTGATCAGGGAGGGGAGTAGGGGTTTCAGCTTGCTAGCTATGATTTTGGAGATTATTTTGTATGAATTGTTATAGAGGGATATGGGCCTAAAGCAATTGAGAGAAGATGGCCGGGGATCTTTGGGTATTAAGGCCAAAAATGTTGAGTTGGTGTACCCTATAATATTTCTTTTTCTCAATACATATCTTATCATTTTCAACAGGTCCTTTTTGATGAGATGCCAAAAGGTTCTGTAAAGGGCTATGGGAAAGCCATCCAGTCCTGGAGGCTTGTCTGGTTGCAAAGCCCGGACCGCTACCTTTACTTATTCTTCCGTCACTTCCTTAGTGAGAGAGATATTGATAATGTTGTCAATAATTCTTGGGATATGTCTCAAAAACTCTTTAGGGTTTGCATTGCTATCTAGAGTTGTGAGGAGTTTTTTGAAGTGGTTAAAGGCCTCATTTTTTATTTCTTCTTGCCCTTTTAACTCGTGTCCCTCTCCTCCTGTAATTTTTTCAATATTTTTCTTTATCATTATTGTTTTTGTTGAATTGTAGAAGAATGAGGTGTTCTTGTCTCCAGCTTGCATCCATCTCTGTCTGGACTTGAGCCTCCAAGTTTCTTCTTCTTGTCTGTTGTTTCTGTAGATTTTCCATTGCACTTATTTTTCTCTTGCTTGCTTCTCTATGGTGCTGTCACTGCTTTCCAACTCCTCTTGGATTTGTTTTAGCTCATTTTTTAGATCCTCTTTCTCTTTGTGGAGTTCCTTATATTTTTTTTTGCCCAATCGTTTACGCTTACTTTTGTTTCTTTTACTTTTGTTTCCCATATGGAAGTTGGAGATCCACTGATGTTTTTCTTCCATACATTTTCTACTTCCTTTTGTGCTTCTTCATTGCTGCTCGAGAGCTGATTATATCTAAAAGGTAGTGGTCCATAATTTTCAGCCATGCCAAGCTCCATTAGAACTAGTTTATGATCAGATAATGTTGAGGGAATAATTCTAGAGGCTGCTCTGCTATAGTTGATTATCATCTTATCTCGGATGAGGATCCAATCTAACCTTTCCTTGATGTTTGTCTTACCTATTCTTCTATTATCCCAGGTATATTTCCCATTTTTTGGGGGAATGTCAAGAAGGTTGCATTGTTCCATTATTTCTTCTACAGATTCTCTGCTTGGATCTGGTAAGAAATTCCCTCCTCTTTTTCCTTTAGCTTTGATAATTAGATTTAGATCTCCCCCAAAAATGAGGTTATCTTCATGGTCATCCCCAATGCTTTCTTCTAAATTTTTCCAGCAGTTTTCCTTATCCTTATAGTGATTGGGGGAGTATATGTTGTAGATGTTGGCTTTCCCACCGGTTTCAACATTTTCCAATTTTGTGTTTATCCAGTGTTATTTTTTTGTGTGTTGATGAAGTATAAATTTTCCTTTTTTCCATATAGTGCTTATCCCTTTTGATACTCCAGTAGTAGATATTGCTTGTCCCTCATAGATTTTAGATTTTTCTATGATCGTGTCGACTTCTTGACTGCTTAGTTTTGTCTCTTGAATTAAGAATATGTCAAGTTTTTCACTTTTGATTAGGTCTTTTAAAAAATTGATTTTGGAGGGGTGACCCAACCCTCTACAATTCCAAGATAAATCTATCATTATTTACTTTTATGGGTGATTGTAGGACCCTTCCCTTTGTATGTTTGTTGCACTTTTTATTTATTCTTTGGTCCTTTTTCTAGAAATTTCTCCAGCCCCTATTGTGTTCCAAGTGAGATGTATTTGGCTACTTCTTCATCCCTAATTTATTTGTTTGATCTCCTTCCAACTTTCTTAGTGTTCTCGGTATTTTTTGGGTTTTCTTTAGTTTGGTTTCTTGTTAGGATTCGGTCTAGGATTTGAGGGAGAGGTTTGTCTGCCTGATGGGGGGATCCTGGAGGGGTAGGCGTGGGAGATGTGAGGAGAAATGGTTTAGGGGAGGAGGTGGAGATCGGATCTGATGGAATGAGGGCAGATGAGAGGATGTCGAAAGGGTTTGTCCCAAAAAGGGAGGATGGAAGGGGGGAGGTTGCTTGAGAAGGGGGAGGAGATCCAGGCGATGGAGGGGGATGAGGGCCTAAAAGGGGTTTTGAAGCTATCTTCTTCTTTTTTACTTGTTCCCATTTTGGATCTGAGGTTTCTTTTGCATTTTTTCCAAGTTAATCTCTTTTACTACATCTATTGGCGAAATGATCATATTCATGACATACCTTGCATTTGAAGGGGATTTTCTCGTAGTCCAGTTGTTGTATGTGGATCCAGGTGTCCACCTTGATCTTGACAGCTTCTGGGAGACCCTTTCCTAGATCCACCTCAATGAAGATTCTTGCGCATGCCTACATGTTCTCTTTGGGTTCAATTATATCAATGTATTTTCCCATTTTGTTTCCTATTGCGCGAACCGAGTCATCGCTCCAGCAGTGAATTAGGAGGTGTGGCAATCTGACCCATACTGGTACAGCATTGGGGACATCCAGTTCTGGATCGAAGTCCAGAGTCCATCGGTTACGGTAAAGGCCCCTTGTGTCCATGAAGTAAGGCCTGCTTCGAAAAATGAGATCTCTATCATTTTTGGTTTCAAAGTGAAATGTGTAGTATCCCCTGCCACCGAATCGTATGGCGATTTTTCCTTGTGTAAACTGGATCCAGTTCCTCTCCACCCATTTCTGTACTATTTTGGGGGAAGGCCATAGTCCTGTGAATTGACCCACCAGTCCTTTTTCCACAAGAGAGATCGCGGCTTTCCTTGGCACAAGTGGAGGTAAGGATATTTCTAGTATGGATTCCAACATTTTTACAAATTTTGTGGCTGTTGGTCTGGTTCGTTGGGGTCCCAATGAGCTGATTAGAGAGGTGAAGGTAGTTGAGGAATCATCTGGCTATTTACCATTCAAATTTGGAGCAGCATCAAAAGGTGAAGGCGGCCCCGAATCTAGCTCCAGGGTAGCCATGAGTGTTGTGAGGCGTGAGCTGTGAAGCGTTTGGCTCAATGTCAGCTAAGGCATGGAACAGAGCAAAAAAAATTTCCTTATTTCTTATTATTAATCAACTTAATTGTCTACAATATAATATATGGAATCTCATTACATTCAAAACACCTAATTATTAACATGGATTAAATAACAACATTTATTCCTTAATTAAAATTGGAAAAATGTGACATCATGTTTCACCAAAACAAAAACCTATATATTAGAAAACACCAAAAACAAATGAAAAAAATATCCCTTTTTTAAAACTCTACAAGCAATAACACCCTTATAAATTGGATATTGTCCCTTTCCATAATAATCAATACAATTAATAACACCTAAAAAAACTAATCATGCAAAAAATCTATCTTGACTTGAAATTATTAAATAAATTTATCTAAACATAAAATAATAAATATATCATACAAATATATATACCACCATTTCCATAGATATATCAAATAAATATAAATACCATCATTGCCACTTTTTCTTTTAAATATATTCATGCATATCCAATTTTTGTTAAAAGATGATGATTTTAATATCTAATTATTTTAGATTAATAATATCAAATTTTAATTATTAAATAAAATTTGGAATAAGTAAAATGTAAAAATAAATAATTAAATTAAATCATTTTTAAAATTTTAAAATGAACATATATATTCACAAAAGGTTAAGCTAAATTAATAATATAAAATTTTAATTATCAAATAAAATTGGGAACAAGTAAAATGTAAAAATAAATAATTAAATTAAATAATTTTTAAAATTTTAAAATAAATATATATATTCACTTTCTCATCAAATTTATTAACTATTAAAAAATAATAAATAATTAAACATTAAAAACTATTAATATATTAAAAATTAATTTGTAATTGTATTTATCTTATTAATATTTTTTTTTTTAATATAGTGATATTATTAATATATTAGTGAGGTTACTCATATGATTTGTATGAATATTATAAATACACATAATTATATATATATATAATTTAATTATAAATAAAAAATAAATCAGTTGATTTGTAAAAGTTTAAATCATCTTTATCTATATTTATTAAAATTACTATTTATTATTATTATAGATTAATATTGATTTAAATATCTAGGATAAATAAATCATTGGATTTCTAAAAGATTTAATCTTCTAAAATCTCTAGTGGAGTATTTAAGAGTGACATGTGGGAATTAGACATTCAAGGGCACATTTGTGCCAATGCATTCCTCTCAATATAATCAAGGCACATTCATCTTCCTAGTACATTGTTGTATTCTATTTAATGGTTCTATGATGGGGTCATGCTAGATATGGCATAATTCTAATTTGTAAATTAAAGTGGAAAATCTTCATATCTCAATCACAATGTATGGTTTTCCTTGGGCATCTAACCATGTAGTTTTCATTATTCATTGCATGTTCCACCATCATTTTAGGTAGGGATGAGCATTCATGCTGCAATGTGATAATATTAAAGCTCATGGGACAAATCCATTTTCATCTCCAAGATGCTATGAGAAGTGAATTATTTTTCCTTATGGGTTTGTTCTACTATATCTAGAGTCTTTTTCTTTAACTAACTCCCTTGTATTTCTATTTATATCTCTTGATTCCAAACTTTTTACTCTATAATTTTCTTGGCTCCTCAACATGTTCTCTAGTTCTTCCTACCTCTACATGGCCTTTGCTCAACCAGCTAATGTCTTTGAGTAATCTTAAGGCCTTCTCTCTCAACCATCATTGCATCATATAACAATGTCAGACATATCTATTGGTATTCTTACTGAAATCCTCCTTCCGCCCTATATAACTATGTCCAACTGCTAGCTTTTAGATTGGGTGATCTCAACCTCAAGTCTAGTCTATCGAATATCAACTAGCTCCTCGTAAACATGCCATTTAAAGGAGCTTGAAGCTAGGGAAGCATGGTGTTTTTCAAGAGCAAGGTGACTCTCTCGCCTCATAGAGTGTAAAGAGCTCTACCAAAGATACAACGAGCATACTCTTTAGAAGATTCAATCATAAATCAAGAAGGTGGAAAGAGAAAATACTGAGCGGCATTGTTTGACTAATATGCAGGTGCTAGTTAAAATTGTCGATTGGATTCCATATACGAACTATGCTCAGGGATTCTTATATTTTTTACAATTATTAGCAATTAAAATTTGGTAGGGTACTTCTAGAGAGGAATGAGGGAAAATTTAAAATTCTAATGGAAGCTCATTTGGTCATCCCCTAAAATAAGAAGCCCTTTTTAGTGGAAGCTTATGATTCTAGTAAGTCTAAATGATGATTTATGTGCACTTCAATCTTTTGAATTGTCTTTCTATATTTTTTTACTGTTTTATTATCAACTTCACACCTCACTACAATTTTTTAGAAATAATATTCTAAATTAAAAAAAAATTTAATATAAACTTTATTAAAGCTATAATTTTATTTTTTATTTGATTTTCCAGTAACCAACCAAAACTAATATTTCCCTTTTTTATTTTCTTAAGAGGAAAAATTATAATATTAAAAAAAATAAATTAAGAATTAAGAATTATTTTTTAAACTTCAATCCAACAAAATAAACGCAAATCATATCTGTCATAAATAATGAACGATTGGCACACATTGTGAGTTTACATCCATAAAACATATCGGAAAATACATATTTATTACGTATAATTTGACTATTAAAGTTATTAGTTAAATTTCTAGATGTTCATATTTACAAAACGATATATAGGACACATCAAAAGCAGCTCAATTATGGACGTTACATAATTGCAATCGTCGATATCGTATTTGCTTGTGTCGAAAATGTTTTAAGCAATTTGTTGTCGAGGTATAATGGATTGTTTCAGCCGTGTCACATTGATAGGTTACACCATACAGTATTTTTGTGGATGACTTTTCAATAAGTATTACATCATAGATTATTCCATATCATAGAGTATTGAGTCACACAGAATTCCATCGATGAGCCCTGCTCTCAACTCGTAGGTTTTGTTTGGTACTTTTAGTCGTGTTGCAGAAAGAGTAAGCATTTTACGTACAGCCCAAGTAAATTATTTTGCTGTGGGTCAAGTCAAGCTGGCTTATAAATATGGATTAACCAAAACACGAAACAGGTATATGGACTTCATAGATTTACGTTATTATACATTCTGACATTTTTTTATTGTTTCTTCCATTCATTTCTGCCATCTTTATTTTCGTTATAGATTTTTCTGAGTTACGTTTTCAGATATACAATTAAATTAAATGTAAATTTAGCCAATTAAATTGTAACTAGTTAATTAGTTACATAATTAAATTGTAACTGGTATATATATAATGAGGACATTTATTATGTATACTATGAATATCTATGGGTACTTCAAGCTCTTTCTTGGTATTGTATTGTTAGAGAGAAATAAGGAAAAAAAAAAAAATTTATTTTAGTGTGGGATGAGTTGTAAGTCATATCATGAATGAAAAGCTTGGATTTAGAGAAACTCATTGGTCATTCCTTAGAGTAAGTCTATGATTTTGGAAAGTCTCAATAATGAATTATTTGTAGTTCATCTTTTGAATAAGATTATGTGTAGTTCAATCTTTTGAATTGTTATCTTATGTTTGTCATCTTATGTTTTTTATTTTGCAGTTAAATAATCACTTTAGTGGCTTATTCTAATATTTTTTAGAAATGGTGCTTAAGTTAGATGAAATTTTATATGAAATTTATTAAAACTTTAATTTCCTTTTTGATTTGGTTTTCCAAGAGACAAATTAGAATATATATATATATATATATATATATATATATATATATATATATATATATATAAGACCCTGATGTGGGTATAAAACGATATGAATGACAATTTTTTCTCACATACCTAAAGGACTCGAGATCTTCACTTTGACATCTCACAGATCCTCAAACCATTAGCCATCCACACGAGACTAATAAAATAAGGTATGATGATGAGACACTGGACACTGCGTCACCTTGTCCAAGGCACCCTTCCGCATCCATCACTATTAATGATTATCAGGATTGACCCATATATCAGCCATCCCCCTTCCCTCGAACCTGCTCAGGCGATCAATCATGGCATGCAGATACGTGCAAGGCATACTCATTTCCATCCTCCTCGCATGTATCCAAGCCCCTTTAAAAGGATGAGCCCTCAACCCCGAAAAACCCATGGTATTTTCCCTCTTCCTTTGGTTTTTTAACTTTGCTCAAGCACTTTCCTGATTTCAGAAGGCTGTGCAGCCCTATTTTCAGTGCTACACTACACAGTCTCCTCTAGGCTGTGACATCCCAATCTACGCACCTCTTACCCAGCCCCTCCGATCCCCCGATCCCTAGCGTTGTTTGTCCCCCTACTACGTATCTCTCCCTTGACATCTCTCACCTACCTCATTGTGCAATGGCCCCCACATTATGCCAGAGAACCCTCCGAGGTGGACAGAGATGGGTGCTCCTTGGTCGTTATCATCGTGGTGAGGAAAATTGACTGAAGTCAATGGAAGGCTCCTTCTCTGGCACTTTTGCGCAACAGAGCCCAAACCCCGAGCAGGAGGAAGCAACTCCAGTGCAAGCTGCGCAGAAAGGTAGGTGTGGCCTGCAGAAGTCCACCATTGTGCACTAGACGCACCCCCATCTCTGCAAGACTGACCCGTTGTCGGTTCAAGAGAAGGAAGACGATGATTCAGATGTCTCGGTGATGGATTCCGATGGCAACTGGACACACGTCCCTCATAGAGTAGATCTGGATTCCCCCATCCTTTGCGCACCAGTCCACAATCCTAGGTGTTCAGTGGCAGATTCAAAGGAAGCGGCTTCGCAAGCACCCACTTGCCTCATTGAGGAGGAGGTCCCCAACAATGAGGATGAAGATGGAGATTGAGGCCTACACAATTGCACATCTCTTCCATGTTTTATGTCAAGCATGTCACCATCAATGTTTTTTCGCTTCTTCATATTTTGTGCTTCTTAGATACATCAGCGCCACTATGCATATTGCAATTTTTTGTCTTAAGTTTTGTTTGGGATAGATTCCTCCTCTGAGGCAGCCCCAAAACCGAGTAACTAAGGTTGGGATTGGCTAAGCACAACTTGCCAACCCCGCCTGTAACATATGTAACACTTTGTTTTTCGAATTAATAGAATAGCCTAACTTACAAAAAAAAAAAAAAAAAAAATTGTATGTGAAACTCTAATTCTACTAAATAAACTAACATATAGAAAAAATAAAAAATAATAATAAAAATTAAGAATTATTTACGAAACTCCAATAATACAAAATAGACTAAAATAAAATTAAATGTGTGATAATTAATGAATCATAGGAATTAATTGTGAGTTTACATTCCAAAAAAGACATTCTCATTAAATATATCATTATTCAAAAATACATATTTATTAGGTTTAAAATTTTAATTTGATTCTTAAAGTTATTGGTTAAAGTTCTAAATGTTCATATTTACTAGTGGATATAACACATTAAAAACAACTCAATTATGAACCTTACTTAATTGGAATAGTAAATATCTTATTTTCTTGTGTCGAAAATGTTTTAGGCTCTTTGTTTTCAAGTTACCATTATTTCTAAAATGCTTTTTTCCACATTTCTAACAACTCTTTACAAAATTTTCTAGAGATTTACATCCTTCATGTAACCACTTATTCTCATTTCTATCTACTAAGTATCCTATTATAGATAAGGCATATTTGTTATAGCTTTGCATGTTTTCTACCTCTTTTCCACATAATTAAAATTAAATTAATCACATTATTATAATTAAAATTAAATTAGTTAAATTATTATAATTAGACTATCATATGAATTTGGTTAAGATCCTAGTAAATCAATACACTTATCTTAATAAGAAATATTATTATCATTGTATAATGTTTGGATTGTGATATTATTGAAGGCATTTGGATGCTCTATCACCAAATCTCTAACATTAATCCTTAAGTTGTATATTTTTTTCCATAGAAAATGTTATTTATCATTGAGTCAAACACAAAGTCTTTAACTTATTCCACAATGTCTTAGCTATAGCTTCTCTTTAAAATTTTGGTGATATTAAATTTGAGGGGCACAACTGGATTGTTCTCTTTACCTTTCAATCAAAATTTTTGTAGTCTTATGTTGGCATTCTCATAAGTGCAATATCTATATCCATAAATATCCACTGATACTTGTCTACAAAAAGATAATCCATCCTAAGCTTCCACAACTCAAACCCTTAACCCTTAAATTTTTCAATTTCTTTTTTTGCTTACCATTACTATCCACCATGAGTATCATCATGATAAAGCCACCACTATAGCAAAATTTATCACAAACCGAACAAAATTGATCCCTTGGCCACGAAAGCATCACCCTTAACCTAATAGTTGCAGCAATACCAAATGTATGTTTTAAACCCTATATAGTAATGAAATACATACATAAATTCTTAATAAATATAAAACTAAAATAATAATAACTACACATTATACTAATATTTACTCACCCAAAGTAATAAAATTAGTAAATTTTTTAAAGCCACACATCTAATTTCTTATTATCAATCAACTTAATTATTTACAAAACAATATATATAAGATCCCGCTACATCCAAAAACACCTAATTATTAAGATATATTATATTGCAATATTCATTCTTTAACTAAAATTAGAAAATATAAGTTGAATCACCATATATCACAAAACAAATGCAAAAAACTCTCAAAATTTATAAACACTCTACCTACTTTAACACCCTTATATAATGGATATTTCTACCTCCAAGAATACTCGATACAATTAATCACATTTGAAAAAACTAATGGGTGAAAAAAATAATCATATAAAAAATATGTCTTGAACTAAAATTATTAAATAAATATATCTCAATATAACATAATGCAATTTTTTAAAAAGATGATCGTTTAAAATTGAAAGTTAAATTTATATTAATAGTATAAAATTTTATGAAATTTTGATAAATAAAATTCTTTTCTTATTATGATATTAAATATATATAATAATAAAAATAATTAATTAATTAGTTTAAATAAATATTTTATTTTTTAAATTTTTAAATAAAAATATTTATTCATTTTTTTAAATGTATTAACTATAAAATATGTATTTAATAATAATAAATAAATAGACATGAGCAATTATTAATATCTTAAAAATTAAATTAAAATAAACTTAAATTAATTTATAATTATATTTATTTTATTAAAAAAATTAATATAATATATTATCAATATATTATGGATGTGATTTCCATAAATATTATATATATATATATATATATAATGCAATAAAAATATTTAATTTAAAACATTTTTAATTTTATATATATATATATAATTATAATTATAATTATAATTTTTGAAACTATTATTATTAATATAGATTAAAATATCTATGACATATAAATTAGTTTATTTGTAAAATATTTAATTTTCTAAAATCTTTACCTAAAGAGTGACATGTGAGGAATATAAATTCAATGGAATATAAGTGGCAATATATTCCTCTCAATAAAATTAAGGCACATTAATCCTCTTAATACATTGTTGTTTGAAAGTTAATGGATCTATGACTGCATCATGCTAGATATGACATAGTTCTAATTTGTAAATTTAGGTGGGAAATATTCATAGCTCCATTACGAATGTATGGTTGTCATTGGCCATCGAACCATGAAATCTTCAGTATCCATTCCATGCTCCACCACAATTTGAGGTTGGGATGAACATTCATGCTCAAAGGTGATAATATTAAAGTGCACAGGACAAATCCATTTTTAGATCCAAGATGTTTTGAGAGGTGAATTATGGTTCCTTATGGGTTTTCTTGGCTCCTTGACATGTCCTCTAGTTCTTCTTACCTCTACATGAACTTTGTTCAACCAGCTCATGTTGTTGAGTACTCTTAAGGTCTTCTCTCTCAGCCAATCATTGCATCATATATCCGTGTCAAACACCTCATATTGGTATTATTTCTCTAGTCCTATATGTCCAACCCCTACCCTTTACCTTGGGTCATGTCAACCTCAAATATGTTGTGCCGCCTATCAACTAGCTCTCAGTAAGTATGCCCTTTCAATGATATTGAAGCAGGGGAGGCATGGTGTGTTTTCAAGAGAAAGGTGACTCTCGAGCCTCTTCGAGGGTAAAGATATCTACTCAAAGATACAATGAGCATACTCTTCAATTGATTCAAGCAGAAATAAAGCGAGTGTAAAGAGAAAATACAAAAGAGTGACATTATTTGACTAATACATAGGTGCTAGCTAAAATTGTTGATTGGATTCCATATACTAGCCATGCTTAAAGATGTTGCAACTACTATATAAATTGTGGATATATATTAAGTATATTGTGGACATTTATTTGCACTGAAAGCTCTTGCTTGGTAGGGTACTACTAGAGAGGAATGGGAAAAAGAAAAATTTCTACTGGAAGCTCATTTAGTTATCCTCTAGCTTATGGAGCCCACTCTAGTGAAATTGTATGATTCTAGTAAGTCTAAATGATGTTTTATGTACACTACAATTTTTTAAATTATTTTCTTACTGTGCAATTAAATAATAACCCCAGTAGCCTTGTACCCCATTATAGTTTTTTTTTAAATATTGCTCGGTCAAAAAAAACTTTTTATATAATTTTTTTTAAAACTATAATTTTGGTTTTCATTAAAATTTCCAATATAAATATATATATAAACAATTAAGAATTATTTGTATAACTCCAATCATACAAAATAAACTCAAATCAAATCTGTGATAAATAATGAACCATGGGAACTAATTGTGAGTTTACATACCAAAAAGCACATCAAACAATACATAGTTAATACGTTTAATAATATAATTTGACTATTAAAGTTATTAAAGTTATTAGTTGAAGTTCTAGATGTTCATATTTACGAATCGATAGAACACATTAAAAGCACGTCAATTATGGGCCTACCTTAATTGCAATCTTCAATATCGTATGTGCTTGTGTCGAAAATGTTTTACGCACTTTGTTGTCGAGGTACAATGGGTTGTATCAGCGGTATCACCTTCATAGGTTACATCATACAGTATTTTTGTGGATTACTTTTCAATAAGTATTTCATCATAGAGTATTACATCAGAGTATTCCATTCCGGTGCGCTGGTCGCAACTATTAGGTTTTGTTTGGTCTTTAGTCATGTGGCAGAAAGAGTGAGTATTTTACGTACAGCCCAAGTAAAATATTTTGTTGTGGGTAAGTCAAGCTCGCTTATAAATATGGATCAACAAAAACAGGAAACAGCTCTATGGAATTCATAGATTTATATTATTTATTTATTATTTTTATTATTATTATATAATTTTACGATAAAAATCAAATTTGTGTATAAAATATTTGATTAAAAATTTATTTCAGATACACAATATTTAACTGCTAAATCTATAAAAACATAGATACACTTCCTTCGACTGACTTTTAACTCTAATTTTCAACCTTAACCTCTTAATAGGAAACCTACCCTCAACATTTTTCCATTATACTCTCAACATCTTTCCATTATTTCTTCTATTTCATTCTGCCATTACAGACTTTTGTAAGGAATTACGTTTTTATATAGACAATTAAACTAAAGTTAAATTCAACTAATTAAATTTTTCTCTTCAAAAATTTCATAGAAACAGCCAAGAGATCCTTCATACAAACAGCCAACCTCACGATCTAATACGTGTTCGGTGATCTACCATTATTACGTGTTTTGGTAATATTCTGCATACGAAATTCTGGCACATACCCGATAAATTAAAAAATATCAAATGAACTATTCCGTAAACTGCCACCGAAGACTATGTCAGGGGATGATTTTTTGAAAACATATTAATTGTAGGGGAGAATTGGTTAAAATATTTCAATTTGGTGTTGTGGGTAGAATTAAATATGAAAAAGGTTGTTGAACGCTGGAATTCTAAACGTTTTATCTCCCCACTCCATCTTTATTAAAATAATCTCGCTGAAAATTACTCACGCACGCAACTCCATTACAGAGGAAGGATCGTTTAGAATTATGTTCCTTCATTATATATAGAAGCCATTCCCACTCTGTTCGTGTTTTTAATAAAATTCGTTGTCCGCAGTCTCGCGTTGTTATTCTTTTAAATGGCGTTTCAAACAATTATTGCGTTTTTTCTGTTAGGGTTTGTCAAATGTAGCCCGCCGGGTTCCGTGGTGAAATGTTCTAACGAGTTCAAGGACTGCACAGTTTCGAATGCTTATGGATCATTTCCCGATCGAAGTATCTGCAAGGCTGCCGAAGTTGTGTATCCTTCTACTGAAGACGAACTTTTGGGTTCGGTTGCGGTGGCCGTTCGGAAGAACCAGAAAATGAGAGTTGTGACGCGTTACTCGCACAGTATTCCCAAGCTTGTATGCCCCGGTGGGGAATCTGGTGTCATAATCAGCACTCGGGATCTTGACCGTGTTGTCTCTGTCGACAAGCTCCGGATGACAATGACGTTCGAGAGTGGTATAACCCTAGAGAATCTCATTGATGCTGCTGCCAAAGAAGGGCTTGCTTTGCCTCATTCGCCTTACTGGTTGGGTGTAACTCTGGGGGGAATACTGGGCACCGGTTCTCATGGCAGTTCGCTGTTTGGCAAGGGAAGTGCGGTTCATGAATATGTTGTGGGGATTAGGTTAGTAGTCCCTGGTTCGCATAGCGAGGGATATGCAAAAGTTGTGAACCTCACTGAGGCAGACGAGGATTTGAATGCAGCTAAAGTTTCACTCGGAGTTCTTGGAGTTATTTCCCAGGTAGCGATGGCTTATTCCCTTAATGAAAGGCTATATTTCATTTTACAACGTTTAGAATTCATGAGACACATCTTAATTACTCAGGCATTTTACGATGGAGTTTTAGAGTTGTTTTAGTGCTATTTTTTGGAATTTAGGTGTTTAAATTTGGTGGAAAGAATTGAGGTGAAATTGTGATTTGTGTTATTTAAATTGGTTTTTTTTATTGTATATATGTAGTATTCTGAAAAACTTTTAGGGTTTTTTTATTGTGAACTGATTACCCATAAAGCTTGTGATTTCAGTAAATTCCTGCCTTATTTGAAAGAAATCAAACTGAAAAAATCCAAACAAAAATTTCCAAAAAAATAACACTAAAGACAACTCACATAAATGTTTAAATAATTTAGTTTTAGAGAAAAATTTGAGATCTATTGCGATTACCATGAATGTTTAGATAATTAATTGATCTTAGATGATTAAGATTTATTGTGATAACTATGGATGTTTAGATAATTAATTGATCTTTAGAGAACGATTAAGATTTATTGGGACAATTTTGTAAAAATTATTTTGGAAAGGTGAGCTTAAATTGAGCTTACTTATGTCCATCTTATTCGAAAATCTTAGAATTACCCATGGAGTTAAGGTCAACGTTTCAAATATCACTTGGGCCTAAAGGAAAAGAAAATCGTTTCAAACAATAATTTTTTTAACTAGTTTTTTTTCTTGGATGTCTCTAACAATTCATATTCCTATGTTCTAACTCCGAGTTATATTATCACAAGTCAACCAGAATTTCTGTAATTTTGCTGTTGTGTCGGGGGCGTGATTTATAGTAATTAGTAGAGCTGAAATGATTGATTTTTTCTTGGTTGGGTAAATTCCGATAGAACACATACATAAATATTCCTAAATAATTTATTAGGGTATTGTATAGGGATGACATCCTGAAATTTATTAGTGTTAGATTTGTCATTCCACTAAAAATTGTCAACCTGTAGGCAGTAATAAACTCCTAAACCTTTATCCTTATCTTGAGGGGTGGTTAGTCCATATTGCCAAGTACTGGTCATTAAAGCCATATTCTTAGGTGGCGGTTAGTCAATTCTATGTTATCATATGTTATCAATATGGTTGTTGGTCAGCTTCATCTTCTCAAAGTGAGAATGAGTCTACTTAATTGATTAGTAATGAGGTGAATGTGGCAAATATTCTAAACTCTTGGTAAAAGTAATTTAGAAAAAGAAAATTTATCATAATTCTATATGATAAGTATGAAGTCAAACAATTGATTTTTTTTTGAATAATTTTATTATCATATTATTATAAAATTTTGAACATTTTAAGTAAAGCCAAACAATTAAATAACTAAGTTAATTGCTGATTATATTTTCAAAATATTTCAAAATCTAGATGAATATTTTTATGATTAATCACATTATTAAGATTTAGATTAATCATATTATTAGAATTTAGTATTTGGTGGAAGTTTAAAACCATCTAATATGGTTTACCTTATAAACCATATTAGATGGTTCGACATGTCTGTATTTGATTGAAGGTATAAAATATCAACCAAATCCAATTCAAAAACATTTATTTACATTGTAAGTCACAAAAATGTTATATCAAACATTCCAAACTATATTATCAATACAAAAATAAGCTGGATCTAACCGGCTCAGAACCCCTAGATCTAACTGCTTTGAACACCTAAGAGCTCCTTTGACTAGCTCTAGGGTGGTAGTGAGATCTAATAATCGAGAAAATCCACACAAGTATGAACTTCGTCGTACTTTTCATTCAGGGACAGAAACCATGAAATTCCTAAACTAAGCCATCGTGCGGAGGGATACAATTTTAAATATCTCCCAGCCATGGAAGCCGCGAGCCATAAACAATTGAGGAATTAAAGATGATGCAGAACGAAGGGAACAGATGATGCAGAATACACAGCGTGCAAGCGTTTCTCTCGTATTATGGCACTGGAATCCATCCGAATGAAAAATTAAGCTAGTTGTGTAGTATATGGGCAAATAAACCAATCACGGGCAACATTGAAAAACTTTGTCGTCGTTCAGCGCCGGGTCCCTAACACTGTTCCAAAAGCGCCTAAGTTGGTGAGCGGACTAGAAAATTACGTTGATCGACGATAAACCTGCGTTCGATATGCGTTTCTAGATGATGCCATGAGACGAGCTCACACCAGAATTCATATTCAACGTTGGCCACTACTGTGTTATTCTTACTAACTCTTAGAGAGGGTTTTCAAGAGTAGGCAGACTTCGTTGAAGTAACTTTTTCTTTACAAAACTACCCTGTACTTTACATCGTTGACCAACAGAACATGCCATCAGAGTCCATTTGTTTGTTGGCCTACTAAGTTACTAACCATTCAGGCTTTAATAATCTTTTCAGATTTTGATGACGTCCATCAAGATGCGACGTATTCAAATTTCTCCTTCACAGGATTTATGTTGATCTCGTCATTAACTTCGACGATGTTTTCTAGCATTACAGTTGAGGGTTTCCATCTCAGAGCCCAGCGAGGTGAATTCGTTAGCGCTTCTTCCGGCCAAAATAGCGCTTATTATGCGATTGCGTTGTGCGTTGTGATGTATATTTCTATGGAGTAAGTAATATAGATTTTTTTCGCCATTATTAAATGTCACATATTGTATATATATAAGCATTTATATATAATTGCATGAAGATGATTCATGTGGTTTATAGAACTTTAAAAAATAAGAGATTAAGAAAGTAAGAGATTGTTTTTATGATAAAAAAAAATGAGAGAGATGTATTTTTAGATTTTCTCACTTAACAAGTCAAGAAAGTTGGAAATGTGGCAAAAGTTTTGGAAACGAGAAAAGAGAATGTTTTTCATCTTCATCCTTCTTAGTATGGGAAAAGTGATATAATGTTGTCTCAAAATGTTTAGGGAATTGACTAACACCTAGTTTCACTTCAAAGCTCATGAGAATTAGTTCTTATCTTCTCAATGTTCATTTAGATAGTTTCTGTTAGCAAGATTGGTGTTGATCACCTCCTTATAATACCTTAGCTTCATTTTACCCTCTAACATCCTGCAACTTATCCTTAAATTTCCTGCAACTTATCCTTAAATTTGGAAGTAATAGTACTTTTAATATTATCCTTATTTTCCAAGACGATCTCCTTCTTTAGCCCCCAATGGTCTAGTTAAGACTTGACATCCTTATGTAGGCTCACTTGAGCCGAAGGTGGGGGTTTTGGTTGGAGTTAGAAGCAATTTTGGAGAACTTCCTAGAGCTTCTTATACATCAATACATAAACATAGCTCTGCTTTCAATAGGGGAAATGCTAGTTTCAATCAAGAAGATAGGGTAGGGAGTATTTCCTATAATATTGAGGTTGTAGATTATAAATTGCTTATGAATCAACTTCAGCTTCCTCTAAGATTATCTAGATATATTGCAACCTCAAACCTTACATCCATATAAAATAACAAAATTGACTAGATTGTCAAAGAAAAATTTGTTTACTCCATCCAAAATATATGTCCACTTACAATTGTTTTCAACCTCGTAATAAACCTTCCAAATATATATCCTAATTTATTACATATTATTTAATATTTAATTCTCTCATATTTTTATTCTTCTTTAATTCTACATATATTCTATTAATGAATTAGATTAATAAATAATTTTAAATTATGTTTTAGATAATTATTAAAAATGCATGTTAGAAAAATATATATTTTTTAACTATTTAATTAAAATAATTTACATAATAAATCAACAATTCAAAAATTCTCACATCAATTTTTAATTTAATTAAAACAATGGTATATATTTTAATTTAGGGTATTTGATGCATTGTTACTTTATTGTTTATTTTATAATTCTTCTCATACTAAAAGAGTTGTCCAACTGGCCCATGGTACCCTCCATGTTGTTACATTTTATTAAAGAATTACATTGAAATATAATTGATGTTGAATTTTTGAATCCGATAAACATTATATTATATTACATAGTCTAAACCAGTGATAGACTTCTCTTTTTTAGGACACAATTTTGACAATATCTAGTGTAAAAATAATCTGGCCAAAATTATTGCTAGCTTAAATTCGTATTAAAATATTTTTATTAAACATAGAAATATTTTATTTATAATTTATATCAAAATAATATTTAAATTATTTTTTGAATAATCATTATTTAAATTATAATTTAGATATTTATAATTTATGAATATTAATAATTTATATTAATATTTACTATATACATTATATATTTTAATTTTAATTTTTTTATTTCAATAATTAAATTTAAATTATGTATTTCTCAACCTAATTATTATTATTTTTATTTAAATTTAATATTAAAAAAACTTAATTCTATTTAATTGAGTAAAAATAAAATAAATTTAAATACAATTAATTTATATATATTAAATGATTGGCAAACATTAATAAACATCAATCTATAATAAACATCAAAACATATATTTTATTAGACATCCCAGATTACTAAAATTAAAAAACATAAAAATTAACTAATATATAATTCTATTAGTAATAGTAGTTATAAAAAAAATATTATATAAGTTAAATATATATGCACTTTAAAATAAATAAAATATGTGACAACATTGTTAACTGTAGAGATTTTAGTCCACATGGTCTTGGATATATGGTGATCATGTGAAGTCACTCCTTAATGTGAATAAAAAACCATAATTAATTTCATATAGGAGTTATTTATAAAACATTTTTGTTAATTAATCAATTTAATTAAAATAATAAAAGGCTATCACTACATTTAATATAAATTCCAACTTTTGATCTAATCACTACTAAATATATTCTATAATATTTAGTGAAAATAAAATCTATATAGATCGACTAATAATTATTAATTAAATTTAAATTTTTGAAACTTTATTCTAAAATAAACCTAACTTAGATATCTCTCTTATCCATTAAAATTCATGCAGTTGTACTTTTAAGAATATTTTGAGATCATATAAACATCTCATTTTATTACTCAAATTGAAAATATTCTCAAAATTAAAAATATAGATTTTTTTCAGAGGAAAAAAAACGCTGATTTATATATAAGAGTATAAAACAGTACATAGACTTCTATGATCTCATCTGAAAAGAGATGACAGTGAGATTCTACCCATCGTAACCCATTACATCAGCCCATTTAAAGGAAAAATGAGCCAGTGAAGTAGGCCACCATACATAACAGAGAACAGAGTTCCTGTACATAATACTATATATTTCCTTAGAACATAGAAAACATTACATAATAAATCAAGTGAAGTCCCGGCACCCATCTGCAATGAATAGTTCAGAATTTAGAGCACCCAGCAAGATCCCGAGAAGAAAATATAGGCTGCTTTATAACACTGTCCATCAAAACCTGTGCCTGTCTATCCAGCACCTGTAGAACACCTATATCCGTGATGAAAGAGTATAACTGATCAGCATCCATCCACTCCCACCTGGCATTATCCTACCACCGAATACTGAATCCTGTATCAGGCTCGCTTGATGACGGCCATGTATGTGTGTGTTGTACCAAAAACTCTGCCGCATAGTGTATAATACAGCCGATGACATCCAAATAACTACACACCGGTGATGACCTCAATGTATACCCCTCCTAGTGCCAAAAAATACTGGTAATAATACCTGTGAGACCTTTACTGGACATATACCTTTGTTCCTATACGCCCTATCATCCTCTGAATTATGTAACTATTTCACTAACATAATATGCCTATTAAACAAGAAACTTATGGGATAGGTATCGAAAATGATTCAATCAGCCTGCCTTCCTGGTAGTGAAAAACCTCCATAGATCCAAAACTTGCTCTGAGCCCCCTTTTTGATAACTTATCCACCCTGGAGTTATTATCCCGGAAGATATGATTGATAGGCGGGCAGCGTAATCTATGCCATAATTTCTGAGCCCTCTCAACCCAGCCCTGGAGGTGCGGAGATAGCATCTGATTCTTGGTGGTGATCCAATTAATGGTAAGCTGTGAATCCCCATATACACTGATCCCCTGTAATTGCAGCTCATATGAGATTTGCAAGCCCCCCCACAACGCCATAACCTCCGCCTTATTATTGGTCCCCGGACCCCCACTCCAACACATAAGATAGCGCTCAGATTCTGATACTTTAATCCAGGCCCCACACCCGGTCACTCCGTCCTCTGCAGCACCATCGAAATAGAGGGCGGGAATACTGATCTGATGAGGACGGATACGAGAAGAATTATCAGCTAGATGAGGCATAGTAATGGAACAATCATCCATCCACTCCTTTATCACTGCAAATGTCTGATGAATATGGAAAGGCCGGTCCTCAAAAATCATCCGATTCCGGACCAGCCAGATCTCCCAAGTAAGATAAAATGGAAGTGATCTATATTTGCAATTAATCTTATCCCAAGCCTGCGCAGCCGACATGAAATCATTAGGCCTCCAATCCGGGGCAATGAAGTGATCCCCAAAGAGTCTCCAAATACTGATGGACACTGAACATGTGAAGAAAAGATGATTGGATGTTTCTTGCTCCTTTCGGCATAATACACAAATACTCGGCCCCATGAACCCTCTCTTAATAATGTTCTCCCATGTCAGTGCCTTACCCATCCATATCAACCAACCAAAGATGACGATCTTCGTAGGAATGTTCTTGTGCCAATAAGGAAAGAATACCTTGGTAACTTGCGATTGTTGTGCATTTGTAATGTTGACCCGGTATGCGTCTTTGACAATGATCATGTTGTTAATCAATGGGCCATTCCAAGTCATGTAATCCCCACCGATACCATAACAGAAACCCGCCCCCCTCAATAGATCCCGGAATAAATCCCATTCCTGTGCCACCTCATTTGATAACCCAATCTGAATCGCATCTTTGAATATCGGGGCGTCATTCGACCAGTGATGAATGATATGCGAATAATAAATGAAACCCCTTTGTGTTAATGCGTGCAGCAATCTGGACAAAAGTCGACACTGTGCCGGAAGATGTAGAATGTTTGACGCCCCAATCGGAATACTGCCACCCACTCGAAATTGCCACACCAGCCTGTTTTTTATGGATGCCATGATCTTTATATAGCTGCGCCAGATGCATGAAATCTTTCGTGGAGATAGATAACTGCCGCATGAAATCTGATTTAATATATCACCCTGATAATACTTAACTCTATTGATCTGACACCATATGCCGTTCGTTTTAATAGCCCTCCAGAATGACTTCATAAGCAGGGCTTTGTTGAACTCACGGGCCTCAAGGATGCCCCATCCATCCATATCTTTGGGCTTGCAAATGGCCTCATATCTACATAGAGCAAATTTCTTACTGTTCTCTGTCCCACCCCACAGAAACCGAGTGATGATGCCGTTAATCTTGCCAATAACCCCTACAGGTATGAACAGCAGATGGCCCCAGAACACCACCATCTGTGTCAGCACTGACTGAATCATGATAAGTCGCCCCCCTTTGGACAACCACCGGTGAGACCATGAAAGAATCTTATCTCTGAACCTGTCCACAATCCAATTCCAATCATTATTCCTGTATCCAATTGGCTTAATGTGAAAACCCAAATATTTGAAGCCGTCAGTTGCCAGTCGGATGTCCACTCCCAGAAATGCAGCAATAAACCTGATATCTTGTATGTCTCCATGCTCATATATGAGAAAGGACTTGTTGCAATTTATAGCCAGTCCTGTAGCAGAGAAAAAGCGGATAAAGCATATATGAATGAAAAACCAATGATTCCTGATCAGCTGTCCAAATATTAGAAGATCGTCCACAAATAGAGAATGAGATGACGAAACAGAGTTTGAGAATGAGTAACCCTTGATGAACCCCTGTTCTTCTGAAGATTGCATAATCCGACTGAAGGCATCCATAACTAGGATAAATAGTAGAGGCGACAAGGCGCAGCCCTGTCTCAAGCCCCGCCCCGCCTTAAAAAATTTTGTGGGCTTACCATTTACCAAGACCGCGTAACTGACATTAGACACACATGACATCACCCATCTAATGATGCGCACCGGAAGGCCGATCTTGAGTAACAGAATCCTCAAAAATGACCAATCTATCGAATCGTATGCCTTATTAAGATCCACCTTCATTATCAGTGCTTCCATCTTCACCGAGTGCATGGAATGCATCACCTCTTGTGCTATTGCAATAGCATCGTGTATGGAGCGATCTTTGAGAAATCCATATTGCGCTGATGATATGTGATTGGAAAAGACTGTCTTGATTCTATTTGCGATTATCTTAGAGGTAATCTTGTATATAAGATTACATAAGGCTATTGGCCTGAAGTCTGTGAAAGATAATGGATCAGCAACCTTTGGAATCAGCGCAATGAACGTAGAGTTCAAATTTGCAGGCATGATTCCATGGGATCGAAATGACTCCATCATGTCCGTCAGTTCTTTACCCAGCATGTCAAAGAAATGAATGAAAAATTCTGCAACCCACCCGTCTGGCCCCGGGCACTTATCCTTATTAAATGACTTCAATACCTTCAGCACTTCATTTGAGGTAATCACTTCATCTATAGCCAATATGTCATCATCCCCAAAGAATCTGCAACAATGATCAAGAACCCAAGCCTGATTATTCGCAGATATCATTGTATTCACTCTATAAAAGTTAGCGAAGTATGAAAAGGCCTCGTCTTTTATCTCTGAGTTGGAAATAGCATAGCTGCCGTCCTCCTTTTTGATTCGCCATATGGCATTCCTGCACCTCCTAGCGTTAGCGTCTTTATGAAAGAAACGCGTGTTATGATCACCCTCTTTCAGCCAAGTTATTCTGCTCTTTAATTTCCATGTCACCTCCTCGATCCTTAATATGTTCTTTTTCCTGTCACCCAGCGCCTTCAGTAAACTTAAAATAGCCGCGTCAGGGGGTGAAATTGAAATTTCGCGATAAATAGCTTCCATCTGTCTTGAAATATCAAACAACTCCGCCTTAAGAGTCGCCTTCTTCCTGATCTCCCAGGCCTTAGCAGCACTCTTGATCTTTTGTAGTTTGAAGTTAAACAGATCCCAATCCCTGAGCCCCGGCTCATCAATCGGCTGCGCCCACAAACTAGTAACCAGCGCCACGTATTCCTCGTCCTCCAACCAGACCGTGTTGAATTTAAATGGGAGACCACCACTGTGTTCGCAGCCTTGCCATGTGATTCTGATCGGCATGTGGTCCGAGATCTCGGATACGATAATTTCTGATCTCGGCAAACCCCAACTATCAATGAGGTCGCTGTGCACCAGCGCCCTATCCAGCCTTTTACCAATAAATTCATCATCCACCCTCAGATTAGTCCACGTCGGGAGTAGTGGACACGGCCGAATGTCCACCATGTGCCGCTCATGGAATTCCCCACTAAGATAACCTGATAATGGGTCCCTGCGCGCAATCCTGCCCCATATTTCATCCGCCCCCAATGTGAAATTAAGGTCCCCCATAATTATCAGGTTATGTACACTGATAATGCCAGAGGAGAACATACGATGCCAAAAAGCATATCTGTTGGTGTAGGGGGCATATAAATTGATAATGGTAACTTTCTCCACATATCCCCTGAGATTGCCATGTAATATAATGCCTCCAAAAAATTTATAGGCGCTTAATTTAGCAAATTCCGGGTTCCATATTGAAATAAGCCCACCCGAATGTCCCACAGCGTCAACTGCCGCCGCGAGCCAACCCTTTCTGATATTAAGAAAACTCTTTATAGCCCTCTCCCTCTTGCACATAGTCTCCTGGACCAAAAAGATAATAGGAGTTTTGTCCAGCAGCAATTCCTTCAGGCAGTTGGCTTTGGAGGCACTGCCGAGCCCCCTTATGTTCATTGATAAAATGTGAGTCATGATGATTCCTCATCCGGGCATTTTGCTCTAAGCGCCCGTTCGTAATCCACACCTCCTTCGCTGATAGATATGGGAATGTCAGTAAGGTTGGTCTCATCTTCTGTGAATAGGGCTATAGCCTTAAACTTCCCTCTTGAATATTTATTAGCACCTTTTAATTTTGCCTTTCCCTTATTCCGCTGGTCGGAAACTGGCGTCACTGATAGGGGGGGCCTATCGAAAACTGTAAGAGCAGCAATATCTATATTCGAATCAGCCAGCAGTGATTCCAAGTCACAGCCCACTGTATTCTTGGGGGAATCCACATAACGCTCAGATCCAACCTGCATATCAGAAAATTCACTGGGGCATGGTGCATCCTCTCCAGGAGGTTGATCAGATGATTCCCCCCAAAGAAATTGGACCTCTGAAACAATATATGATCATTACTAATATGGAGACTGGTATCAACAAGATTTGTCTTGACATCTGAGGATTCATTCAATTGCTCAACTGGGAGACGTTTATCGACCCCCTTCCCACCCCCAACTACATGCACGACAGTATGCTCAGGCGCGACAGAATGCACGGGTAATGAATCCATACCCAACCCACTAGTAAACTGAATAGACGACCCCTGACCCACCTCCGGATGTAACACCCGATTATCGTTAAAAGGAGGCCTATTATAATCATTAGCAGATATTTCCCCCCCATTACACTTCACTAACCCATCCGATTGATCTATGGCTGACAGAAAGGCATCATCTTCAATGAAAAGGGTGTTAGGGTTACCTGGGGGAGAAGGTGCAGCCGAGTCATCCAGATTAGTCGCTCGTGTCTCCTCATTACTTGACCTCTTGTTCCCGTCCGAGCGGTGCATTCTCAGTCGAAATGGGCAATGCTCCCTTAGATGACCTGTGTGATGACAAAGGAGGCAGCGAAAGGGGATTCCCCAGAAATCAATCCTCTGCCTTTGTTTTCTATTCCCCCACAGCAGATCGATGTCCCCGGGCAGACCGCCTGAATAGTCCAGTTCAACTAATATCCAGGCGATTTTCTTGTCACTTGAGCCAATGATTGCAGGATCTATATACTTGGTCTTCCCTATCGAATCGCCAATCGCCTGAAGCGCCTTGAACGTCCAATATTCGAGTGGCAAGCCTGGCAGCTTGACCCATATAATCCTATTTTTAGGAGCTTCTAGCACGGGATTGAACCCTAGGTACCATGGAATCAACTGCATGAAGCTCCTGCCCCTGACCCATGTTTTGTTGATAATCTTCTGGACATCTTTTTCATCCATAAAGTGGATGCTAAACCACCCATTGATTAAATTACTGACAACTGGAGTGTATCCGATTAACAGGATCCAATGTTTTTTAATCCAGCTTGCTGTGTCGAAATTCCCCTGGTCCGGGAAGAGCCACCTCCCAATCACCTCCCTCTTCTGCAAGCTCGCAATTCTTACAGAAATATCTTCGTAATCGAGCGACACCTCCTTGATCTCCATGGCCTGTTTTATAGAATTTTGCTTCTTCCTGCGTTTCCCGCCCCTCCTGTGAGAATGGTATCGACCAGCACCCTCCTTGATACCAGCCGGCTGAAAAAAACCTTGTTTGATAATTTGATAATCCGAAATGACCTTCTTCCCTGATGATCTAACTTGAGGCAGTGTAATTGTAGATCCCGCCATCTGTTGTACCATATTCATTAACTATACTCCTGTCGACGTTGAACTCCGCCACCCCAACGCTCTGGTATTTGTCAGGAGAATTAAAAGAGTGGGCTACATGGGGATATGTTCCTGCGCAGCCCCAAAATTAGAAATATTGATAATCCCCATCCAGCTCATATTGTAGTCCTCTATGTATAGGATAGATGTGAGCCCCTAGTCAGCTCCATGCACCTCCGAAATGATATTTTATACACCTATCCTAGAACCAGTTGCATCCGAGAGTGATAGGACGATAGTGAATCAATGAAGAAGATCACCTGATGATTTTGTGAAAAATCCGGATCCAACTATTAAATGACTAGTACAGCTGGGATGAATATCCTATTCCTTCCATGCTTATTTATGTATCATAGAAGTAGATGACAGTGTCCTCTCATAATTCAATCTGCATATGGCCGTTGGACAGGGACGTAGATTATTCAAATGAACTTCCAGGCCGATATACCACTTTCCTTAGTGGTATCAACAAACCACCAATTCCTGCAAATCCTGCCACTGAGGCCACCCACAAACCACCAATTCCTGCAAATCCTACCACTGAGGCCCCCCCACCCAGTGATGATCCAAACATACACCTGAGCCACTGGACAAAACCACTATTCAATGGATATGATGATAGAGAAGATGAGACAGATCAAGCCGCAGATTACAGATTCGGAAGCGTTCATGATGCCACTAAACCACCATACGCGACAAAATGTTAACCCACAGGGTTCCAGTTAGTGGACTCACATAGAAAACCACCTAAGCAAATCAAAGGGTACCAGCTTCTAGTTCATTCTACAATAACCACTCATAGCAATCAATAAGTTGTCCTCATGGGTTCCAGTTCAGTCGATCAAAAAGCCACGTACCCTCATCCTGCCTGCTCTGCAACATCACCTCCACACCAAACTGTAAGCTTCATTTTACCAAAGCCACCGAAAGAAATACTCTTATGACCCCATTGGGTTCCAGTTGTAGAAACCAGCGGTGAAGCCACCAAAAACTATCATCTCATTGACATCCTGGGTTCCAGCTTACCAGTGATTTGAACGTAAACCACCAATGCACGACACAATTGTATTCTCCTCGGGTTCCAGCTCTACATAAAAATGAAGATCAGTAGTACCCCATAATCCATCCCAGCTTCACAACTCCCGATTATCCGCTCTAGATCTCATGTTGAATCATCGCTCCAGCTCTGGACTCGCGTTTCTCATATCTCAGCTTATACGCACTTTTGGCTTCTGGGTAATCACCCAGATGCTCCAAAATTAAAAATATAGATACTTTCAAATTTCTTATCTATCAATTTCCAAAATATTTTCAAATTCAATAAGAATGGTTACATAGAAATAAGAATGGTTACTCATGTCTATATGTTCTATAATATTCTCTAAAACAACAATCTAGTTAACCTCAACTGATCACCACAGAATTCCAATAATTTCGATAGAGAATCAGGCATGGAGCTTCTCCGGACCTGTACTAACGTGTAGGGTTTTCTGCCCATGTTGTGCAGGTAACCCTCCAACTGCAACCTTTATTCAAGCGATCCATAACAAACATTCAGACCGATGACTTCGATCTTGAAACCAGAATATTGCTGTTTGGCCTGGAGCATGAGTTCGCAGATGTAGGGTGGTACCCTGCTCAGAAAAAAGCCGTTTATAGAGTTGACGATCGAGTACCTGTTAATACGCCGGGGGATGGAGTGAATGACTTCATAGGGTTTCGCCCTACTTCGACAGTGTTTCTAGCTGCTCTCAGGGAAGCAGGTAACCTAACCCTAACATGGATACTCGCAGAAATATAAATGTAGATATCGATATCACCTGTGGTTGATATAATTAAATTAAATTTTGTTACATGTTTTTGGAAGAGAAATGTGTAATGGATTTTCAATCTTTCTAATTTTTCAGATGGTTGTTTCATTTATTATCAGGAACAACAAAGTTGATCTCTTATTCATGGATGGAGTAACCATCCGAAACAGTTTCATTACAGTTTTATTGAAAATCTATTACACAATTCTTTTCCAGAAACAACAAAGCTGATGTCTTATAGACAGAATAACCATCCTAAACAGTTCCATTACACATTTTTATTGAAAATCCATTACACAATTCTCTTCGAAATATATTGAAAGTCTCTAATCACTTAAATTAAATTTTCTTGCAGAGGAGGTTGAAGAACTGGCTAATAACGCCGAGGGAAAATGCGTTCTATCACAGATTCAGGTTTCTACCATTTTTGGAATCGGCACAGGACTAGAGAACACTGATTCCTTGTTTTTGGGATATCCAGTGATTGGTTATCAGAACAAAATGCAATCTGCTGGTTCGTGTCTTAGTAGCCCTGAGGACGGACTTGAGACAACATGTGGATGGGATCCTCGAATAAAAGGCTTATTCTACTTTCAGAATGGATTAAACGTGGGGCTGTCGAAGATCCAGCAATTTCTTTTCGACGTAAGGAAACTTCGGGACTTGATTCCGAGCAGTCTGTGTGGAATTGAACTGTACTATGGTATATTGATGCGTTATGTAAAAGCTTCAAGTGCTTATTTGGGAAACCAAGAGGATTCAGTAGACCTCGATATTACTTACTATCGAGCCCATGATCCCAACACTCCCCGACTTTACGAAGATGTGCTGGAGGAAATTGAGCAAATGGCTCTAGTGAAATATGGAGCTCTGCCTCACTGGGGAAAGAACCGAAACATTGCGTTTGATGCAGTGATGAAAAAATATAACAAATACGAAGAGTTTCTAGCAGCCAAAAACAAATACGATCCCAAGGGGCTTTTCTCCAGTGAGTGGACTGATGGTGTTTTGGGAGTAGGAAATGCTGGAGTGATCATAAAGAAGGATGGATGCGCTCTTGAAGGACTGTGCGTGTGCTCAGAGGATGCACATTGTTCTCCTGAGAAAGGTTACTTCTGCAGACCTGGGAGGGTGTACACAGAAGCACGTGTTTGCAGACTCGAGGGTACTTGATACCAAAGTGTTTTGAATTACCTAAACACAATATATTGATTCATTCTGATTCCTTAACAGTGTAAATTGGGCTATTTTCTGTGAACTATAACGTTGATTCTTTTATAAGGTGCTTTCAATACATTCCGAGTTTTACACTTTCATGGTTCCTGTAGTTATAGTAAATCATAACTGCCCACTTTTCACTCTCACCTGCGACACGATATTTCTCCACATAAATGTGTTGAAGTTAAGCAAATATTTGAAAACCTACAATCAATGTAAAGTTAAACTAACGTACATTATAAAATTTAAAAGATGTGTTTATTAAAGTTAAATACTAATTTAATTACAAAATGTACTTTAAAATTAATTTAAAATATAAAATAAGGCATGTTAAGTATAAATTAGTTTACTGTAAAGTGCAATGTACTTTTTATGGACCTCCATAATAAGATTCCCTTCCCTATCTGATTCAAATCAGGACGGATGAAAGCTCTGCATCTCAGCCTGCAGCTTAAAGTCCATTTCACATTCAAAAATCATGCATGTTTAATTCTTCAAAGTCGATCTCACATTCAAAAATCATGTATCTGATATTAATGGAAATACAACAGGGAAATGGTAATTGAATGGGCATACTTGCAATCTTTGTGAGAGTACTCGCTGAAAGCTTTAACAAAATTTCATAATGAAATCGGCAGCTACTTGTCTAACTCCACAGCCCGGTCAAAAATGCATCTATTTACATCAAAAGAGATTGAACATGCAAAGAATGGAGGGAAAACAACCACGTTTGTGGTGTCTTTGATGTCAGTGGATGGTATTGACCGCTCTTTCTGTCTTCGCATGTCTCGGCCGTCAATACTTCATATGGCCGTTCACGAAGAATTTGAGATGACAGATTTTGTTCAAAATATTTTCTTCGAATAGAAGTTGAGCAATTTGTAAAAGTGTTTTTTATTTGTCAAAATAAATGTTTTAAAGATTTGTTAAAAGGATTCAAGATGGAAAATTGTAAATATTAAAGATTTGTTTGTTGAAACGTTTTAAGATGGAAAATTGTAAATTTGTCTACATCATTTGCAACAGGCTTAAAGTTAAGTAAGAATGATAAATGATGAGATGTTAATCCAACTCTATTCAAAAGGTTAGTTGGCAACTTCATTTATCTTACAGCTACAATATCGAATATTATGCTAGAAGTGAGTTTGATTTTCATATTTATGAATAATCCAAAAATTACACAATGGAGAGCAAGAAAAAGAATTCTGAGATACATTGCAAGAATTAGAGATTGTGACACAATGTATGCAAGCACAAAAAAGAAACATTTGACTGGGTATATAGACAATTTTGCAGGTAGTTTGGATGATAGGAAGAGCACTTTTGGTTGTGTGTTTCATAGATAGCATGGACATAGACTAGTAGACATGTTTGAGTTGTCATGAGTCATGTCTTAGTTTAGTGGTTGTAATTAAGGGGAATGTAAAAATAGCTAATTACTCCCATATGAAAAAGTTGGCTAAAATTTGAGATTCAAATTGAGTTAAGTAATATTTTTAGTAAAATCTAATTTAATGTGTGGTTTCATGTTAAATTATTTTAAACTAATAACTAGTTGAAAAAATTTAAATACCCTGTAAAAATTAAATTTATATCATCAATAAAAAAAAAAAACTACAACTGGTGTAAATTATTTATGTTATTTTATGCCGTTACCTCTCCGCCTTTCCAACAACTTTCGATTCTTTTTTCTGCAATTCGAACTAGGTTGATATATTTCTGGAGTATCTGCGAGGCTCTCTGGAAAATATAGGAAATATCGTATGCCTACTGCCATTGCTGCAATTTATTCCAAAAGCTTACCGTGGATCGAGAATGATTATCGTATGCCCATATAGTCAAAGCACCATGATTGCTTCTACTTAAAGCGCCATGATCCATCATGTAACCAATCGAGAATGGAAGTGGTGGTTCTTCGACTTCCACATAGTCGCGCTTAGTCAACATTTTACAAATAATAAAGTACTTTCACACATTTAAACAGACAATATGAAATCACTGTGCTTTCTCATGCGAAGAATATTTCTCTATGATCAAATACTCTTCATTCATTTCAAAAAATTATTGAAAATCTGCAAGGAAACATCCACGATAACTTTACCCACGCTTGGACATAGGTCGGTGATACATGGAGACGTGCACTTGACCATCCACAACAACTAGTAATTAAAACATTCACAAAGGAGAGGAGAGCATATGAATTTACACATCGAACCATTATGGAAGCCTGTGGAAATGAAAGTTGCCAACATAACATGTTAGGAAGGGATTGGAAATAGTGCCTGTAGATAGGGTTAAGACAGGAAAGGGAACCTTAGAGAAGTAAGGTCCTCGGTAAGCAATCCCCAGAGCTGTCTGAGGAAATGGAGGCAGAGCCACGACGATGTCGGAAAAACTAGTATGTTATGGCTATTGTCACCTTTCTTTATCAATTTCTTGTTCATGTCATCAGCTACGAAGGCGACATCAAATTGGAAGAAGAATGTAATGCCATGCATAAAGTTTATCATTCCTGTAACGTGTTTTCTTGCCAGTATGCAATCGTCTTTGGTTTTGTCTGTTACAATGTTAATGAAGGATCTATAGTCATTGACCCCTATTTTAGAAGATCGCCCTTAACCCACAATGTAGCTCAGTCTAGTCTGTGTTTTTGTAGCAAAACTCAGTTAAAACCTTGTAGGATCTTACATTATAAAGCAGGGCCAACCCAAAACTTCAACCCTGTCGGTATATGCCCTAATTTGACATCCTCGTTTCCCTATGAGCTGCATGTTCTTAGGAAACCTCTTCTTTGTGAGACTCATATCACGGCTTGGGGTCGGTGCACCATCAGCAATGAAGCTTCTAGTCAAGCTTATGAGCAATCTTGCATGCTCAGTAATGACAACCCCCACATCCATAAACGCCCCTCTCAACAAATTTCTATGGTGTATGAAGACAAGATTTTCTTCCCTCAGTCTCTGTTTTCTAAAAGTCTCAGTACAAATCTCAATCTCAATTGTAACAATGAAAATTTATACATCTATGTCTTTTACATGTTTACCAATCATGATGATGGTTGCTCTGTAATATCTAAGGATCCTCCCGTAAATCAGGGTGTAGTTGGCTACACCAAAATTTATCAGGAATCTATAATTGATTTTATGTTTCCATATACAGGCTTGTTCCACAATATTACAACAATAATAGAAGATTTATCGAAGTCTCTATGTCACACCAAAGAAATGGAAAAAGGTCAATATGGGAAACGCAAGGGAACCGGAAAATGGAAACAGAAGCAACATATTCAGAATGAAGGACCCAGTAAGTGCGAAAGAAAAACTAACAAAGAAATTATGAAAAATATCTTCGACCTCTATGAAGTAGGAAATCCAACTCAGATCTGAAATACCATCCAAGGCTGGGAAAGAGAGAGCAACCATGATAAATAAGATATCAAACACCAAGAAGCCACAATGGACTTCCTCTACGACCCAGGGAATACAAGAGGAAGGTTATCTCTTTTCCACCAATCTGTTAACACCTACTGGAAGCTCAAATGTGTTTTGGCGAAGGCCATGACTAGCATGCAGGAAACAGAAGGAAACCCATCGGTGGTTTTAGAATTGTAGCAAATCAAGCAAGAAATTCGAGAAATTTCCATGTCTCAGTGCAATTTTGTAGCTAGAATTGGGAGAATTGAAAGACAATTACGAGCAATGCAACAAGTAGAGATGCCAGGATCTACTGCAAAATACCCGGCTCCAATTGACTCTTCTGTGGGTGATATTTTCTTTTATTAACTTTTAATGATTTTTGCGGAAAGTTTTTACAGCTTTTGGATGAACTATAACTTTTATGGACATAGTGAAGTAGACATAGGGGCAAGTAGAAGGAAAAACAATTTCAATACTAGTTGGCTTATAATTCACTAAGGTGGCCAACAGACCTAGTTTCCTTCGGCGAGTTGAGGCCACCACGTGCAACAATATATGTATAGCAATATGATTTTTTGATATATATAAAATAATAAAGCTCTGTGAAATTAAAAATAAAAAGAAAGAAATGTAAATTCAACTAATTAAATTTTTAGATTGAAAAAATTTATGTTGCATTTTTCTAAAAAAAAAAATTATAACTAAATAAAAAATTTCCCATTGCATTCTTAGTGCATAGCCTAAACACATTGCCTTCTATGTGGCTAGCATAGAGATCGTTATAAGTATCAGGAATAGTAGAAACATCCAACCTCACAATGTCATTATTGTTCGATGATCTACCATTATTATGTGTTTCGGTAATATTCTGGAATGTACCAGAGAAACTAAATAAATATCAAATGAAATCTTCTATAAACTGCTCCCCAAGAGTCAAGACTATGTGTGACAGCTTCATTAAAGTTAACTAGTGTTAACTAGTTAAAAGACAATTTGTTTATTTTATCTGGCAGGAAAAATTCAGAAAATTACTGTTGATTAAGCAAGTTATTTAATTTTCTGATTTATTAATTAGAAGAAATTAATTAATGGTAGGAAAAAAATTTTAATATAAAAACTTACATAAAGCTGTTAGTAAAAATGTTTCCAAGAATAGGAGGTGGTTAGGGACAGTTGGAAAGACAGTTACCTACTCCTCTGAGGATAAAGTTGGATCCCAGGGGAGGAGTAGGGGTTCTGTGCTATTTTGGTAAAGGGGAATATTTTCTAGAGCTGGTTATGATCAGTTGAAAATATCTAACAACAACCCTTGTCAAAACAGACTTTCTGAGTTTGAATGGATTGGCCATCCAGAGGTCATAGCAGAAAGAGAATCTATTCCACTGTTAACCCTGGGCACCTTCCAGATTTTGGAGCTAGGGGGCAAGTGCAGGACGTCATAGCCTCTCTTGATGGTTGGGAGGACCACAACTTGACAGATTAAAACTAGATAAGTACAGAGATTGTTTAGTTTGTTGTGTTATTGTTATTAATGTGGAAAAATTGACTGTATTAGATTAACGCTATCAAAAATACAGAAGAGTTTAAACTGAGACTCTGATACTCTTTTTATGTAAATGAAATGAGAAAGATAGCGAAGAAAGATGATATTTATTTTATGTAAATGACAAGAGAAATAATACTATTGAAGATGTAGTTAAATTGTTTTAAACTGCAGAAAAAAGAAAAGAAAAATTATGCATTAAACCCTATGAGGAATACCATGGTTCTATTTTAAAGAAAAACAAAGAATATTCTGCAGAAGGAAAATAAAACTTTTGCAAATACAGAGAAGTAACTATGATATTAAACATCTGAACGCATGATGCATCGTATTATATAGTAAAGAGTTCCTAACATATAGAACAAGTATAAACCCTGAAAAAATACGAGAATTCGAACTTGTAGTCCAGGGTTGGGGTGAAACCCTACCCCAGAAAAACTGTTTTGTATAAAAAATTCTATACTCAGACATTCGTAAATATGGTCCGGTCACCATTTAAATAAGCTATCGTAGAACATTAGAAACAGAGAAAGGAAGCTTCGGCGAAACTTTAAACAACTGCATGTAACTATGTTTACAGAATAATGAGAAAACCTTACGAAGAAAATACAGTGGAACCCTTACATGCTCTGCTGAGTCGTAAAATAATTCTGATATCATATATTTCTATTTTTTAACGAAAATATATATATAGAAGAGCGAGTGCGCTAATTTGACATCATTCATAGGAAATATAAAACTTCTACTGATGTTATCATTGCAAAGAAAATGCGAGTAATTTCAAATCTGGTTGATTATATAGAAGTAAAGTATCAATAGGAATACATTAAATTAACTTTGAATCCAAACTGTAAAGTGCTTAAAATAATCTTAGTAAAGTTACTTAAAAAACCTTCCTCTATATAAAATGTTGAGCAATAAATTTTGGGGTTTAACCCTTTAGTTAACTCTCAGAGCAGAGTTCGAGTCGTATAGTAACCAAAGAAAATAACTATTACAGAGAGTCCGCAGACTTCTAAACCCATTATCAAGAAGCTCGAAATGAAAATAACCCAGCTCTTCAAATTTGGGAAAATATAAGACCGGAACCAAGGGTTTCAGCTCCCATTGGGAGCGGAGTATCTGTGCATATTAGAATGCGAAGAAGTAAGCCACGATGTTGATGCATGTTAAAAAAATCCAAAACTGCAATTGCTTGCGACCATACCTGCAGAGGTTAAATGAAACACAAGAGGAAGGGTAAAAATTCGTGAAGCTTATCAAAGTACGAAAGCAGAAAAACCCTCTTAAACCAAAATGAAGCAAACAATTGGTTAGGGTGTAGAACTGTAGTAGAAGGGCTTCAATCATTCACGTGTTGTTAACACCATAGAAAGAATACAAATTAAAACCTCACAGATTTGTGTTTCAATAACCTTCTATACTCTGTAACAGGTAGAAATTACCATAATTCTCTATAAGCTTGCAGATTTATTTTATGTGTATAATGCACAAAGAGTGATAAATGGCTACAGTAATTATAAGGGAAAGAATTGGTTCGAATGTTCCATACCTGATATGTTGCTCAAAGAAGGTTTCATGCCGGTGAAGTAGACTATTCCCACACTGGAAAGACACTTAAACCCCTTGGCATCTGGGCGCGATCTCAAGACCAGATCAGAGAAATAAACCCGCAGGCATCTTTCCAGACTTAAGAAGAGACGAATCAAACCCTATGCAAGATCAAACCCCATGAGAAAGGCCATGCGGCCAGGAAAGTGTTTTTAAGTGGACAGGGACGGAGAGAACGAAGAAGTTCAGGAGAAAAAGGAGGCAGAACCAAAGTTCCTTCCCTGCTGAATGCAACAATGGACTACCAGCTCAGAGTCGAGAGAATTGATACACTCCAGTAACCAAATCCCAAAGAAATCCAGAGAATCATGGCAGCTGTCGGAATGTTAAATGCACAGTACAGCGGACTGCATGAAGTTGACATCCAACTCATAGAGTTAGCATTCATATGCCAGGTGGATGTATTTAACACTAGGTTTAACTATAGAAAAAGGACTGTCATCGTAGTTCATAACATGTGTAGAGAATATACATAAGAGCAACAACATAACACCATGCGATATATATATAAACTCGACCATGTAAATCATATGACTGCAATTAATAGATGTGTTATCAAAGTTTTATTCACAAGTAATAAATCATCCTTTTAATAAACAATACTTGTTTTGGTTACGATAATAATTTGAGAATTCGCCTATTATTCATATATATATATATATATATATATATGTTCGTAAGGTAGAGGCAATTAAATAATTTTTTTATGTAGTAATTGTATTTAGTTTTGGAATGTGACAAGTGGTATCAAAGCCTTTTAGTACGTTGGGACCCTAAAGGGTCGACTAACAATGAAGCTGTGTATGTGAATAGTGCAAACAGAGAGAGAGAGAGAGATAATGAGAAATATATAGCATCACAATCGCAACAAGAGGAAAATCCAACACCAATAGACATGAACTCAGAAATGTGGGTTCAATTAAGTGTAGAATAGCATCAAAAGACCAGTCGGTTGCTTGAAGAATAGCATCATCAAACTATTTTCTTGTTGAACACAGTACAACAATTACAAGAGGAAATTATAAGAGTCCGGAAGGAAAATGAGCGATTGTTACAAGATTAGAAGAAAATATTAAAGAGTTTATCAGACAAACAAAATCAGGAGTTGGATCATCCCAGTGCTGAAAGAGGCTTACCAGCAGATGAAGATCAGCAAACGAGAATTAATATTACAGACAGAATTGAAAAGAGTCCCTCTGAGAGAAGTAAAAATAATAATTATAATGAGGCAGAATCGGGAAATCTGTCCGACCAAAAAGACGTTAAGAGATAGAAAGTAGAACTGCAGGGAGAATTCTGCAAAATTAAACCACCAACGTTTGATGGTGAGGCAGAAGAGGTGGTTGAAGTCAGGCTAATTAATATAAATAATTACTTTCAGGTATATGAATATAGTAGCAATCTGAAGGCCAGATTGGCTATATACCAGTTAGAAGAAAATGGCACCCTGTGTTGGGAAGAAGTGAAAAATGTACGCAACATTGATGAAAAGGACATTACTTGGGAATTGTTTCAGCAGTATTTTAAAGACAAGTACTTGACAGAAAGATTTTATGATGAAAAAGCTAAGGAATTTCATGATCTAAGGCTGGGAAAAATGACCATGGATGATTATGTCACTAAATTCATTTCCATGTTACATTGCGTCCCTTATCTCCGAGAGGAAAAGGCCAAAGTGCAGAGGTTCCTGCGTAGCTTACCGACTCATATGAGAGAATGAATAGAATTTGTTAATCCTCAGACCATGGATGAAGCCATTCGTAAAGCATGAATGTGCTATCAGCAGTCCAAGGCCAAGGGTGAAGGAGGAAAAAGATGGCAGCCAAAGAAATGTTAGAAAAGTAATTCCAATTTCAAAAGTAGTAAAAGTGGCAACTTTAAAGGCACCACACGAAATTCTTTTAGTAAGCAATTTGGTAGAAATCACCAAAGAACCAAATGGCCAGTGGAAGAAAAACCCACAAAATCATCTAGTAAGCCAGAGCAAGGACAAATTACTAAACCTCCTTTACAGTGTTGGGGCTTTGGGGAAGCTCATTATTATAAAAACTGTCCACAACGAACCAAAAATGAAACTGTAAAAAATCTACAGGAAGCATCTACAGTGGGGGACATGGCGTGTAACATACCCTGTATCAATGCAACTTTGGAAGACTAGCAGGTTGATTATCAACCCACAATAATTGACTTAGAAGGTACTTTACTAACTAAACCTGTTTCTATTTTGGTAGATCCTGGAGCAAGTTTGAGTTATGTAAGTCCCAAATTAGTGGAAATGTGCAAATTAAAAGAATAGAAATTTAAGAATTCCTGGTTAGTTTAGCTAGCTACCGGGGAAAAACGAAAGGTAAATGCAAAGGTTCCAAACTGTACATTGGAAGTGGCAGAACACCAGTTACAAGTGGATTTAAACATTTTACCATTAGGATCTGATGATGTGTTATTGGGCATGGACTGGTTAGAAAAAAACTGGACTTTAGTAGATTGTAAAGAAAAGATCATTTACTATAAAATGCAAGATGGCACGTGAAAAGAGATTCAAGGAATTAAAAATCCAATGCAATTACGTCTAATCACAACATCTCAAATGGGTAAGTGTATCAGAAAAGAATGCCAGCTGTATGCAATTCAAGTGGGGTACTCAGACTCCAAGGAAAGGTCACCAATAATGGAGGATATCCCTGTAGTACATGAATTTCTGGATGTTTTTCCAGAAAACATTCATGTTTTACCACCTAAGAGGGATATTGACTTCACCATAGAGTTGTTGCCTGGAGCCTCCCCAGTGTCAAGAGCTCCTTATAGAATGAGTGTGCTAGAACTGACTGAACTGAAAATGCAGCTACAAGAACTATTGAACAAAGGCTATATCCTTCCAAGTGTGTCCCCATGGGGTGCACCAGTCCTATTTGTTAAAAAGAAAGACAAAACCTTGCATATGTGGATGGATTACAGGCAGCTTAATAAGTTAACTGTTAAGAATAAATACCCCCTACCAAGAATCAATGACTTATTCGATCAAGTAAGAGGGGCTAAGGTGTTTTCTAAGATAGACTTAAGATCTGGATATCATCAGATTCAAATTAAATATGAAGACATTTGTAAGACAGCATTTCGCACTTGATATGGGAACTATGAATTTGTGGTGTTACCCTTTGGATTGATGAATGTGCCAGCAACCTTTATGAGGTTAATGCAGGGCATCTCTCATCCATTCTTGGATAACTTTGTACTTATTTTCATAGATGATATTATGATATATTCTAAAATTTTGGAGGAACATAAAGAGCATTTGAGAATAGTCTTGGAGATGCTAAGAAAGCATCAGCTATATGCTAAGTTTAATAAATGCAAATTCTTAAAAACAGAAATCCAATATCTAGGACATGTCATATCAGCTAAAGGAATCATTGTTGATCTGGAAAAGATCAAAACTATTATGGAATGGTGAGTACCCCAAAATGTGGCCGACATTAGATCGTTTATGGGATTAGCTGGTTATTATAGAAGATTTATAGAAGGATTTTCTAAAATTTCTTTTCCCATTACATATTTGCAGAAGAAGGGAAAGCTCTTCAAATGGACAAAAGAATGTCAGAACAGCTTTGAAAAGATGAAACAACTTCTAACTACAAGATCGGTTTTGAAGGTAGCTAACCCTGATAAAGATTATGAAGTTTGTACTGATGCAAGTAAAGAAAGTGTTGGAGAAAGATTAACCCAGGAAGGTAAAGTGGTAGCATACGAGTCTAGAAAACTGAGGGACCATGAACAGAAATATTCTTCTTACGATTTGGAGCTTACAACAGTAATACATGCTCTCCGGGTGTGTAGGCATTACCTGCTGGGTAAGAGGTTTGTACTTAAGACAGACCATAGTAGCTTGACGAATTATTATAAGAAAGAAGATTTAAACTCGAGGCAAGCAAGATGGAATGCCTTTCTAAGTGAATTTGATATGGACATTCAACATGTAAAGGGAAAGGAAAATCAAGCAGCAGATGCGTTGAGTAGAAAATTACATGGTATTTATGCATTATACTATAATCAGCTAGAAAGCCAATTTTTGGAGCAGTTAAAAGAAGAGGCACAGAAAGATGCAGAATACAAATTTCTATGGCAACAAATGGAAGAAAATAGGAGGAAAGGCAAAACATCTGAGTATGGAAAGAATGAAAATCAGATGTTGACCTTCCGAGGAAGAATATATGTGCCTAATTGCATAACTCTAAAGGAGTTAATATTGAATGAATTTCATCACAGCAATTACGCTAGTCATCCAGGATATCAAAAAATGCTTACTTCAATAAGAAAGGTGTATTATTGGCCAGGCATGCGTAAAAATATTGCTGAATATCTAAGCAAATTTTTGGAATGTCAGCAGGTAAAGGTGGAGCACCAGCATCCTGCGGGACTATTGAAACCCATAACCATACCTAAATGGAAGTGGGAGGTTATCTCCTTAGACTTCATCACAGGTCTACCGCGAACAAAAGGACAGAATGAATCAATCATGGTAGTGGTAGACGGATTAATCAAATCCACACATTTTATACCTGTACAGTCTACTTACAAGACAGTACAGATTGTTGATATATTTATGAAGGAAATTTTCAGGTTGCATGGGATTCCAAAAACTGTGATTTCAGATCGGGATGTTAAGTTCACATCCGCGTTTTGGAAAAATTGTTTTCAGGTCTGGTAACTCATGCAAATTTTAGCACCGCTTATCATTCCCAGACTAATGGATAAACGGAGCGGGTAAACCAAATATTGGAAGACATGTTGCGCATGTATGTGATGCAATAGCCAACCAAGTGGGAGGATTTTTTGCATCTTGTTGAATTTTCTTATAATAATGGTTATCAAAAATCTCTGAAAATGAGTCCCTTCGAGGCATTATATGGTAGGCAATGTCGTACACCTATAAATTGGAGCAGCCCTGAGACAAAATTAATGTTGGGACCTGAAATGTTGGCAGAAATGGAAGTTGAGGTAAAAAGAATAACACAGAATTTGAAGGTTGTGCAAGACTGACAAAATATTTATGCGGATAAGAAAAGGTCTTATCATGAATTTGCAGTGGGAGATCATGTTTATGTGAGAATTAAACCCAAGAGGAATACCATGAGGTGAACCTCTTGTGCCAAATTATCTCCCAAATATTGTGGACCTTTCCAAATACTGGAAAGGGTAGGACCACTAGCTTATTTTTTGGCCTTACCGAGCCACATTCAAGTCCACAATGTGTTCCATGTGTCCTTAATGAAGCGATATATTCATGATGAAAAACATGTGATTCATTGGCAAAATATTCAGGAAGAATAGGAATAAAAATCCTAACTTGAGTTCGGAACACAAATTTAAAGTATATTGACTTGAAAACAATTTTTTTTTTTTTTTTTTTTTTTTTTTGCATGTAGAACTAGATGGAGACTTTCTATTCGAGCCGCAACGCATACCTGACCGAAGAGAAATTGAACTACGCAAACGAGTAGTTATCCAGGTAAAAGTGCAATGGAAGCACTTCGAACTGGATGAAGCTACTTGGGAGGACGAGAATTTTATGTAGGAATCTTACCTAGAGCTCTTTGCAGAGCTGCGTTAAAACACCAAAGATGGTGTTACTTCCAGGGGGGAAGTTGTGACAACTTCATTAAAGTTAACTAGTGTTAACTAGTTAAAAGACAATTTGTTTATTTTATCTGGTAGGAAAAACTCAGATAATTACTGTTCATTAAGAAAATGATTTAATTTGTTGATTTATTAATTAGAAGAAATTAATTAATGGTAGGAAACATCTTTTAATATAAAAACTTACATAAAGCTATTGGTAAAAATGTTTCCAATAATAGGAGGTGGTTGGGGACAGTTGGAAAGACAGTTACCTACTCCTCTGAGGATAAAGCTGGATCCCAGGGGAGGAGTAGGGGTTCTATATTATTTTGGTAAAGGGGAGTATTTTATAGAGCTAGTTATGATCAGCTAAAAATATCTCACAGCAACCCTTTTGAAACCAGACTTTCTGAGTTTGACTGGATTGGCCATCCAGAGGTCATAGCAGAAAGAGAATCTATTCCACTGTTAACCCGGGGCATCGCCCAGATTCTGGAGCCAGGGGGAAAGTGTAGGACGTCATAGCCTCCCTTGATGGTTGGGAGGACCACATCTTGGCATATTAAAACCAGATAAGTACAGAGATTGTTTAATTCACTGTGTTATTGGTATTAATGTGGAAAAATTGACTGTATTAGATTAACGCTATCAAAAATACAGAAGAGTTGAAACTGAAAATCTGATATTCTTTTTATGCAAATGAAATGAGAAAGATACTGAAGAAAGATGATATTTATTTTATGTGAATGACAAGAGTAAGAATATTGTTGAAGATGTAGTTAAATTGTTTTAAACTGCAGAAAAAAACAATTTATGCATTAAACCCTATGAGGAATACCGTGGCTCTATTTTAAAGAAAAACAAATAATATTCTGCAGTAAGAAAATAAAACTTTTGCAAATACAGAGAAGTAACTGTGATATTAAACAACTGACCGCATGATGCATTGTATTATACAGTAAAGAGTTCTTAACATATAGAACAAGTATGAACCGTGAAAACAATACGAGAATTCAACTTGTAGTCCGGGGTTGGGGTGAAACCCTACCCCAGACAAACTGTTCTGTATAAAAATTTCTATACTCGGAAATTCGTAAAGATGGTCTGGTCACCATTTAAATAAGCTATCGTAGAACATTAGAAACAGTGAAAGGTAGCTTCGGCGAAATTTTAAATAACTGCATGTAACTATGTTTACAGAATAATGAGAAAACCTTATGAAGAAAATTCAGTGGAACCCTTACATTCTCTACTGAGTCATAAAATAAGTCTGATAACATCTATTTCTATTTTTTAACAAAAATATATATATAGAAGAGCAAGTGCGCGAATTTGACATCATTCATAGGAAATATAAAACTTCTACTGATGTTATCATTGCAAAGAAAATGTGAGTAATTTCAAATCTATTTGATTATACAGAAGTAAAGTAGCAATAGGAATATATTAAATTAACTTTGAATCCGAACTGTAAAGTGCTTAAAATAATCTAAGTAAAGTTACTTAAAAACCCTTCGTCTCTATAAAATGTTGAGCAATAAATTCTGGGGTTTAACCCTTTAGTTAACTCTTAGAGTAGAGTTTGGGTCATATAGTAACCATAGAAAATTAATATTACAGAGAGTCCGCAGAATTCTAAACCTATTATCAAGAAGCTCGAAATGAAAATAACCCAACTCTTGAAATTTGGGAAAATCTAAAACCGGAACCAAGGGTTTCAGCTCCCATTGGGAGCGGAGTACCTATGCATCTTAGAATGCGAAGAAGTAAGCCACGACATTGATGCATGTTAAAAAAATCCAAAACTACAATCACTTGCAACCATACCTACAGAGATTAAATGAAACACAAGAAGAAGGGTAAAATTCGTGAAGCTTGTCAAAGCACGAAAGCATTAAAACCCTCTTAAACCAAAATGAAGCAAACAATTGGTTAGGGTGTAGACCTGTAGTAGAAGGGCTTAAATCATTCACACCCTGTTAACACCATAGAAAGAATAAAAATTAAAACCTCACAGAATTGTGTTTCAATAACCTTCTATACTTTGTAACAGGTAGAAATTACCATACTTCTCTATAAGCTTGCAGATTTATTTTATGTGTATAATGCACAAACAGTGATAAATGGCTACATTAATTATAAGGAAAAGAGTTGGTGCGAATGTGCCATACCTGATATGTTTCTCGAAGAAGGTTTAATGCTGGTGAAGTAGACTATTCGCACACTGGAAATACACTAAAAACCCTCGGCATCTGGGCACGATCTCGAGACCAGATCAGAGAAATAAACCCGCAGGCATATTTCCAGACTTAAGAAGAGACGAATCGAACCCTATGAAAGATAAAACCCCATGAGAAAGGCCATGCGACTAGGTAAGTGTTTTTAAGTGGACAGGGACGGAGAGAACGAAGAAGTTTAGGCGAAAAAGGAGGCAGAACCAGAGTTCCTTCCCCGTCGAATGCAAAAATGGACTACCAGCTCAGAGTCGAGAGAACTGATACACTCCAGTAACCAAATCCCATAGAAATCCAGAGAATCATGGCAGCTGTCCCAGAATGTTAAATGCATAGTACATTGGACCACACGAAGTTGACATTCAGCTCACAGAGTTAACGTTCATACGCCCGGTGGATGTATTTAATGCTAGGTTTAACTATAGAAAAATGACTTTCATCGTAGTTCGTAACATGTGTAGAGAATATAGATAAGAGCAAGAACATAACACCATGCGATATATATATAAACTCGACCATGTAAATCATATGATTGCCATGCGAATATTTAGTACAGGGGTTGCAATTAATAGATGTGTTGTTAAAGTTTTATTCACAAGTAATAAATCATCCTTTTAATAAACAGTACTTGTTTTGGTTACGATAAGAATTTGAGAATTCGCCCATTATTCATATATATATGTTCGTAAGGTAGAGGCAATTAAATTTTTTTTTTATGTAGTAATTGTATTTAGTTTTGGAATGTGACACTATGACAGAGGATGAATATTTGAAAAATGATTAATGATGGGGGAGAATTGATTAAAATACTGCAAGTTGGTGTTGTGAGTAGAATTAAATATGAAAATGTTTGTTGAATGCTGGAATTCTACACGTTTTATCTACCCACTCCATCTTTTTAAAAATAATCTCGCTAAAAATTACTCACGTACGCAACTCAATTACAGAGGAAGCATCATTTAGAATTATGCTCCTTGATTATATAATATGGAAGCAATTCCCACTCTGTTCATGTTTTTAATAAAATTTGTTGTCCGCACTCTCGCCTGGTTATTCTTTTAAATGGCGTTTCAAGTAACTATTGAGTTTTTTCTGTTAGGGTTTGTGAAATGTAGCCCACCAGGTCCCATGGTGGAATGTTCTAACGAGTTCAAGAACTGCACAGTTTCGAATACTTATGGATCATTTCCCGATCGAAGTATCTGCAAGGCTGCCGAAGTTGTTTATCCTTCCACCAAAAATGAACTTTTTGGCATCGGTTACGGTGGCCGTTATGAAGAACCAAAAAATTAGAGTTGTGACGGGGCGTTACTCGCACAATATTCCCAAGCTTGTATGCCCCGGTGAAGAGACTGGTGTCATAATCAGCACTCAAGATCTTGACCGTGTTGTCTCTATCGACAAGCCCCGGATGACAATGGCGTTCGAGAGTGGCATAAACCTACAGAATCTCATTGATGCTGCTGAGAAAGAAGGGCTTGCTTTGCCTCATTCGCCTTACTGGTTGGGTGTAACTTTGGGGGAATAGTAGGCACTGGTTTTCATGGAAGTTCGCTATTTGGAAAGGGAAGTGTTGTTCATGAATATGTCGTGGGTGTTGAAATATTGAAGAATTCCAGAATTAATAATGGAGAAATTAAACTCCCCTTATTTAACACAGAGAAATAAATTTCACTCTCAGAAAATAGAGTTTCAACTTAATAAAACAAATTTTTATTCCATAAAAAATGTTTACAAGTTCTTCCTCTACACAGAGGGATTACAACTGCTGGACTGTTACAAGACACAGCTCCAAAACAAAACTCTTCTTTGTCTCAAGAAAAAAACTCTGCTGTGAATTTACATTCACTGTCTCTGTTTTAAAAAAAAACTCTCTGTTTTTCTATAAAACATACACTGCTATGTATAATTTTAATTCTGCTCTATCTTTAAAAAAAAAACAATTGCACTGCTGTGCATAATACAAACTGTTCTGTCTATATAAAAAAAAACTACAACGATGTTCTATATATAAAAAAAATATCTCAAGTTCAATTTAATGTCATTCATTGACATATATAAAAAAAAATCACCGCTTGAAAATTCATTTAATGGCCTCATAAATTCTAGCTGCACCGCTTGAAAAATTCATTTATGGCGAATTTGCATGGTGGCAGTGGTGGTGATGCGATGGTGGTGTGCGGTGGTGCGTGGGCGGAGACACCACTTCCTGGTGGTTACGAAGGCTGCCTACCGCCGGTTCAATACGGACAGGTTATGGCCCCGCAATTAATATTGGTCGTTGATTGCTGGTCAACGTGCTATCGTCGGGTCAATTGCGGGCGTTCACCACCTGTTAACTTCCGGGCTGTTTGACCTCCCGCTAACCATTGATCTCCGCCAACCTGCTGCACCTTTAACCCTGCACTGTTAAAACATCCTGCTGCCTGTGAATTGATCCGGGCAGTTGGAAATTACATTCCAACACTCCCCCTTAATTTCAACTGCTGGGTTTTCCTGCATACCCATGCATTTTCTGAAATGTTCAAAGCTTTTCTGCGCAAGTGGTTTTGTGAGGATATCTGCAAATTGATCCTCTGTTCTACAATGCTGCAAAACGATTTCTCCATTGGTAACCAATTCACGTATGAAGTGAAACTTGGTGTCAATGTGTTTTGTCTTCTTATGAAAAACATAATTTTTAGACAATGCAATAGCTAAGCTATTGTCACAAAAGATCATTTTCCCTTTTACCTGTTCTTGACATAAGCTTCTCAACATTTTTCTCATCCAAACTGCTTGACACGCTACTGCTGTAGCTGCCACATATTCTGCTTCTGCTGTAGACAATGCTACAATGGCCTGTTTCTTAGAAGCCCATGAAATGGCTCCTGAACCCATGTGAAAAACATAACCGGAAGTGCTTTTCCGATCATCAACACTTCCAGCCCAATCATTGTCTGTGTATCCAACTAAATCTGAACATTCTGAATTAGTATAAAAAATACCAAAACTTTTTGTACCTTTAACATACCTCATAATTCTTTTTGCTGCTTACCAATGTGCATCCTTTGGCTTTTCCATGAATCTGGAAATCAAACTAACTGCATGCATTATGTCCAGCCTAGTTGCAGTCAAATACATAAGACTGCCAACTATGCTTTTGTATAAACTAGGATCAAAATCCTTGCTGTTGTCCTCTCTGCTGAGTTTTAATCCCATCACTGTGGGAGTGATCACTGCTTTGCTTTCCTGCATGTTAAATCTTTCAAGCACCTCGTTAACATACTTTTCCTGTGAGATAAAAATCCCATTTTCATCTTGTTCTACTTCTATTCCCAAGAAATATCTCAACAAACCCATGTCAGTCATTTCAAATTCTTCTTTCACGACTGTTTTAAAATGTTCAATAAGGCAATCATCATTACCTGTAAAAATAACATCATCAACATATAAGACTACAATCAAGATTTTACCATCTTTTTCTTTGATGTAGAGGGTGGGTTCTCCCTCACACTTTTCAAATCTATTTTCCAGTAGATAGGAATCTATCCTACTGTACCACGCTCTTGGCGCTTACTTCAGCCCATAAAGAGCTTTCTTCAACTTGCATACTTTGTGCTCTTGGCCTTTATTTTCATAACCGAGAGGTTGTTCAATGTAAACCTCTTCCATTAACAATCCATTTAGAAATGTTGACTTCACGTCCATTTGGTAAACTTTCCATTTGTTTTGTGCTGCTAAGTACTGCTCTCACGGTTTCCATTCTAGCAACTGGTGCGAAAGTTTCCTCATAATCTATCCCATGCTTCTGCTTATAGCCTTTGACAACAAGTCTTGCCTTGTGTCTCTCTATTTTTCCTTCAGCATTAATTTTGGTCTTGTAGACCCATTTAACACCAATGACATCTTTACCTTCTGGGAGTTCAACCAAATCCCAAGTCTTGTTCCTTTCTATGGCATTTATTTCCTCATCCATAGCTTCTTTCCATTTCCTATCCTTGATAGCTTCTTCGAAATGAACAGGATCATCAACATGACAATATAAACAAAACAAAGAATTGATACCTTCATTAGCTATATCTTGTTCATAAATATCTTTCAAACTTCTGAATTTCTTACCTCTTTCAGTAGGTGTACAAATGCTTGAAGAAGCACTTGAATTTCCTCCTTGTGGTGTGCTTGGAGAAGCACTGTCATTTCTCCTCAAGGGTGTGCTATGTTGCTCTTGTGTTGGTGTTGCTTTTTGGAGATGTATTTCAGCCAACTCATCATCATTTTCATCATGAGATAAACAGTGTTTAACATTCACTGTTTTCTCTATGCTTCCATCCCAAGCTTCCTCTTCAATGAACTGAACATTCCTGCTCACAATAAAATTCTTAGTGGATGGGTTATATAACCTGTATGCCTTGGATTCCTCACTGTATCCAATGAAAATACATTTCTCCCCCTTGTTGTCCAACTTCTTTCTTAGCTGATCCGGAATGTGTGCATAAGCCACACATCCAAAAACCTTCATATGTGTGACACCTTGCTTTGTGCCACTCCATGCCTCTTCCGGCACTTTGTTCATAACTGCTTTTGTAGGGAACCTATTCAAAATATACGATGCACAATGTACAACTTCAGCCCAATAATAATTAGGCAAATGCTTTGTCTTTAACATACTTCTTGCCATGTCCATTATGGTTCGGTTCTTCCTTTCGGCTACTCCATTTTGCTGCGGAGTATATCTAGTTGTAAATTGCTTTTGAATACCATTTTCTCTACAAAAACGTAGAAAATATTTAGAAATATACTCACCTCCTCTATCAGTCCTTAAGAATTTGATATGTATTCCACTTTGTTTTTCAACAAGTGCTTTGAAATTGCAAAGTTTTTCAAACACTTCACTTTTGTTTTTCAAAAAGTAAACCCAAGTTTTTCTTGTGAAATCATCTATGAATGTTAACACATAGTGGCTGCTTGCAAGCGATGGAGTTTGCATTGGTCCACATACATCTAAGGACAATATCTAAAGTTGCTTTTTCCCTTATGCTTTTCCCAGAAGGAAAACTTTCTTTGTGTTGTTTCCCCAAGATACAACCTTCACAAAGGCTGTCCGGTTTCTCTATCAATGGTAGACCACTTACCATTCCTTTTCTGTTCAACAGATTAAGGCCTACAAAGTTGAGATGTCCAAATCTCAAGTGCCATAACCAATTATCATCTTTTGGTTCGCTTTGGAAAGTCTCTTGTGCAACTGCTGCTTTCTCTTCACCATTCTTCAAGTCTGCTCTCATCCTGAGAGGGAACATCCTGTTCCTTGTCATCTTTACTTCAGCAATACACTAATTCCTGGGTGGTTTGTCCATGATGGTACAAACATCATCCTCAAAGAAAATGTTATACCCCTTATGGACAAGCTGTCCAATACTTAAGAGGTTACACTTCATTCCTAGAACATAATAAACATCTTCTATGGATTTCTTTGCACCTAATCTTGTTAAAACATTCACATCTCCTTTTCCCATAACGAAAACTTTTCTATCAGTTCCTAGTGTGACTTGTGACTGCACACTCTCATCTAACATAGAAAACATTGCCAATTTTCCTGTCATATGGTTACTACAACCGGAGTCTAGAAACCATAAGTCTTCATTCTTTTCTTCAACCATATTACAAGCTAAAAACAAATTATTTTGGCTGCTATTTTCTCTAGTGAAGTGTGCACTAGTTCTACTTGCCATATCTTGCTGCTTCTTTCTACATTCATTAGCATAATGACCATACTTTTTACAATGGTAACATTGGACATTGGATTTATCATACCTTTGTCCTTGAGCATTCTGTTGACCACTCTGTTGGCTGTTGCCTTGGCCGTGGCTGTGATCTTGACTGTTGCACCTTCCATGTGAATGTGAAGGGTTGTTCCTTCCACCTCTGTTTTGGCTTCTGCCTCTTCCTCTTTTGTTTCCTCTGCCTTGCCCTCTTCCTCTTCCGAAAGTCATCTAGGTCTTAAAGACATGCTCAAGAGATGAGTTTTCACTCCTACCCAATCTTTGTTCATGGGTCATCAGTGATGCATGTAATTCATCCACTGAAAACTTGGTGAGATCCTTGGTCTCCTCTATGGTAGTGACAATCACATCAAATTTTGAGGGTAAGCTTCTCAAAAGTTTTTCAACAATCCTCTTGTCTTCAAGAGTCTCTCCATGAGATCTTATTTGTGTGACCATTCCAATCACATGAGTGAAGAATGAGTCAATAGTGTCTGACTCTTTCATACAAAGAGTCTCAAAGTCTCTCCTCAGCAACTGAAGTTTTGCTGTCTTCACTTTATCCATACCTTGATATGTTGTCTTGAGAGTTTCTCATGCTTCTTTGGATCTCTTAGCTGCTGCTATCCTTGGAAACACACTCTCATGCACTGCTTGATACAAAAATAAAAGAGCCTTGGCATCTTTCTTCTTATTGCTCTTCAGAATCTCTCTTTCTGCCTGAGTTAACATATTAAACTCATGTTCATCTACTGGCTCTTCAAAGCCTTCCTCAACAAATTCCCATAAGTCTTGGGAGACAAATAATTCTCTCATAGTTATTGACCAGTAGTCATAATTTTTCCCATTAAATTGTGGGAGATGGATATTTCCCATACCCATACCAGTGTTGGCTCTAGCCATTCTGCACTCTTAACTATGATTCAAAAAACACTTGATTGTGGGTTTAAAATTAACTATCTGTACTGCAACAGTAACACAAAACTGTATAGAGAAATACCTTTGGATTCTTCTTGTCTGAGTCTTCACACTGCTGGAGAAGCTTCTGCAATGAAGAACTCCTTTCCTTCAACTTATTTAACCTTCAAATAGCCTGAACTGGCTCTGATACCATGTTGAAATATTGAAGAATTCCAGAATTAATAATGGAGAAATTAAACTCCCCCTCTTTAACACAGAGAAATAAATTTCACTCTCAGAAAACAGAGTTTCAACTTAATAAAACAAATTTTTATTCCATAAAAAATGTTTACAAGTTCTTCCTCTACACAGAGGGATTACAACTGCTAGACTGTTACAAGACACAGCTCCAAAACAAAACTCTTCTCTGTCTCAAAAAAAAAACTCTGTTGTGAATTTACATTCACTGTCTCTGTTTAAAAAAAAAACTCTCTGTTTTTCTATAAAACATACACTGTTGTGTATAATTTTAATTCTACTCTGTCTTTAAAAAAAAAACAATTGCATTGTTGTGCATAATAAAAAATGTTCTGTCTATCTAAAAAAAAACTACAACGATGTTCTATATATATAAAAAATATCTCAAGTTCAATTTAATGTCATTCATTGACATATATAAAAAAAAATCACTGCTTGAAAATTCATTTAATGGCCTCATAAATTCTGGCTGCACTACTTGAAAAATTCATTTATGGAAAATTTGCATGGTGGTAGCGGTGGTGGTGCGAGGGTGGTGTGTGGTGGTGCGTGGGCGGAGACACCACTTCCTAGTGGTTGCGGGGGCTGCCTACCGTCGGTTCAATACGGACGGGATATGGCCCCGCAGCTAATATTGGCCGTTGATTGCTGGTCAACGTGCTATCGTCGGGTCAATTGCGGGGGTTCACCACCTATTAACTTCCGGGCTGTTTGACCTCCCGCTAACCGTTGATCTCCGCCAACCTGTTGTACCTTTAACCCTGCGCTGTTAAAACGTCCTGCCACCTGTGAATTGATTCGGGTAGTTGGAAATTACATTCCAACAGTGGGGATGAGATTACTAGTCCCTTCTTCTCATGGCGAGGGATATGCAAAAGTTGTGAACCAAACTGAGGGAGACGAGGATTTGAATGCAGCTAAAGTTTCACTCGGTGTTCTTAGAGTTATTTCCCAGGTAGTGATGGCTTATTCCCTTAATGAAAGGCTATATTTTATTTTACAACGATTGGAATTCATGAGACAAATCTTAATTACCCACTTTTATAGTTATTTTGCGATGTAGTTTTTTGGAGTTTAGGTGCAGAAATTAGATGGAAAAAATTGAGGTGAAATCTTGATTTGTGTTATTTAAATTTGTTTTTTTATTATATATATGGATTCAGCAACATGAAAAACTCCTAGGAACTTTTATTGTGCACTAGTTACTCATCAATGACTTAGTAGTAACTCACAAAATTTTCATGATTTTTGAACAGTAAGTCGTAAAAAGTGAGATTGATGTGAGATTGAAATGTAATTAGGACTTCCCGAGAGGTCATCCATCCTAGAACTCCTTTCACTCAAAGGCGCTTAAGTGTGAAGTTTTTCCCCACAATCAAGCCCACTTAGCTTGCTACCCCATTTGCAAAACCTTAGAAAGTATTGTGCCTCATGAACCATTCAAGAAGAGCTCCCTTTACTCTTTGTATTTTAGCATGAGGGGTTTCCGCAGTGCATTATATTAGATATCATTTTTGGGATTCAACTACGTTAAGTAAGCCATTCATCTATGACCATTTCCATGAGAGTTAGTCGTAACTCACTAATTTCTCATGATTTTTTAATATCATTTTTGGGATTCAACTGTAATAAGAAAGTCATTCATCTATGACCATTTCCATGAGAGGTAGTCGTAACTGACTAATTTCTCATGATCTTAGCACTCATTGCATCGAGTGATGCTCACACGGGTGAAGAAGTGGAATTGAAACTAGTGAAATGAATCACAGTGTCAATCATCACTTCCAGGCTTGCACTCGGTAACCAGGGCTTCTCGGGAGGTCACCCATCCTAGAACTCCTCTGGCTCAAGCATGTTTAACTGTGGAGTTTTTCCCCAAAATCAAGCTCACTTAGCTTGCTACCCCATTTGAACCTTAGCAAGTATTGTGCCATACAAACCATTCAATAAGAGCTCTCTTTACTCTTTGTATTTAAGTATAAGAAAGTTCCACAATACATTACATAAATGTTTATATAATATTTAGATAGATGTTTAGATAATTTAGCTTTAGAAAAAGATTAAAATTTATTGTGATTATGATGGATGTTTAGATAATTAAATGATCTAGATGATTAAGATTTATTGTGATTACAATGGATGTTTAGATAGTTAATTGATCTTTAGAGAACGATTAAGATTCATTGGCACAATTTTGAAAGAATTATTTTGGTTGAGTGAGATTAAATTGAACTTACTTATGTCCATCTTATTCAAAAATCATAAAAAATCTTAAAATTAGCCATGGAATTAAGTTCAACGTTTCAAATATCACTTAACACTAAATAGAAAAAAAAAAGTTTCAATATAAATATATATATAATCATTTTTTTGTGGAGATATCTCTAATAATTCATATTCCTGTTCTAACTCTCCTAGTCATATTATCATAAGTCAACCAGAATTTCTGTAATTTTGCTGGCATTTGTGTCGGGCCCGTGATTTATAGTAATTAGTATAGCTGAAATGATTGATTTTTTCTTGGTTGGGTAAATTCCGATAGAACACATACATAAATATTCCTAAATAATTTATTAGGGTATTGTATATGGATGACATTCTGAAATTTATTAGTATTAGGTTTTTCATTCCACTAAAAATTGTCAACCTGTACGCAGTAATAAACTCCCGAACCTTTATCTTTATCTTATCTTGACGGGTGGTTAGTCCATATTGTCAAGTACTGGTCATTAGTGCCATATTCTTAGGTGGCAGTTAATCAATTCTATGTTATCAGTATGGTTGTTGGTCAGTTCCTTCTTGTTAAGGTGAGAGTTAGTCTATTTAATTGATTTGTAATGAGGTGAATGTGACAAATATTTTAAACTATGGGTAAAAAGTAATTTAGAAAAAGAAAATTTATCATAACTTTATATGATTGGTATGAAGTCAAACAATTGATTTCGTTTTGAATAATTCTATTACCACATTGTTAAACAATTAATATATTTTTTATTATATTTTCAAAATATTTTAAAATTTAGATGAATGTTTTTGGGATTAATCATATTATTAAGATTTTTTGAGGTTGTCGTCCTAAGAATGAACTGGTTTGAAACCTGACCAAATCTTAATTCTAATAATATGATAATTCCCAAAAACATTCATCTACATTATAGATCACAAATCTAACTTACTTTGAACCCTATAAACTCCATAAACTCCTTTCACTAAGTCTGGGGAAACCATGAAATTCCTATACTAATCCATCGTGCCGAGGGACACAATTTAAAATATTTCCCAGCCATGGAAGCAGCGAGCCATAAACAATTGAGCCAAAGATGATGCAGAACGTGCAAGCCTTCCTCTCGTATTATGGCACTGGAACCCATCCAAATGAAAAAAATTAAGCTAGGTGTGTAGTATTTGGGCAAATAAACCAATCACGGGCGACATTGAAAAACTTTGTCGTCGTTCAGCGCAGGGTCCCTAACACTGTTCCAAAAGCGCCTAAGTCGTTAAGCGGACTAGAAAATCACGTTGATCCACGATAAACCCGCGTTTGGTATGCGTTTCTAGAACCCGCATTCGGTATGCGTTTCTAGATGATGCCATGAGACGAGCTCACACCAGAATTCATATTCAACGTTGGCCACTATTATGTTATTTTTTTAGACAGGGATCTAAGCAATTTTTTTAAGGTATATGTAACAGTCAGCAACCCGCATATATCAATAATTCATGATTTTACAGGATTTATGGTTTTGAATCTGTAATTTCCCAAAAAAAAATCACAAATTCTTAACCATTAAACCCATTCAGATTGTCTTCACTACTATATTATTCTTAAAGTTTTCAAGAGTAAAAGGACTTCGTTGAAGTAATTTTTTTTATTTCTAAACTACCCACTTTACATCGTTGACCAACAGAACATGCCTGCCTTCAGAGTCCATTTGTTTGTTGGCCTACTAAGTAACTAACAATTCAGGCTTTAATAATCTATTCAGATTTTGATGATGTCCATCAAGATGCGACATATTCAAATTTCCCATTCACAGGATTTATGTTGATCTCGTCATCAACTTCGACGATGGTTTTTTTAGCATTACAGTTGAGGGTTTCCATCTAAGCGCCCAGCGAGCGAGGTTTTAAATTCACTGTCGTTAGCGCTTCTTCTGGCCAAAATAGAGCTTAGTATTATATGAGCTTATGTGGATTTCTGACTTCCTGAATATTCGGCAATCAGATCTACATGGGCGCGATCTTCTTTTATTGCCAAATATTGGGAATCAGCAATCGACCTAAAGATGTCCAAAAAAATGCCCCTCTTCAATTGGGTTGTGTGTTGTGATGTATATTTGTATGTGGTAAGTAGTATGGATTTTTGTTTAAATATTAAATGATGTATATTATCAATTGGGTTGTGTGTTGTGATGTGTATTGGTATGTGCTAAGTAATATAGATTTTTTTAAGTATTAAATGACCTATATTATATAGGTGAGTATGATGATAATTAATGTTGATTTATTAATATGGTTTATTGATTTTAAGAAAGTGAGAGATTAATTGATATTTTTTGATAGTTTATTTCTATGATAAAAAGAAAGGAGAGAAGCATTACTAGATTAGTTGACTTAACAAGTTAAGAAAGTTGGAAATGTGGCAAAAGTTTTGGAAATGAGAAAGGATGTGAGTAAGAGTCTTCCAAGTAAGATAAAGTATTTTTCATCTTCATCCTTCTTAGTATCAGGAAAGTGGCAGATTGTTGTCCCAAGGTGTTTTGGGAATTGACGAACGCCTAGTTTCACTTCGAAGATTATGAGAATTAGTTCTTATCTTGGAAATCTTCATTTTCTTCTTAGCACTAGTCAGGACAGAAATATAGTTTTGGTTAGCAAGATTGGGGTTGATACCTTGGCTTCATTTTCCCCTCTAACATCCCACAACTTATTCTTAAATTTGGAAGTAATAGTATTTTTAATATTATCCTTATTTTCCAAGATGATTTCCTTCTTTATCCCCCAATGGTCGAGCTAAGACTGGAAATCCATATGTAGCCCAACTTGAGTTGAAGGTAGGGGTTTTGGCTACAGTTATAAGCAATTTTAGGGAACTTCCTAGCTTCCATTTTGTAAAGTTTCTTTAATATGTAGCCCCACTTGAGTTGAAGGAGGGGATTTTGGCTAGAGTTAGAAGCAATTTTGAGGAACTTCCTAGCTTCCATGTTGTAAAGTTTCTTCTTATAGATCAATAAGTAAACATAGTCATACTTTCAATAGGGGAAAGAGTGGTTTCAATCAAAAGGATAGGATAGGGTGTGTTTCCTTTTAATCTTGAAGTTGTAGGTTATAAATTTCTTTTGAATTAGCACAATATTCCTCCAAGATTATCTAGATATACTGCAACCTCAAACCTCACATCCATATAGAATAACACTGTTGACTAGATTTCAAAAAAAAATTTATTTATTCCATACCCAAAAATTATCAAGTTACAATTGTTTTCAACCTAATAATAAACTTTACAATTATATATATATATTAATTTATTACATATTATTTACTATTTAATTCTATTCTCACATTTTGTTAATCTTCAATTTCATTCTTGTTTCATTAAATCCCTTTTAATGAATTAAATTGAATAAATAATTAATTTTAGATTATATTTTAAATAATTATGAAAAATGAATGAGTTAAATCGAATAAATAAATAATTTTAGATTATATTTTAAATAATTATGAAAAATGCATATTAACTTAAATTAATGATTAATTAAAAATATTATCTTTTCAATTATTTAGTTAAAAAAATTAACAAAATTCAAAAATTCCTACATGGCTTCTTAATTTAATTAAAATAATTTTGTATATTTTAATATAGGATATTTAATTGATGGTTGGCTGCATATTGCTTATCTTATAATTCTACTCATACTAAAAGAGTTGTCCCAGTGACCCATGGTTACCTTTCCATGCTGTTAATTTTCATTTTTAGAGTCCTTTTCTTTATGCATTTATGTTTTGAAAAACATATTGCATTAAGTGCTCTTTAATTAGTTAGAGTGAAATATGATTTTAAATTATGTTTTAAACAAATATATTAAAATTCTTTTGGTTTTATATTTATTATTTTTTAATTTATTAATTAAAAAACTATTTAAAATATTTGATATATAAATATTTTTCTCGATATAGTAAATAAATCAAGAATTCAAAAAAATTGATATTTAGTGATGTGTTTCTATACATATTTAAATACAGCTTGAGCAAGCCTAATGGATAAGAGCACGTGTTTCCTCTTAAGAGGTCACAGGTTCAAAACTAGAGGGGGGTAGAGTATGTATGCCTTCATAGACTTAGTAGCTCAAAACCAGAGGGGGTTAGAGTAGGCCTAATGGTTTAGAGCATGTGTTTCCCCCTAAGAGGTCACAGGTTCAAAACTAGAGGGGGGTAGAGTCTCTATGCCTCCGTAGACTTAGCAGTTCAAAACCAGAGGGGGTTAGAGTATGTATGCCCTCGTAGGCTTATAGGTTAAAAAGAAGAGGAGGGTAGAGTATGTATGCCTTTGTAGACTTAGAATCTAAAAACCAGAGGAGAGTAGGGTAGTATGCCTTCATATACTTAGAATTTAAAGACCACAAGACGGTAGAGTATGTATGCCTTCGTAGACTTAGAAGTTAAAAACCAAAGAATGGTAGAGTATGTATGCTTTCGTAGACTTAGAAGTTCAAAAACAGAGGGTGGTAGACTATGTATGCCTTCGTAGACTTATAAATTATTTCAAAACCAGAAGAGGGTAGCGTATGTATACCTTCGTAGACACTTAGAATTTAAAAACCAGAGGAGGGTAGAGTATGTATGCCTTCATAGACTTAGAAGTTCAAAACCACAGGAGGGTAGGTTATGTATGCCTTCGTAGACTTAGAAGTTCAAAACCACAGGAGGGTAGAGTATGTATGTCTTCGTAGACTTAGAAGTTCAAAAAAACAGGTGGGTAGAGTATGTATGCCTTCGTAGACTTAGAAGTTCAAATCCAGAAGAGGGTAGAGTATGTATGCCTTGGTAGACTTAGAAGTTCAAAATAAGAGGGGGATAGAGTATGTATGCCTTGGTAGACTTATAAGTTCAAAATAAGAGGGGGGTAGAGTATGTATGCCTTCGTAGACTTAGAAATTCAAAAGCAGAGGAGGGTAGAGTATGTATGCCTTCATAGACTTAGAAGTTCAAAAGCAGAGGAGTGTAGAGTATGTATGCCTTCGTAGACTTAGTAGTTCAAAACCCAAGGAGGGTAATGTATGCCTTTGTAGACTTAGAAGTTCAAAAACAAAGGAGGGTAGAGTATGTATGCCTTTGTAGACATAGAAGTTCAAAACGAGAGGGGGGTAGAGTATGTATTCCTTCGTAGACTTAGAAGTTCAAAACCATAATACAATAGAGTATGTATGCCATTGTATACCTGGAAGTTCAAAACCAGAGGAGGGTAGAGTATGTATGCCTTCGTAGACTTGGAAGTTCAAAACCAGAGGGGGGTAGAGTATGTATGCCTTCGTACACTTGGAAGTTCAAAACCAGAGGGGGGTAGAGTATGTATGCCTTCGTAGACTTGGAAGTTCAAAAGCAGATGGGGGTAGAGTATGTATGCCTTCGTAGACTTAGAAGTTCAAAGCCAAAGGAGGCTAGAGTATGTATTTCTTCACAGACTTATAAGTTCAAAACTAGAGAAGGGTAGAGTATGTATGCCTTAGTAGACTTATAAGTTCAAAACCAGAGGAGGGTAGAGTATGTATGCCTTCGTAGACTTAGAATTTCAAAACTAGAGGAGGGTAGAGTATGTATGCCTTCGTAAACATAAAAGTTGAAAACCATAGGGGGGTAGAGTATGTATGCCTTCGTAGACTTAGAAGTTCAAAAAAAGAGGGGGGTAGCATATGTATGCCTTCGTAGACTTGGAAGTTCAAAACCAGAGGGGGGTAGAGTATGTATGCCTTCGTACACTTGGAAGTTCAAAACCAGATGGGGGTAGAGTATGTATGCCTTCGTAGACTTGGAAGTTCAAAAGCAGATGGGGATAGAGTATGTATGCCTTCGTAGACTTAGAAGTTCAAAACCAGAGGAGGCTAGAGTATGTATGCCTTCACAGACTTATAATTTCAAAACTAGAGAAGGGTAGAGTATGTATGCCTTAGTAGACTTAGAAGTTCAAAACCAGAGGAGGGTAGAGTATGTATGCCTTCGTAGACTTAGAATTTCAAAACCAGAGGGGGGTAGAGTATGTATGCTTAGGAGTTAAAAATGAGAGGAGAGTAGAGTATGTATACCTTCGTAGACTTAGCAGTAAAATCGTTGTGCGCAAACTTTGAATACGATAAACGTTATATTATATTGCAGAGTCTAACCTAGTGATAGACTTCGCTTAAAAAAGAATAGTTTTATTTGACACAATTTTGATGAGATATGGTGTAAATTAATGTGGGAAATTTTTTTGTTTACTTGTATTAAAATATTTTTATTAAAAAAATATTATAATATTTTATTTATAATTTATATTAAAATATTTTTTAGAATTATTTTTAAAATAATAAATTATAAATATTAATAATTTATATTAATAGTTATTTATAATTTTAATTATTTTTTATTTCAATAATTAAATTTATATTAAATATTTCATAATATAATTATTATTTTTCTTAATTAAATTTAATATTTAAAAATATATATTTTATCATATCTAAATAACAATACTGCAAACCATTAAATATATATAAATATATATTTTATTAATTATGTTAAATCTAAGACTTTTGTGATCCATAATATAAATAAATGTTTTGTGGATGAACCACATTAGTTGGTTCTAAACATCTACCAAATATTAATTATGTAATTAATCTAAAAGTCATTTATTACTATTAATTATATTTATTTGTGTTTGAGAATAAAATATAATAATTTTATATACAATATGATATAAAGATATAATAATGTTTAATATCATTAAATTGAAATGAGTCTCTCTCTTTTTATTAAAATGTAAATATATTTAATTCATATAAACAGCAAAACACATATTCTATAATACATTCCACATTACTAAAATTTAAAAAAAACATAAAAATTAACTAATATATAACTTGATTAGTAATAGTAGTTATTATATGAATTAAATATATATACACTTTAAAATAAACAAAACATGTGACAAGATTGTTAACCACATATATTTTCAACTTATAAATAGGATTTGTTACAACGTGTCAATATCTTGGTTTATTAATATCAAATAAGTAAAAAATCATAATTAATTTCATATGAAACTTGTTTATATAACATTTTTGTCAATTAATGATAAAAAAAGTCATCACTACATTTATATAGATTTCAACTTTTGATCTCTGACTACTATTAAAAATATTCTATAATATTTAATGAACATAAAATCTATAAAAATCACCTAATAGTTATTAATTAAATTAAATTTTAGAAATATTTATTACAAAATAAAACTATTTTAAAAAACATTTTTATATTAGTTTACCTTGCTCTTGCCCATTAAACTTCATGCCATTGTAACTTTTTAAAATATTTTAAAACCATATAAATATCTCATTTTATTGATAAAATTCAAAAATATTCACAATATTAAACATAGAGTGACTTCAAATTTCCTTCGCAACAAATTCCAAAATATTTTCAAATTCTACAGTTTAAATAGGATTAGCAATGGTTACTCATGTCTATATGTTCTATAATATTCTCTAAAACAACAATCCAGTTAGCCTCAAATCATCACCATAGAATTCCTATAATTTCGATAGAGAATCAGGCATGGAGCTTCTCTTGACCTCATGCATATTACACAAGCTCATGGATACCCCATATCATTATATCTACTGATACATGAAGGAAGAGTACCTAAAAGCCACAGATCCATAAAGGATCACACTATATCCTCCAATGCTACCATCATCCTCAAACTCCGGTTGTGAGGAGGAGGAACAAGGGATTGGGGAAAAGCTAAAACCATTGGGGGAATAGGGAGAGGAAGTACCTTTAAACATGATCACAAGACAAGACCCTCCTTTAACAACATTCTGCAGGGGAACAAAAAACCAACTGCTCCTACAGAACCAAAGAGAAATGCCCCCAAGCCCTACATTGTAGAGCAGCTGAATCACACACCTGAACTGGCGATATATTTACCTGAGATTGATGAAGATCAAAACACATATCAGGCACAAGCACTTATCTGTTGGTTCAATAGCTTCTATCCCAAACCAATGGACCTCTTTCAATGGATATTTAAAAACTAGACTGTGGAGTGAGAAATACATCTTTGTTTAAAGGCTTCTTCATAGTTAAATTTTAGCATTCAGAAATCAGAGACTACATCCTCCAAGAGGGTCCATGGTTTTGGGGATCCACCAGACTTTATATCACCCCTTGGTTCCCGGAATTTTATGCTAAAACTATGGTTGTTTCCAGAATGCCAGTTTGGATCAGGCTATATAATCTCCCCCTACATTTCTGGAGTGACAATGTCCTACAAGGCATTGGGAATGTGCTTGGGCGATACATTAAAACAATACACAGTGGTTGGAGGAGAGAATCTTCACCTTTGCACATATCTATGTTAAATTACACCTCAACAAAGGATTACTAGAAAGCATTCAACTGGCACACAAGAAACAAAATTGGATGCAACATATAGGCTACGAAAACATAGCATTCAGATGTATAATATGCAGACGGAATGGACATATACAAAATACCTATCCTGAAGAAAAGAGAGATAACCGAAGAAAGAAGAGGACCAGAAAAGCACCCAAAGGATGGCAATAACCCCCATGTGACCCAAAAGAGGAGATAGAAGAAGAAGAAAATGCACCCACATCAGATGGGAACAAACAATCAACAATAGTTCCAGATGCACAAGAAAAAGATACACTGGATCCATTTGATATACAAACACAACAGGACCCGCCCACACAGGAACCAGTTATACCTGACTGCGGTGGGAACAAAAGGCATCACTCATCAGAAACCTTGGACTCGGACAAGGAAGTAGGAGTAGCTACAGTTGAAAATGAACTCGCACTTGTCTCCCCCACGTCATCACAAGGTGCATGGCAGAAGGTGGGAAAAAAGAAAGGGAGAAAAACGTAGTTTTTCTCCCCATTGTATATTATTTGTCACTTGCTTGTTTTTGTGAACACGAGCCTCGGCTAGTTGTTTAGCCTATTATCTACTGATGCAACATGTAAATTTTTTTCTTTTAATAAAATTACGATTTTTCCTCGGGGAAAAATATTAATATGTTAAAAATTAAATTAAAATAAACTTAAATTAATTTATATTTATATTTATTTTATTGAAATGTATTTTTGTTAATATAATGATATTATCCATATATTATATTATGATTGTGATCTTCATGGGTATTATAAATATTGATAATTATTTATCATGCAATAAAAATATTTAACTTAATTTTTTTTTAAATATATATATAAATTTTTGAGATTATTATTATTAATGTAGATTTAAATTGATTTAAATATTTATGACATATAAATTAGTTTATTTGTAAAATATTTAATCTTCTAAAATATTTACCTAAAAAGTGACATGTGGGGACTAGACATTCAAGAGCACACAAGTTGCAATACATTCCCCTTATGATAATTAAGGCACATTAATCCTCCTAATACATTGTTGTGTAATAATTAACGGATCTATGATGCCGCCATGCTAGATATGGCATAGTTCTAATTTGTAAATTCCAGTGGAAAATATTCATAGCTCTATTACTAATGTGTTGTCCTTGGCCATCGAACCATGCAATCTTCACTATTCATTCCATGCGCCACCATAATTAATTTTAGGTAGGGTTGAACATTCATGCTGCAAGGTGATAATATTAAAGCGCATGGGACAGATCCATTTTTAGATCCAAGATGCTTTGAGAGGTCAATTATGGTTCCTTATGAGTTTGTTCTGCTATAGTTTTCTTGGCTCGTTGACATGTCCTCTAATTATTCCTTCCTTTACATAAAATTTGGTTAGCAATCTTATGTTGTTGAGTACTCTTAAGGCCTTCTCTCTCAACCATCATTGCATCCTATATCCCTCTCAGACACATCTTATATTGGTATTCTTGCTCTAATCCTCCTTCTTGTGCCCCGTTTAACTATGTCCAACCCCTAGCTTTTACCTTGGGTGATCTCAACCTCAAATATGCTCTGTCACCTACCAACTAGCTCTCGGTAAGTATGCCCTTTCAATGATATCGAAGCAGGGGAGGCATGGTGTGTTTTCAAGGGGAAGGTGACTCTCTCACCTCATTGAGGGTAAATATCTTTACTCAAAGATACAATGCGCATATTCTTTAGTTGATTCAAGCATAAATCAAGTAGGTGTAAAGAGAAAATACAAAGGAGTGACATTATTTGACTAATATATAGGTGCTAGCTAAAATTTCTTTGAGCCATGCTCGAGGATGCTACAAATAGTATATATATTGTGGACATCTATTATGTGTATTGTGGACATTTATTGGTAGTTAAAACTCTTGCTTGGTAGCATATTGCTAGAAAGAAATGAGGAAAACTAGAAATTTCTAATGGATGCCCATTTAGTCATCCCCTAGCGTAAGGAGCTAGTTCTAGTAGAAGTTTATGGTTTTAGTAAGTCTAAATAATAATTTATATGCACTTCATTCTTTTGAATTATCTTCTTATGTTTTTAATTGTCCAATTAAATAACAACCTTAATTGGTTTTTATTAAATTTTTTATAACTAATATTTTTTATAAAAAACAAAAAAAACAAAATACCAACTACAATTAAAATTAAAAATTATTTGTGAAACTCCAATCATACAAAATAAACTCAAATCAGATGGGTGATGAATAATGAACAATTGGAATTAATTGTGAGCTTGTATCCCAAAAAGCACAATCATACAAAATAAACTCAAATCAATTATGTGATAAATAATGAACCATGGGAACTAATTATGAGTTTACATCCCAAAAAGCACATCGAGGAATACATATTTAATACGTTTAATAATATAATTCGACTATTAAAGTTATTAGTTAAAGTTCTAGAGGTTCATATTTACGAATTGATAGAACATATTAAAAGTAGGTCAATTATGGATTTATTTTAATTGTAATGGAATTGTTTTTAGTGTGATTTTTTGTTGTTGGAATTTGGTGAAAAAATTTGGGGTAAAATTTTGATTTTTGTTATTTAAACTTGTTTTTTGATTGTATATATAGATTTAGCACCCTAAAAAATCCATAGAACACTTTAATTGTATAAGGTTATCCATCAAACTTATATTTTAAATTAATTCTTGCAAAATTTTAGAGAAATTAAACCAAAAAAATTTAAAAAAACAATTCAAAACATTGCACTAAAAACTACCAGAATTACAATCGTCGATATCGTATGTGCTGTGTCGAAAATGTTTTACGCACTTTGTTGTCGAGGTACAATGGATTGTATCAGCGGTATCACCTTATAGCTTACTCTATGCGAGGTACAATGGATGGTATCAGCGGTATCACCTTCTAGGTTACATCATAGAGTATTTTTGTGGATGACTTTTCAATAATTATTTCATCATAGAGTATTACATCAGAGTATTCCATCCCGGAGCCCTGGTCGCAACTCGTAGGTTTTGTTTGGTCTTTTAGTCATGTGGCAGAAAGAGTGAGTATTTTACGTACAGCCCAAGTAAAATATTTTGCTGTGGTAAGTCAAGCTCGCTTATAAATATGGATCAACAAAAACACGAAACGGCTACATGGAATTCATAGATTTATATTATTTATTTATTGTTTTTATTATTATATAATTTTAAGATAAAAATTAAATTGGCGTATGAAATATCTGATTAAAAATCTATCTCAGACACGCAATATTTGACTGCTAAATTGATAAAGACATACATACACTTCCTCCTTCAACTGATTTTCCAATTCTAATTTTCAACCTTAACCTCTTAATAGGAAACCTACTCTCAACATTTTTCCATTATACTCTCAACATCTTTCCATTATTTCTTCTATTTCATTCCGCCATTACAAATTTTTGTAAGGAATTACGTTTTTATATAGACAATTAAACTAAAATTCAATTCAACTAATAAAATTTTTCTCATCAAAAATTTCATAGAAACAGCCAAGAGATCCTTCATACAGACAGCCAACCTCACGATCTAATACGTGTTCGGTGATCTACCATTATTACGTGTTTCGGTAATATTCTGCGGACGAAATTCTGGCACGTACCCGATAAATTAAAATATTTCAAATGAATTCTTCTGTAAACTGCAACCGAAGACTATATCAGAGCATGAATTTTTGAAAACATATTAATTATAGGGGAGATTAGGTTAAAATACTGCAATTTAGTGTTGTGGGTAGAATTAAATATGAAAAGGTTGTTGAACGGTGGAATTCTAAACGTTTTATCTACCCACTCCATCTTTATTAAAATAATCTCGCTGAAAATTGCTCACGCACGCAACTCAATTACAGAGGAAGGATCGTTTAGAATTATGTTCCTTCATTATATATGGAAGCCATTCCCACTCTGTTCATGTTTTTAATAAAATTCGTTCTCCGCACTCTCGCGTTGTTATTCTTTTAAATGGCGTTTCAAGCAATTATTGCGTTTTTTCTGTTAGGGTTTGTGAAATGTAGCCCGCCGGGTCCCGTGGTGGAATGTTCTAACGAGTTCAACGACTGCACAGTTTCGAATGCTTATGGATCATTTCCCGATCGAAGTATCTGCAAGGCTGCCGAAGTTGTGTATCCTTCTACTGAAGATGAACTTTTGGGTTCGGTTGCGGTGGCCGTTGGGAAGAACCAAAAAATGAGAGTTGTGACGCGTTATTCCCACAGTATTCCTAAGCTTGTATGCCCTGGTGGAGAGTCAGGTGTCATAATCAGCACACGGGATCTGGATCGTGTTGTCTCTGTCGACAAGCTCCGGATGACAATGACGTTTGATAGCGGTATAACCCTAGAGAATCTCATTGATGCAGCTGCCAAAGAAGGGCTTGCTTTGCCTCATTCGGCTTACTGCTTGGGTGTAACTCTGGGGGAGTACTGGGCACCCATTCTCATGGCAGTTTGCTGTTTGGCAAGGGAAGTGCTGTTCATGAATATGTTGTGGGGATGAGATTAAAGATAAAAATCAGACTGAATTGAAACTAAGGAGTTGCAGCTCATAGGTGAGTACTGCACGTGGAGACTGCACTCAAACAAAGAGAACACTCTGAGTTTACTCTACATTCATGAATGAGAAATTACATCATTAAGTACATCACTAAGAATCAGGAAGCTGCAACCAAACTCCTAAATTGTAGGAACTAATCCTAAACTAAGGAGATACGTTACAACTTGTGTAACCATTTCTCCATTAATATAAAATAATATTAATTATTTTCAACTCCCCCCCTTAATGGAGAAAGGATTACCCTGAACTCCTAGCATCCCTCTAAACAATTCAAACTTTACACACCCAAGAGGCTTAGCAAAAATATTAGCCATATTGTCACAAGTTTTACAATATTCAACAAATATCTCCTTTGACTGTAGTTTTTCTCCTCGAAAAAAATGGAACTGAGTATCGATGTGCTTGGTATTTTTATGAAAGACTGGATTGTATGCAAGCTTGATGGTACTCTGGTTGTCAGTTTTGATAATAGTTGATTATTTCTATTCTTCTCCTGCATCGTTGAGAAGTCTTCTCAACCAGATAGCTTCACATGTCGCTGCACACAATGCTTGGTACTCAGTTTCACATGAAGATAAAGCTACAATACTTTGCTTTTTGCTGCTCCATGCTATGATCCCGGATCCAATGATGAATTCGTAACCTGTGATAGACCTTCGATCATCCAAGTTACCTGCCCAATCTGAATCTGAAAAACCTGCTAGAGTAACATCAGATGTGTCAATGTACAAAATACCATAATTACTAGTACCACTAAGATACCTCAGCACACTTTTCGCTGCGACCCAGTGACTTTCGAGTGATTTTGACATAAACTAGCTCAACATACTAACAGAGTATGCCAAATCTGGTCTAGTTGTAGTAAGATGTATCAAACTCCCAACTAGCTGTCTGTACACAGTGGCATCCACCTCTTTAGTACCATCATCACTGCTCAACTTTAAGTTCTGCTGCAATGGTGCTACTGCTGATCTACACTACTCCATTCTAAACCTTTCTAGCAAGCTTCTGGCATACCTCCCTTGAGTAAGAAAATTCTGTCCAGAATCTCTCCATACTTCCAATCCCAAGCAATAATGGAGATTTCCGAGATCTTTCATCTCAAACACTTGTGACATCTACCGTTTGATTTCTTTGATCAGATTGTTAGCATTCCCTGTTATGATCATATCATCTTCATACAAAGAAATCAGAATAATTTACCTCTGTTTATTAAACTTGGTCTACAGATTTGGATCATTCAAGCTCCTATGAAAGCATGCTTTACAAAAAATGAATCAATCTTCTCATACCACGACCTGGGTGCCTGTTTTAAACCATAAAGTGCCTTTTTCAATTTACAAAAAAGATGTTCCTGCCCCTTTTTCACAAACCCTTCAGGCTGTACTAAATAAATTTCTTCTTTCAAGTCACCATTCAAAAATGCAGACTTAACATCTAGCTGGTGTAGCTCCCATTTATGTTTTGTTGCTAAGGAAATCAGCATTCTAATAGTGTCTAATTTTTCTATAGGAGCAAAGGTGTCATCGAAATCTATTCCCTCTTGCTGTGAGTAACCCTTTGCTACCAGTCTAGCTTTAAGTTTTTCTACACTCCCATCTGCATTTATTTTAGGTTTATACAGCCATTTGCATCCTATGGGGGTTTTACCTTCAGGCAGTTCAACCAAATCCCAAGTATGGTTTCTATTAATTGATTCAATTTCCTCATGCATTGCAGCCCTCAATGCATCAGATTTACTTGCTTCTTCATAATTTGCAGGTTCTACAATGTTTAAAATGTTTGTCATTAATGAATAGTCTTTCAATCTGGATGGTAATTGAGTCTTCCTACTTGATCTCCTTGGTAGGGGACTTACCTCAAATCTGTCTGTTTCAGCCTTCTTGAGGCTTGCATCATTGATTACATTACCTGCTACTTCTTCTTGTTTCTGTTCCAGCTCTTCATCATCCTCACTGTTTTCTTCCATTAGCAATGGAATGTGCCAATCATTGTTACAGTCATCCTTTCCTTCTTCAACATGTTCATGAAATATGACATCTTTTCTTGAAAAAACCTTATGAGTCATAGGATTAAATAACTTATATGCTTTGAACTCAATGCCATATCCAACAAATATACATTTCAGGGCTTTAGGATCTAACTTCTTCCTATCTGCCTTAGGTATATGAGCATAAGCTTTTGACCCAAATATCCTTAAATGACTCACTGCTGGTTTGAATCCAAATAATGCTTCAAAAGGGGTTTTGAAGCCTAGACATTTAGTGAGACTCCTATTCTTTAAGTAGACAACAGTGTTAATAGCTTCTGCCCAAAAACCATTTGATAGACCCTTACCTTGAAGCATGCTCCTTGCGCACTCCACAAGAGTTCTGTTCTTTCGTTCTGCCACTCCATTCTGCTGTGGAGTGTGGGGCACTGTAAACTGTTGCACAATCCCATGATGCTTGCAAAAATTCATGAACTCTCCCAACCTGTATTCTCCCCCTTGATCTGAGCGAAGAATTTTTATGCTTTTTCCCGTCTGGTTTTCTACCATAGATTTAAACTCTCTAAAATACTGAAAGGTCTGACTCTTTTTACTCAGAAAGTATATCCAAGAGAATCTGGTGCAATCATCTATAAATAAAAGAAAGTAATATGCACCACCTAGTGACCTAGTCTGCATAGGTCTGCATATGTCTGTATGCACCAGTTCTTAAATATCTCTTTCCTTTATATTAACATGCAGAGGGAACTCTTCTCTATGCATTTTCCCTAATGCACATCCATCACAATCCAACTGAACATTATGGAAAACAGGGAGTCCATCGACCATACCTTTTCTCTGAAGTAGGATGAGGTCTTGCAGATTAAGATGGCCGAATCTCTAGTGCCAGAGATTTTCAGCTGTCGATCTAGTTGCAACAATGGCTTGCTGTGACATACTTTTCACATCTAGTCTGTACAGGCTCCCCACACACACTCCTATTGCAACTGTTTCCATCTGGCTATCCTTTATGACACAGTTAGTCTTAAAGAATGGAACTTGCATGTCCTGATCAGTTATCATTGAGACAAAGATCAAATTTTTCTTAATTCCGGGCACATACAATACATTTTTAAAGCGTCTAATGTCACCACTAGGTAACTTTACCATAATGTCACCATATCCTTTGATCTCATATCCGCTATCATCTCCTAAATAAATTTTCAACCCACATGAAGTTTCTTCGAGACATTCAAACCATTCCTTCTTACCTGTCATATGTGAGGATGCACCAGAATCGACATACCATATGTCGTCCTCATCTCCCTTTGAAGCTGAGAGCGCACAATCGATTGTAAATAGTCGCAGTTCGTGGCTATGGTCCTCATCTTCCTAAACAAAGTAACCTTTGTGCTTTCTCTGTTTATTTCTTGTTTCTTCTGCCTGCCTCTTATAACATTCTGTAATCTGATGATCAGGTTTTCCATAGTAAAAACATTTCTTGCTGGGAAAATTATTAGTAGACATACTTTTAAACGGTCTCTTTTGAAATGTGTTGGCTCCTTTTTGCTACTGCTACTGCTGTGGTTGCTGTTGCTGTTGTGGCTTCTTCCCTCTATATTGTCCCCTTTTCGCCATTAGAGCAAGATCATTGCTCTGTGATTTCAGATTTTGTCGTCGCTCTTCTTCTTGTAGCAAAATCCCTGTCATCTCTTCAAATGCAGGGGCTTTCTCCCTTGCTGCCAATCCTGTGATGAACATCTGATATTCATCTGTCATTTCGTTCAACATGATCATGACCAGATCTGAATTGGAAACTTTCTCTCCGATATCGCCCAATATTTCATTCAGGTCTTTGACTCTAGCAATGAATCCAGCAGCGGACTCATTCTCCTCCATCTTCATTGCAAATAGCTTGCCTTTGAGTGACAAGACGCGATTTGTATTCTGCGTCTCGTATAAGTTCTTGATCGTCGTCCAAATGTCAGTGGACGATTTGTAGTCTCTAATATGTGGGATAATATTGTCCTTAACGGACATCTTCAGTATGACCTTTGCTTTGGTCTCCCTTTTATCCCAGTCTTGTTCTTGTGAAACTGTTCCTGGTCTCATCTCATTTCCTATAACGATCGACCACACAGTTGTGCTTTCAAGTAATATCTGTATCTTGAATTTCCAGTTGGTGAAAATAGATCCATCGAGTTTGCCAAACTTGTGGAGATACGATTCTGTACTGTTATTCATATTGGACTGATAAACTTTCTAATCCTCTGATGAATAATTTTACCCAACTGAACAATTGCAAGATACACTAAAAAAAAATCAACACATACCAGATCCTGACCACTGTTTTGCTCAAGAAATTTTGTACCTTTAATGTGCCACCAACGGGCAAGTCTGATCTGTTATCACCAAGCAAATTCAATACGCCACCACCGGGCAAGTCCGATCTGCCTCCCCCAGACGAATGAGGAACTTCAATGCACCACCACCGGGCAAGTCCGATCTGCTTCCACTGAGCAAATCAAGAACTTCAATGCGCCACCACCGGGCAAGTCTGATCTACTGCCACCGAGCAAATTCAGAACTTCAATATGCCACCACCGGGCAAGTCTGATTTGCTGCCACCGAGCAAATCAAGAAATTCAATGCGTCACCACCGGCCAAGTCTGATCTGCAGCCACCGAGCAAATCAGGAACTTCAATACACCACCACCGGGCAAGTCCGATCTGCTGCCACCGAGCGAATTCAGAACTTGAATATGCCACCACTGGGAAGAGCCGATCTGCCAAAAAAAAAACAAAAAAAAATTGTAGACCTTCCCAAAGAGAAAGAGGCTAGCGCTTCTCGAAGGCGAAAAATCTGCGCCCAAATCAAAATGCGTGTATCTTCCAAAATTGGCGCAATTATGGCGTGTATCTCCACGCCAATAGAGTATTTTGGCACGTTGGCGTGGGTATTTCCCTCAAACTCACGCCAATGGCGCGACTATTCGCGACGAAACCGCCCCAACCCTTTCTTCTGCCCAGAGATGATTAGTCATTTGAGACCTATGCTTCAGGTGTTACTGTAGTCTACCTGATTCTATGAAAGCTTTTGTATACACCTGCACCACTACATTTTTGTAATCAATGATGCTAAAAAAATAAAATAAAAATAAAGCTCTCCCTACTCTGTGCTCTGATACCAAGATAAAAATCAGACTGAATTGAAACGAAGGAGTTGCAGCTCACAGGTGAGTATTGCACCTAGAGACTGCACTCAAATAGAGAGAACACTCTGAGTTTACTCTACATTCATGAATGAGAAATTACATCATTAAGTACATCACTAAGAATCAGGAAGTTGCATCCAAACTCCTAAATTGTATGAACTAATCCTAAACTAAGGAGATACGTTACAAATTGTGTAACCATTTCCCCATTAATATAAAATAATATTAATTATTTTCAACTGATTAGTAGTCCCTGCTTCCCATGGCGAGGGATATGCAAAAGTTGTGAACCTCACTGAGGCAGACGAGGATTTGAATGCAGCTAAAGTTTCACTGGGTGTTCTTGGAGTTACTTCCCAGGTAGTGATGGCTTATTCCCTTAATGAAAGGCTATATTTCATTTTACAATGTTTGGAATTCATGTGAAAAACCTTAATTACTTTTTAAGATTGCGATGGAGTTTTAGGAGTTGTTTTTTGTGAGATTTTTTAGAGTTTAGATGTTTGAATTTGGTGGGAAAAATTGAGGTGAAATCTTGATTTGTGTTATTTAAACTGGATTATTTTACTATATATGGATTTACCACTCTAGAAAAATTATAAGGCACTTGGATTGTGCACTGGTTACCCATCAAACTTGTGATTTCAATAATTTTTTTTTGTATTTTAGAGAAATCAGACCTGAAAAATCCACAGAAAAGAATTTCAAAAAGTCCACTAAAAACAACTAATTTTACATAGATATTTAGATAATTTAGCTTTAAAAAACGATTACAATTTATTATGATTACTATGGATGTTTATATAATTAATTGATCTTTAGATGATTAACATTTATTGCGATTACAATGGATGTTTGGATAATTAATTGATCTTGAGAGAACGATTAAGATTTATTGGGACAATTTTGTAAGAATTATTTTGCAAGGGTGAGCTTAAATTGAGCTTACTTATGTCCATCTTATTCGAAATTGTAGGATTAGCCATGGAATTAAGGTTAACGTTTCAAATATAACTTAGGGCTAAAGGGAAAGAAAAGTGTTTCAAAAAATATTTTTTTAACTATTTTTTTTTTTTAATCTTTTGATATCTCTAACAATTCATATTCCTATGTTATAACTCTCCAAGTTATATTATCATATATGTTGCATGAGTTTTTGGAACGTGGAAACATTGGGAACTTGGGTACGGGTGTCCGGAACGGCTAGAGGTTTCCCTAAAAATTATAGGAAACGGCTAATTGGGAGCGGTAATATTATATAATAATAATAAAAAAAAATTTTAATTACATAATTTATCTGTGGAATGTTTTATTGTGGAATATGGGTCTGATACTTTGTACTTGTGAAAGGAGTGTCAATGTTACTAATTCTAGAAATATCAGACACATCATTGATGCATTTACTAATTTAAGATAATTTTTTATTATGAAAAAATATAATATCTTTAGAAGAACCAGTCCAGAGAGTCTGAAACTGAAAGGAAACGGAACTAACATACTAATGGCAAGAGGAATTTCACATAAAGGAAGCAAGAAACCAGAGTTTAGACATCACATAAAACAGGACTCAAAAATGAAATAGCCCCACAAAAGAGCTCGCAAACAGAAAGGACAGAAAAGAATAAATCCTTGAAAAGTTAAAGCCCACACTATTGGAGTTTAAATGTCTAGAAAAAACAAAGTATTTGGAAACTCACTGAGGTTACTGGTCGCAGAGAACCGCTGCTTTAGAAACTGTTTGCAAACGAATACAAGGTTATGCTCATAAAAAAGTTAACAATTACAGTGATGGAGTGAATGGAGGACAAAATTTATGCAATATTGTGCGTGAGTTTGGCGAGAAAAAGATTTTTTTTGCGTGTACTTTGAGAAGGGAAGTCTTTTTTGGCAAATTTTGGGGAAAATTTACAGAAATGAAGTTTCTTTTCTGGTAAAACTTACTAAAAATGTTTAACGAAGTTTTGTTTTGGCGGCAAGTTTTGTTGGAAACGTCGGAACGTCAATCATCATAGTGGTCAAACATTTTGGAATGTGCCCCGGCTCTTGTAGCAGCTCCTACAAAAAATGGTAAGTTCCCACATAGTTCCAAAGCTCCTGAAAACGGAGGAACCTCTAGAACGAGTTTCCCATTTCGCGGGAGCGGTACCCGTGCAACAGAGATTATCATAAGTCAACCAAACTCTCTGTAATTTTGCTGACATTTGTGCCGGGGGCGTGATTTATAGTAATTAGTATAGCTGAAATGATTCTCTTTTTCTTTATTGGGTAAATTCCGATAGAACACATACATAAATATTCGTAAATAGTTTATTAGGGTATTGTATATGGATGACATCCTGAAATTATTAGTGTTAGGTTTGTCATTCCATTAAAAATTAATAATTTATTAGGATATTGTATATGGATGACATCCTAAAATTTATTAGTGTTAGGTTTGTCATTCCACTAAAAATTGTCAATCTCTAGGCAGTAATAAACTCCCAAACCTTTATATTTATCTTGGGGGTGGTTACTCCATAATGCCAAGTACTGGTCATTAGTGCCATATTCTTATGTGGCAGTTAGTCAATTCAATGTTATCAATATGGTTTTTGGTCAGTTCCATCTTCTCAAGGTGAGAGTTAGTCTACTTAATTGATTCGTAATGAGGTGAATGTGACCAATAGTCTAAATAGTTTAAATTCAAGGTAAAATTAATTTAGAGAAAGAAAATAAGTCAAATAATTATTTTTTTTTTCAATAACTCTATTATCACATTAGTATAGAATTTTGAAAATTTAAATAAAGTCAAACTATTAAACAATTAAGTTATTTGCTAATTATATTTTCAATATTTTTCAAAATTTAGATGAATGTCTTTTGGATTAATGACATTATTGGGATTTGGTATTACATAATTTGAAACGTCTGTATTTAATTGAAGTTTAGAACCATCTATATGATCCACTTTATAAATCACATTAAATGATTCGAAATATTAATCCTAATAATGTACTTAATATTAAAAACATTATTTTACATTATAAATTACAAAAATATTAAATCAAACATTCCAAACTCTGTTGTCAATACAAAAATACAAAAATACTAGCCTGAATCTAAGCCTTCCTCATGTATTATGGCAATAGAATCCATCCGAATGAAAAAATTAAGCTAGGTGTGTAGTATTTGGGCAAATAAACCAATCACGGGCGACAATGAAAATATTTTTCGAAGTTCAGCGCAGGATCCTTACACTAATCCAAAAGTACGTTGATCCATGACAAACCCGCGTTAATAATGTGTTTCTAGATGATGCCATGAGACGATTTCACACCAGAATTCAAATTCAACATTGGCCACTACTATGTTATTCTTACTAACTCTTAGAGAGCGTTTCCAAGAGTAGGAAGACTTCCTTGAAGTAACTTTTTTTTCCTAAACTGCCCTCTACTTTACATCATTGACCAAGAGAACATGCCTTCAAAGTCCATTTGTTTGCTGGCCTATTAAGTAACAAACAATTTAGGCTTTAATAATCCATTCAGATTTTGATGACGTCCATCAAGATGCGACGTATTCAAATTTTGTTGGAAATTAATTTCAACTACTAATATTAATCAGCAGTAATTGCAGAATGACTGGACTGCGGCACATTGAAGCCTTAGAAAAGGTGGTTGCCGTATTTCCTGTAAAATTGTATAAGGATTGGAAAGCTCACACAAATGAGGTGTAGAGCAGATAAGAATCAGCCCCTTGATATTTATCTAAGGCGGTAGCTGACTTCTTAGAAGCAGAGTTAAGGCTCAGACTCAAAGTCTCGCCAACAGCACAGAGCTTTGATTACAAGTTGAAACAGGCTTTTAAAGCCTTACCAACATATCAATGGAGTTAATGTTTGAGGCGGCACAAGTTCACTGCATTACAAAGCAGCGATGCGATGTGATGATAGTTATAACACTATCACATCGCAAAATTTCATAGTACTTAAAATATGCACACCAAATATCTTTGGCGATGTGATGAGGTCCCACCTCAATCACAATCGCAGCATCTCAAAGTTTATTTGCATAATCGTTGCACAAACTGTCGATCTCCGATGCGATGTGGACCTCGCTCTAATCGCATCGAAAGTTTTCAAGTGATTCTCTCTTGTTGTTTAGAAGCAATCAGAAACTTCTACATGCTATCAGAGCCAGTCTAGGCACTCAGTGAGACAGAACATATTTTTTTTTTTCCACTGCAGGAGTTGTAAGAAGCTTATTGAGCATATTTTTTCTCTTGCAGAGAAATTTTTTGCTTGTTTTTCTACACAAAAATTGTTTGGTTTACACAGTCACGATGGCAATAGCAGGCACCAGTCTGAAAAATCCCCAACTTCCACAGTTCAATTGGAAGAATCATAGTTATTGGTCCATAACTATGAGAGCTTTGTTTGCTTCTTAGGACTTATGGGAGCTAGTTGAAAATGGCTACCCTGAACCTACAGATGCAGCAGCATTGGCTGTTTTAACAGCAGCAAAAAGAGACCTATTGAAGAGTAACAGGAAGAAGGACTCTAAAGCCCTATTTTATCTCTTTCATTCAGTACATGAGAGTGTTTTCCCACATATTGCAGCAGCAAAAAAGTCCAAGGAGGCATGGGATATTCTCAAAACAGCCTATCAAGGCATGGAGAAGGTGAAGATTTCAAAATTGCAGATGTTGAGGAGAGACTTTGAAACACTCAGCATGAAAGAATATGATACAATAGATTCATTCTTAACTCATGTTATTGGGTTGATTACCCAGATAAGATCTCATGGGGAAACTCTTGAAGAAAGAAGGATTGTAGAGAAAATCTTTAGAAGCTTACCCTCAAGGTTTGAAGCTATTGTGGTAGCAATAGAAGAGACAAAATATCTCTCACAGTTCACAGTAGATGAACTAAGTGCTTCTCTGATGTCTCATGAACATAGACTGAGTAGAGGAACATATTCTTCTTTTGAGCAAGCATTCAAGACTTAGATGTCATTCGGCTGAGGTAGAGGTCGAGGCAGAGCAAATAACAGAGGTCGTGGAAGAAGTCAAAACAGAGGCAGAAATAATCCTGCTAGCACAAGAGGAAGGAGCTGCAATCAGAACCAAGATGAAGGTTCAAGAAAATAGCAAGCTCATGGACAAAGGTATGAAAAGTCCCAATTCCAATGTCATTATTGCAAGAAATTATGCCATTATGCCAGTGAATGTAGAAAAAATCAAAGTGACATGAATAATAGGAGAAATGCTAATTTTTCAAATGAAGAAGATAAGAGCCCGAAGATTGTGCTGATAACATGTAACATTGCACAAGACAAAGAAGATTTTTGGTTCTTAGACTCAAGTTGTAGTAATCACATGACTGGAAACATAGCAATGTTTGCCAATCTGGATGAAAATGTGAAATCTGAGGTAACAATAGGAACTGATAGCAAGATATCTATCAAGGGTAAAGGCAGAGTCAATATCCTAGCAAGAAATGGAGAAGAGATGATTGTGCCAGACGTATACTATGTACCTGGTCTGAAATGTAATCTTTTGAGCATTGGATAGCTCATTGATAAAGGTTAAAATGTGTTCTTCAAAAATTATGTGTGTACAATCAGAGATATACCTCCAAGTAAGAAGATCATTGCAGAGGTACATATGACCAGCAATAGAATGTTTCCTCTCAAACTTAGAGCATATTTGAAGGAAGGAAGAAATATTGCAGCTGTAACGTAAGAAGTCTTTCAAGAGTAAGTGAAAGATGAAAATTGGTTGTGGCACTTGAGATTTGGACATCTAAATTTCGGAAGCTTGAATCTATTACACAAAAAAGGAATGGTAAAGGGATTTCCATTGATTGAGAAGCCAGACAGCCTTTGTGAAGGCTGCATCTTGGGAAAACAACACAGAGAAAGATTTCCAGCAGGAAAGAGTATAAGGGCAATAACACCCTTGGAAATTGTTCACTCTGATGTATGTGGACCGATGCAAATACCATCGTTTGCTGGAAATAAATATGTTTTAACTTTCATTGATGATTACACCAGAAAGACATGGGTGTATATGTTAAAACAAAAGAGTGAAGTGTTTGAGAAATTCCGCCACTTCAAAACTCTTGTTGAGAAGCAGTGTGTGAATTATATCAAAGTGATCAGAACTGACAGAGGTGGAGAGTACATCTCCAAGGACTTTCTACGTTTTTGTAGAGAGAATGGCATATAGAAGCAATTCACCATGAGGTATACACCTCAGCAAAACGACGTTGCAGAAAGGAAGAATAGGACCATTTTGAACATGGTTAGAAGTAATGCTAAAGGAAAAACATTTGACGCATGAGTATTGGGCTAAAGCTGTCACTTGTGCAGTTTACATCTTGAACAGATGCCCAACTAAAGCAGTCATGAACAAAATACCAGAAGAAGCATGGAGTGGACAAAAGCAAACTGTCACTCACATGAGAGTATTCGGCTGTGTAGCATATGCACTTGTATCGGATCAGCTAAGAAAGAATATTGATAGTAAGGGGGAGAAGTGTGTCTCTATTGGCTACTGTGATGAGTCAAAAGCATACAAAATTTATAATCCATCCACCAAAAAACTGATAGTAAGCAGAGATTTGCAGTTTTGTGAAGAAGAAGCTTGGGATGGAAGTCTAGAAAAGACTGTGAACATGAAGACAACTCTTTCTCACGAAGAAGAAGAAGAAGGAACAACAACTGTTAACCCTTCTTCGGTGGCTCCTCCTCCACCACCACAATCTAGAATTCAACCAGCCTTGAGAAGTCAAGGGAGTGCTAGCCCAAGCACACCGCAGGGATCTGGAATGCCCTCAAGTTCGAATGAAACTCCAAGCACACCAAGAAGACCAAGATTCAAAAATCTGAATGAGATTTATGAACAAGGAGATGTAAGTAACAATACTGTTTTGGATTCATTATTTGTTTTATATTGTCATTTTGATGATCCAATTCATTTTGAAGATGTTTTAAATGATGATAAATGTATTGAATCAATGAATGAAGAAATTGGTACAATTAAGAAAAGTAAAACATGGGAGTTAGTGGACCTCCTTGAAGGCAAAGAATCCATTGGAGTTAATTGGGTCTATAAGACCAAGAGCAATGCTGAAGGCAAGATCGAAAGGAACAAGACCAGACTTGTTGTTAAAGACTACAAACAGCAACAAGGGAGATACTATGATGAAACCTTTGCACCAAAAGCAAGGATGGAAACAGTCAGAATAGTGTTGTCTATTGTGGCACAACAAAAGTGGAAGATTTATCAGATGGATGTTAAATCTACATACCTGAATTGATTGTTAAAAGAAGAGGTTTATGTTGAACAACCTCCAGGCTATGAAGTTGAAGGCCAAGAGCATAAAGTATGCAAGCTGAAAAAGGCTCTTTATGGGCTGAAGCAAGCTCCAAGAGCATGGTACAATAGGATAGATGCTTACTTGATTGAGAAAGGGTTTGAGAAGTGTGATGGTGAACCCACACTCTACATAAAGGAAAATGATGGTAAGATACTTCTTGATGTTTTATATGTAGATGATTTAATTTTTACTGGCAATGATGCTTCTCTGATTGCTGATTTTAAAGCAGTGATGAAAAATGAGTTTGAAATGACTGACTTGGGCTTCTTAATATATTTTCCTAGAATTGAAGTAGACCAAAGTGAAAATGGTGTTTTCATTTCTCAAGCTAAATATGTAGAAGCAGTGTTGAAGAGATTCAACATGCAGAACAACAAGGAAGCTGTGACTCCAACAGTAATGGGGTTAAAACTGAGTAAAGAAGACAGAAATAATGATTTTGATCCAAAGTTGTATAAGAGCATAGTTGGCAACCTTATGTATTTGACTGCAACTAGACCAGACATTATGCACGCTGTTAGTTTAATCTCCAGATTCATGGAAAGACTGAAAGAAGCTCATTGGAAAGCAGCCAAGAGAATTCTAAGGTATGTAAATGGAACGAAGGGGTTTGGCATATTATACTCCTCTTCTGAAAGTTTCATATTGACAGGTTACACTGGCAGTGATTGGGCTGGAAGTGTTGATGATCGAAAAAACACATAAGGATATGTGTTTCATTTGGGATTGGGAGCAGTTTCATGGGCTTCCAAGAAGCAACTGATAGTTGCTTTATATACAGCAGAAGAAGAATATGTAGCAGCAACAGCAGTAGCATGCCAAGCAGTATGGATGAGAATAATTCTCAGAGATTTGTGTCATGAACAAGAAAAGGGCACAACCATTTACTGTGACAATAGCTCGGCGATAACATTGTCTAAAAATTATGTTTTTCATAAAAGGAAAAAGCACATTGACACCAATTTTCACTTCATACGTGAATTGGTTAACAATGGTGAGATTGTTTTGCAGCATTGCAGAACAGAGGATCAATTTGCTGATATTCTCACAAAGCCTCTAACACAGAAAAGCTTTCATCATTTCAGGGAATGTCTGGGTATGCAGAAAAACCTAGCAGTTGAAATTAAGGGGGACTGTTGGAAATTAATTTCAATTGCTGATATTAATCAATATTAATTGCAGAATGACTGGACTACAGCACATTTAAGCCTTAGAAAAGGCGGTTGCCGTCTTTCCTGTAAAATTGTAAAAGGATTGGAAATCTTGCACAAAAAAAGTGCAAAGCAGATAAGAATCATCCCCTTGATATTTATCTAAGGCGGTAGCCGACTTCTTAGAAGCAGAGTTAAGGCTCAGACTTAAAGTCTCGCCAGTAGCGCAGAGCTTTGATTACAGGTTGAAACAGGCTTTTAAAGCCTTACCAACATATCGACGGGGTTAATGTTTGAGGTGGCACATGTTCCCTGCATTACAAAGCAACAATGCGATGCGATGATAGTTCTAACACTATCGCATCGCAAAATTTCATAGTACTTAAAATATGCACACCGAAGAGTTTTGACGATGTGATGAGGTCCCACCTCAATCGCAATTGCAGCATCGCAAAGTTTATTTGCATAACTGTTGCACAAACTGCCGATCTCTGATGCGATGTGGATCCCACTCCAATCGCATCGCAAGTTTCCAAGTGATCGTCCGCAAAAGGACTGATGAACCGATGGTCCCATGTTCCAATGCGATTGAAGCATCGCGCAATCGCAATAAAAAATTGCAGGATCGCAAGATCGCAATCGCAAATGTTATGACTTGCATTACATTGATCGCTTCCAATGTTGCGATGCGATGTGGTCCCCACCACCATCGTTAATCGCACATCACAATTGTAAAACGCAAAGGTATTAACCTTTTGGCCATTGGAATGCCGATCGCCAATTGACTTACGGACGCGATGAGGATTTTATAAAGTGGATTTCATGGAATTTGAGATTCGGCTTTGTTAGTCGGTTTAATTGTTTTATTATAACCGTGCCTTATAAAAGGAAAAGAGCCTGAAGGCTTATTGTAAGAATGTAATGCATTTTTATGTATTAAGATGTTATTGTAAAAAAATTGTTGTGGCCCGTGGGCTGAATACACAGTTAGGTTGTAAGCACTGTATGTGGGGATTTGAGGACAAAAAAGTTTGTGAGCACTGTTATTATACAGTCCACTGTTATACTTTGTGAATCCCTCTCAAGGAGGAAGAATCAGTTTTATTTTGATTTCTGTATTTCTTTTATTATTTTATGAATTAAGAAAACTTTTCCTAAATTGTTTTTGTTCATTCTGCAAATTGAGTTTGAAAATTCTGTGTTGTTGAGGGAATCTTCATTATCTCTTGTTGTTTAGAAGCAATCAGAAACTTCTACAAATTTCTCATTCATAGGATTTATGTTGATCTCATCATCAACTTCGACAATGTTTTTTTTAGCATTACAGTTGAGGGTTTCCATCTCAGCGCTCAGCGAGCGAGGTTTTAAATTCATATTTGTTGGCGCTTCTTCTAGCCAAAATAGAGCTTAGTATTTTACGAGCTTATGTGGATTTCTGACTTCCTGAATATTCGACAATCAGAACTACATGGGTGTGGTCTTCTTTTATTGCCAAATATTGGGAATCAACAATGGACCTAAAGGTGTCCTAAAAATGCCCCTATTCAATTGGGTTGCGTGTTGTGATGTATATTTGTATGTGGTAAGCAATATATATTTTTTTATAAGTATTAAATTATGTATATTATATATTTGAGTATGATGATAATTAATGTTTATTTATTAATATGGTTTATAGACTTTAAGAAAGTGAGAGATTAATTGACATTTTCTAATAGTTTATTTTTATGATAAAAAGAAGGGAGAGAAGCATTTCTAGATTAGTTGACTTAACAATTTAAGAAGGTTGAAAATGTGGTAAAAGTTTTGGAAATGAGAAAGGATGTGAGTAAGAGTCTCCCACTCTAAGATAAAGTGTTTTTCATCTTCATCCCTCTTAGTATCAGGAAAGTGACAGATTGTTGTCCCAAGGTGTTTTAGGAATTTACTAACACCTAGATTCATTTGGAAGATTATGAGAATTAGTTTTTATCTTGGCAATGCTCATTTTCTTCTTAGCACTAGTGAAGATTGAAATATAGTTTTGGTTAGCAAGCTTGGGGTTGATCACCTCCTTAGAATACCTTCGCTTCATTTTCCCCTTTAACGTCCCACAACTTATTCTTAAATTTCGAAGTAATAGTATTTTTAATATTATCCTTATTTTCCAAGATGATCTCCTTCTTTATCCCCCAAAGGTCGAGCTAAGACTGGACATCCATATGTAGCCCCACTTGAGTTGAAGGTGGGGGTTTTGGCTAGAGTTAGAAGCAATTTTGGGGAACTTCCTAGCTTCCATGTTGTAAATTTTCTTTAATATGTAGCCCCACTTGAGCTGAAGGAGGGGATTTTGGCTAGAGTTAGAAGAAATTTTTGGGAACTTCGTAGCTTCCATGTTGTAAAGTTTCTTCTTATAGATCAACAAGTAAACATAGTCATACTTTCAATAGAGAAAATAATAGTTTCAATCAAAAGGATAGGATAGGGAGTATTTCCTTTAATCTTAAGGTTGTAGGTTATAAATTGCTTTTGAATCAGCACAATCTTCCTCCAGGATTATCTAGATATACTACAACCTTAAACCTCACATCCATATAGAATAACATTGTTGACTAGATTATCAAAGAGAAATTTGTTTACTCCATACCCAAATATGTCAAGTTACAATTCTTTTCAACCTAGTAGTAAACTTTACAATTATATATATCTTAATTTGTCACATATTATTTACCATTTAATTCTATTCTCACATTTTGTAGATCTTCCATTTCATTCTCATTTTAATAAATCCCTTTTAATGAATTAAATTGAATAAATAGATAATTTTAAATTATATTTTAAAGAAATATGAAAAATTCATATTAACTTAAATTAATGACAAATTAAAAATATTAATTTTTTAATTATATAATTAAAAAAATTAACATAATTCAAAAATTGCTACATCGCTTCTTAATTTAATTAAAATAATTTTATATATTTTAATATAGGATATTTAATGCATGGCGCTGCATATTGCTTATCTTATAATTCTACTCATACTAAAAGAGTTGTCCTAGTGACCCATGGTTACCTTTCCATGCTGTTAATTTTCATTTTCAAGAGTCCTTTTCTTTGTGCATTTATGTTTTGAAAAACATATTGCATTAAGTGCTATTTATTTAATTAGATTGAAATATGATTTTAAATTATGTTTTAAATAAATATATTAAAATTATTTTAGTTTTATATTTATTATTAATTAAAATATTATTTAAAATATTTGATATATAAATATTTTTTTAGATATAGTAAATAAATCAAGAATTCAAAAGAATTTACATTTAGTGATGTGTTTCTATACATATTTAAATACAACTTGAGTAGGCCTAATGGTTAAGAGCATGTGTTTCCTCCTAAGAGGTCACAGGTTCAAAACTAGAGAGGGGTAGAATATGCATGACTTAGAAGTTCAAAACGAGAGGAGGGTAGAGTATGTATGCCTTCGTAGACTTAGAAGTTCAAAAACAGACGGGGGTAGAGTATGTATGCCTTCGTATTCTTATAAGTTCAAAACTAGAAGAGGGTAGAGTATGTATGCCTTCGTAGACTTAGAAGTTAAAAACCAAAGGAGGGTAGAGTATGTGTGCCTTCGTAGACTTAGAAGTTCAAACCAGAGGAGGGTAGAGTATGTATGCCTTCGTAGACTTAGAAGTTCAAAGAAAGAGGGGGGTAGAGTATGTATGCCTTCGTAGACTTAGAATTTCAAAACCAGATGGGGGTAGAGTATGTATGCCTTGGTAGACTTAGAAGTTCAAAACCAGAGGAGGGTAGAGTATGTATGCCTTGGTAGACATAGAAGTTCAAAACTAGAGGAGGGTAGAGTATGTATGCCTTGGTATACTTAGAAGTTCAAAACCAGAGGGGGGTACAGTATGTATACCTTCGTACACTTATAAGTTCAAAACCAGAAGAGGGTAGAGTATGTATGCCTTCGTATACTTAGAAGTTCAAAACAAGAGGAGGGTAGAGTATGTATGCCTTCGTAGACTTAGAAGTTCAAAACCAGAGGAGGGTAGAGTATGTATGCCTTCGTAGACTTAGAAGTTCGAAACCAGAGGGGGTTAGAGTATGTATGCCTTCGTAAACTTAGAAGTTTGAAACCCGAAGAGGGTAGAGTATGTATGCCTTCGTAGACTTGGAAGTTCAAAACCAGAGGGGGGTAGAGTATGTATGACTTAGAAGTTCAAAACAAGAGGGGGGTAGAGTATGTATTCCTTCGTAGACTTGGGAGTTCAAAACCTGAGGGGGGTAGAGTATGTATCCCTTCATAGACTTGGAAGTTCAAAACTAGAGGGGGGTAGAGTATGTATGCCTTCATAGACTTGGAAGTTCAAAACCAGAGGAGGGTAGAATATGTATGCCTTCTTAGACTTGGAAGTTCAAAACCAGAGGAGGGTAGAGTATCTATGCCTTCGTAGACTTAGAAGTTCAAAACCGAAGGAGGGTAGAGTATGTATGCCATCGTAGACTTAGAAGTTCAAAACCAGAGGAGGGTAGAGTATGTATGCCTTCGTAGAATTAGAAGTTCAAAACCAGAGGGGGGTAGGGGGGGGTAGAGTATGTATTCCTTCGTAGACTTAGAAGTTCAAAACGAGAGGAGGGTAGAGTATGTATGCCTTCGTAGACTTAGAAGTTCAAAACCAGACAGGGGTAGAGTATGTATGCCTTCATAAACTTAGAAGTTCAAAACCAAACCAGACAGGGGTAGAGTATGTATGCCTTCGTAGACTTAGAAGTTCAAAACCAGAGGCGGGTAGAGTATGTATGTCTTCGTAGACTTAGAAGTTCAAAACCAGAGGAGGGTAGAGTATGTATGCCTTCATAGACTTAGAAGTTCGAAACCAGAGGAGCGTACAGTATGTATGCCTTCATATAATTAGAAGTTCAAAACCAGAAGGGGGTAGAATATGTATGCTTAGGAGTTCAAAACTAGAGGAGAGTAAAGTATGTATGCCTTCATAGACTTAGCTATAAAATCGTTGTGCGCAATCTTTGAATTCGATAGACATTATATTATATTGAAAACTCTAACCTAGTGATAGACTTCGCTTAAAAAAAGACGATTTTGTTTGACCAATTTTGATGAGATATGGTGTAAATTAATGTGGGAAAAGTTATTGTTTACTTACATAAATATGTATTAAAATATTTTTATTAAAAAAAAATATTAAAATATTTTATTTATAATTTATATTCAAATCATTTTTAGTATTATTTTTACAATAATAAATTATAAATATTAATAATTTATATTAAAAGTTATTTATAACTTTAATTATTTTTTATTTGAGTAATTAAATTTATATTAAATATTTCATAACACAATTATTATTTTTATTAATTAAAATATATATTTTATCATATCTAAATAATAATAATTCAAACCATTAAATATATCTAAATATATATTTTATTAATTATGTTAAATCTAAGACTTTTGTGATTCATAATATAAAGAAATGTTTTGAAGATTAACTACATTAGTTGGTTCTAAACATCTACCAAATCTTAATTATATAATTAATCCAAAAGCCATTTATTATTATTAATTCTATTTAGTTGTGTTTGAGTATATAATATAATAATTTTATATACAATATGATATAAAAATATAATAGTTTTTAATATCATTAAATTGAAATGAGTCTCTCTCTTTTATTAAAATGTAAATATATTTAATTCATATAAACATCAAAACACGTATTCTATAATACATCCCACATTACTAAAATTAAAAAAACATAAAAATTCACTATATATGACTTTATTAGTAATAGTTTATATTATATGAATTAAAATATATACATTTTTAAATAAACAAAACATGTGACAAGATTGTTAACCATATAGATTTTCAACTTATAAATAGGATTTGTTACAACGGGTCAATATTTTAGTTTATTAATACCAAATAAGTAGACAATCATAATTAATTTCATATGACACTTGTTTATATAACATTTTTGGCAATTAATTAATTTAATTAAAATGATAAAAAAAATCTTCATTGCATTTAATATTGATTTTAACTTTTGATTTCTGACCACTATTAAAAATATTCTATAATATTTAATAAACATGAAATCTATAAAAACCACCTAATAATTATTAATTAAATTAAATTTTAGAAAACTTTATTACAAAATAAAACTATTTTAAAAAACATTTTTATATTAGTTTACCTCGCTCTTGCCCATTAAACTTCATGCCATTGTAACTTTTTAAAATATTTTAAAACCATATAAAGATCTCATTTTCTTGATAAAATTCAAAAATATTCACAAAATTAAACATAGAGTGACTTCAAATTTCCTTGGCAACAAATTCCAAAATATTTTCAAATTCTACCGTTTCAATAGGAATAGGAATGGTTACTCATGTCTATATGTTCTATAATATTCTCTAAAACAACAATCTAGTTAGCCTCAACTGATCACCATAGAATTCCTATAATTTCGATAGAGAATCAGGCATGGAGCTTCTCCGGACCTGTGTTGTGCAGGTAACCCTCCAGCTGCAACCTTTATTCAAGCGATCCATAACAACCATTCAGACCGATGACTTCGATCTTGAAAGCAGAATATTGATGTTTGGCCTGGAACATGAGTTCGCAGATGTTGCGTGGTACCCTGCTCAGAAAAAAGCCGTTTATAGAGTGGACGATCGAGTACCTGTTAATTCGCCGGGGGATGGAGTGAATGACTTCATAGGGTTTCGCCCTACTTCGACAGTGTTTCTAGTTGCTCTCAGGGAAGCAGGTAACATAACCCTAACATGGATACTCAGTTCAGAAATATAAATGTAGATATCAATATCACTTGTGGTTGATATAATAAAATTAAATTTTGTGTAATGGATTTGGATTTTTTTAATGTTTAGAATATAATAAGAGAATTGTGTAATGGATTTGGATTTTTTTAATGTTTAGAATGATTGTTTCATTTATCTCATGAACAAAAGAGCTGATGTATATAAATAGAGGAACCATCCCAAACAGTTTCATTATACAATTTCATTAAAAATATATTACACGATTCTCTTCCAAAAACAAAAAAAACTGATGTATCATAAATAGAGTTACCATTCGAAACAGTTCCATTGAAAATCCATTACACCATTCTCCTCCAAAAATATATTGAAAGTCTCTAATCACATAACTTAAATTTTCTTGCAGAGGTTGAAGAAGTGGCTAATAACGCCGAGGGAAAATGCGTTCTATCACAGATTCAGGTTTCTACCATTTTTGGAACCGGCACAGGACAAGAGAACACTGATTCCTTGTTTTTGGGATATCCAATGATTGGTTATCAGAACAAAATGCAATCTGCTGGTTCGTGTCTCAGTAGCCCGGAGGACGGACTTGAGACAATGTGTGGATGGGATCCTCGAATAAAAGGCTTATTCTACTTTCAGAATGGATTCAGCGTGGGGCTGTCGAAGATCCAGCAATTTCTTTTTGATATAAGAAAACTTCGGGACTTGATTCCGAGCAGCCTGTGTGGAATTCAACTTTACAATGGTATTCTGATGCGTTATGTAAAAGCTTCAAGTGCTTATTTAGGAAACCAAGAGGATTCAGTAGACCTCGATATTACTTACTATCGAGCCCATGATCCCAACACTCCCCGACTGTACGAAGATGTGCTGGAGGAAATTGAGCAAATGGCTGTAGTGAAATATGGAGCTCTGCCCCACTGGGGAAAGAACCGAAACATTGCGTTTGATGCAGTGATGAAAAAATATAACAAATACGAAGAGTTTCTAGCAGTCAAAAACAAATACGATCCTAAGGGACTTTTCTCCAGTGAGTGGACTGATGGTGTTCTGGGAGTAGAAAATGCGGGAGTGATTATAAAGAAGGATGGATGCGCTCTGGAAGGACTGTGCGTGTGCTCAGAGGATGCACATTGTTCTCCTGAGAAAGGTTACTTCTGCAGACCTGGGAGGGTGTACAAAGAGGCACGTGTTTGCAGACGAGAGGGAACTTGATAGACATTATATTGATAGACATTAATAATTATAACGTTGATTCTGGTTGATTTTGTATGCTTTTTCTTACTTAGTAGTGAAATAGCTATAAAGAAGTGGGATTAGAAGATGTCGGTCCTTGTACTACAAACAAAAACTCTCATACATTGATCAGTTTAATTTTGATCATAATCATAATATAAATTATCCATTTTTTTTTACTATGCTTCCATCTCTCCAGATTGTCAAACCTGAAATTTTGAGTACATTCAAACTACTCTTCCAACAACGAGCTGGCCAATCTTCACTCACACCTGCCACAAAGGTACATAAATGTGTTGGAGTTCATCAAATATTTGAAAATCTAGGATCACTATACTCAAGTTAAAACTAACATTAAAATACAAGCACATTAAAATACTAGCACATTATAATACTGAATAACATATGTTTATGAAAATTAAATATTTTAATTTTCTATTGGGTTTTGGTTAAATGGTGTGGGATTTTGGTTAAAAGATGATGAGGCTCGCGGGATTTTGGTTAAGCTGTGATGAAGTCTGCTATTATAGCACTTATCACAAGTTCAATTCTTTTTTCTCACTATTATAACACTCATCACAAAAAAAATGAAAAGTACTACCAAACTTACGAAAAAAAAAAAGTTAAATATTTTAATTAGTAAAACATTAAAGAGAGACATTTTAACTATAAATTAATTAATTTACAGTAAAATTATGTTTCACATTTTTATGTTATTAATTTAAACATGTATTTATTATATATAATATATAAAGCCAGAAAATATATTATAATTATTATAATTTATTTATCAAAACAATAATGAAAATATTTAATATTTATAAATACAAATCACACTTTGGCTTATCCCACTTAAAACTTTAATAAAAAATAAAAATAAAATTTATTCATATTTAATAAATATAAAACTAATTTATTAAATAAAAATCAAATAAAATACAAAAAAATTGTATAAACTTGATTTTAATTATATTAAATAATATAATTTAGTTTTTGTTTATTTTAAATTTCAAGACAGAAAAATTTAAAATTATAAAAACTATATAAATTAAATTAAATGGCATATAAAAGACAATAAAAATCTATTTATAATAAGCCTTAAAACACTTCATCTTACATTTTAAATTGGTAAAAAAAAATCAGAACAAATAATTAAATTATAATTTTGTTTAAAATGATTAATATGTAAAATATTTATAGCCTCTAAGGATTAGTTCAATTTGTATAGTTTTCATAGTTAAATCACTTTTGCTATTTAGAGGTTACTAATTTATCTCTTTTGACATTTTTTTAGCTTGGTACAAATAATAAGATTTTTAATCATAGAGATAGTTCATTTGTAAACAATACCATGACTTATCATTACTACATGATAGTATTAACCTTATTCAGAAAACAACATTAATATCCAAAAAAACACAACTTATTTTATATGACACTTGTTCGAAACATAACATTAGAAATAAATATTAACCTTTAATTTGTATATACTTTGAAAAATATTTAAAATAAATTAAATGTAAAAATAATCATTTTTACCATAATTTCGATCTAATTTCTTTATTTCATGTTTGAAAAATAGCGGCAAAAAATACCTTCACAACCGAGTGCGGATCTTTCAATACCTTTTGGTTGAATGGTTAATATGCATTTTTGGAAGCAGTGGTGATAACACCTTCCAATACGACAATTTCTCCTTTTATATTTTCAACTTGTTATATTTTCAAGTCAAATTTATTGAAAGAATCAGGAAATCCTTAAAGGCCGTAAAGGCACATATTTTTGTAAAATTGTTAACCTAAGGAATTAAATTCATAATTTTTATATTTAAAATGACCACTTTTGAAATAAAAATTTACACCTTTGAAGTCAAATATTACTTTTCTGGATTTGAAAGCTACATTATTTGGATTCTATAAAATTTATATTTCGCAATTTCAAAAACGAACATTGCCACTTTCTTTCAAGATTTAAGCCACAATTTCTTATTCTATATTTTGCCTATTCTTTTAAATTTAATCATTTTTTGAGGTTTTAAATAATAATATGTCAAACATACTATAACTAATATCAATAGTAGCACTAATATCAACCTTATCTTTCACAATGGTAATCAGTTCCACGTCAGCCTCATGTTTGTTTCAGCCTTTCTCTTAAGGCAGTTTTATTTGTAATGGAATTTCTTACAATTTTTTAATTTTTTTAAAATTTCTTACAAATTATAACTCACCGTGAAGATATTCTTTAACGTGTCCATCGCAGCGCGCAGCTAGCGATGTTTTAAATAGGTCCGTCCAGAGTCGCCAACTCTTCTTCGGGAAAACTAACTGTTATTTTGATGTATATTCATATATAGGTAGATCATATCTACATCGTTACCAGGATAATATCTGGAAGGATATGGAAAACAAAACAAAACAACCTATAAATAAATAAATAAATAAATAAATATATATATATATATATATATATATATATATATAAATTAAATTATATATATATATAGTTTACCAGGTTTTGGATCAATTCTTTGTTAAAATACTTTTTAATATAAAATTACTGGTTCAATTCTTCCTAAATCAAAATAATATTAGATATGATGATGATGCAGTCTTACCAACCTTATATATGTATATTAGTATCTAATGCATTATTACTCATACCTTAATTTTACTTTATAATTTCACTCTCACTTAAAAAGAGTCCTTAATCTTAATTTTTTATTAACATTTCCTTTGCACATTTATTTTATAAAAATACATATTTTTAAAGTGTGTTTTAATTAATTAAATTTGATAGATAATTTTAAATTATGTTTTAAATTATTTTCATAAATTTATTTGAATTCTAAATTTAATGTAAACAAAGATTGTAAAGATCAAAATTTTTAAAATTCATTTAATTTTAAAATGTTTTCATTTAAAAGATTTTTATCTTTTTCTTGATATGATAAATATAGAATTTCGAAAAATCTTATATCAATTCCTATATTATTAAAGAATTCAAAAAGTCGTATCTTGATTCTCATATTATTAAAGGTAATATCAAATATTAAGTTATATTAATTGATATTAAAAATATTATTTTAGTATTCCTTGATGGGGTGTCTTGTCACATAGCCAAATGGTGGTTGAGCGAGTGGGAGGGTCCAGCCTGCAGCCACGTGTCAGACTGGAGCATTAATACCTCGAATGTTTGAGGTGATGGCTATTCGTCCCGCGTTGTGTCACAGAGAGTGGAGGAAGATATCAAGGGAGACAAAGATGTAGAGCGCATTCAGTCATGGTTGGGCGATGGTGAGTGTTTGGTGGGAGAGACCACCATGTGCTACGACGTCTTCTCTCAAGCCATATATTCATCCTTACGCGCAGGGTGCGAGCCAAAGAAACAATGCAATTGTGAGTTGTTTATGGTTTTTTTTGCAACTATGGGATCCTGGAAGCTGGTCGTTGGATGTACAATTCACAGTGGTGGAGGTAGCCTCGACTCTACGGGTGGTGGAAGTGAAGCTCGTGGTGACTGTGGACAAGGAGAGAGAGTAGTATTGGAGCAGGTTCAGGTGGAGCTCCAGAGCAATTCTACTTTGGTGCACACGCTGGTACCAGAGGCCTTTAGCAAATAGAAGGAAAGGGGAGCCGACTCTTGGAATTGTGGTCGTAGCAAGCGAGTTGGTGGGCGTCGGTGGTAGGGGGAGGGTCGCTACATTGGTAATGTGGGAGGAAGTGAGGCATCCTATGTGGGTGAAGGTTGTTATTTCCCAGTGGGAATGTGGAGCAGGCTTAGGGGCTGAATGCCATGGCAACGAATAAAATCTCGTAGAGGTGGTCTCAGACGCAACATGGAGGAAAGAAGACCAAACGGGAAGTCGAGCTCAGACTCAGAACCTACGAAGAGCCAACATTCAGTGGCAGCGATAGTAGTTTCTCCATCCTATTCGCAGGGACAAGTCGAAGCTCCGGTCACCTTAGATGTGATATCAACCCAAATCTATGATATTCAACTTAATTTGGACAACATGAGGGAGAAAATGTATGAAGAATGCAATGAGATTATTTTTTATATAAATGATCCAGCACATGCCGAATGAAACTCTGGATGCTCTGGAGAGTCTACGATGTCACCTGAGGTGTTCCCATGACAATGTCTAAGTGCTGGAAATCTAGGTAGAACACATAGACTATCATGTCCATACCTACACAAATTTCTTTGCAATGCCGCCAGCGGCTCCTCCCAATTCATTGCCATGAATTTTTATGTTTTACTGTCAATTTTGTGCTAGAAATAACCATCGCCACTATTTTTCGTTGCATGCACTAAAGACTTTTGGTTGTGAAGCCCTTGGCCTAGTTCTCTTTTAAGCTTGGGTTGGTTAGATGTAATACAACGATGTTGTTGTGTTTTGTACATTTTGAAATCATAATATAAATATGTTTTTTACGGACAATATATATATATATATATATAATTTTACTATTAATATTTATTCTAAATATAAAACAACATAATTGGAAATCAAATAAATTGTATATTAATGATTGATCTGAAATAATGATGTACACAATGTACATATAAATACATAATGAAATCGTTGATTCATTTTCTAGGTTTTCTGCACTCTAATAACTACTCATCAAAACATAAACCTAATCCCAAGGATTAGTTGTCTAAGATTCACCCCTTAATCTGAAGAGATGTATCAAAGTCGAAAAATGAGAGCTCAAAATGAAAAATACATCTTATCCAATAGTTGAATTCCTTTCAGAAATGGTTTTCAAGGATAACCACAAACATAAGATGATGGATTTTAAAATAAAACCACAAACGATACCCATGTCCGAAACCTTCATAGAAGTTCTCACACGAATCAAAAATTCCAGCTCTGTAGACCATTAACGTAGTTCCCTGAACAATTCTAAATCTGGAAGTGCTCATCCACAAAAAACTCATTCAAAAAAACTGATGTCTCTCTGGCTACAACTCTAGCTCTAACTAGTACAAGTTATGGAATAGGCTCACTTGTGGATCTTTGACATATGCTCGCTTGACAAATATTTGAACCTGTGGCAAACCATCAAAAATTCCCTCCTTGTCACATATAGGGTAAGAAGGTGAAGCATTCTTTATCATTGCAAGGTTGGTTAACACTCTCGAACAAATCCTGCAATATGAACTATAAATCTTCTTGCTTGTTTTTGACCAATCCCAAGAAGAATCCATCCAGAATTTAGTCTCTTTTACAGTAGTATTCTTTCTGGAACATATGTTTAAATGGTGATTGCGCTTTCCATAATGCTCACACGGGTGAAGATCAAAAAATTGATCTTTCACATGTCCAACTCTATTACACTATTGACATTAATCAATTTGTTTTGGAACAACATCATCCATAAATCCAACACTACAAAATTGTATAGGTTTATAAAAATCAAGGATACAAAAAGATACATCTAGGACATCCTTGTTATATCCCAAACTAGTTCTATGTTTTCTATATGTAATTTATTCCCACTACCTTGTAAAGGTTTTGGGAATGATAGAATTCACATATGTATGAAAATGACTCTCACAAACACTTGCCTAAACATGATTTTCCGGTGCACCCAGATTTTCTCCTAATGTGGCCTAATTAATCTTTGACTATTGTTTCGAATTAGGATCGTCTCGTTGTACTTGAGACTCAATCTCGAGAAATTCAACTATATCCAGTGCATTATATAAATGAAATTTAATATCAACAACACTTACTTTTCTGACATTTATATTTTCACCAACATTGGAACTAATGACATTTTTCAATATCTAACACATTTTTAATTTGAGCCATTTTACTCAATCTTGGGTGTCAGGTTTAACAGAAAATCCACTTGTTTTACAACGTAAAATAAATAAAAAAACTCATCATATAAAAAATAGTAACATGTTCAAATAAAAGTTGAATTGCTGTAAACTAAATATCCTCTTCTTGCTACCCAATTAGTGTAGTGAATATCACACCTTCCAAAATTAACTTCCATTTTGTTTTGTAAAAATAAAATTATCAAGCGCAAATATTTGAACTTGTGCCCTTATGATATTTAATGATCTCTTCTAGCTGCAATGACTATTTTCCTTTATTGATTTTGTACTCATAATTTCTTCAATCTAACCCAATTTAAATCAATGCTTAACAAAAATCAAAACTTGATGTTAACTTGTTGTGCCACGCAACACTGACTTCAAGAGGCAAAAAGTAATTCTGAAATTCCAAGCTTCTTTTTTTTGATGGGTGGTTATTCAAGTTCATGTGGGACCATAACTTCATATTGTACTTATATTCTTATTGGTTTCATATTTTTCAACAAATAATTTGCATTTCTTGTCATAACTACTCACAAGTGTGTATATGTCAACTCATAACCAACAGTATGCAATATCTTTAATCATAAATTTATAGGGGAAAATAATTGAAACATCATGCAGTAATATGTCAAGTATATTACACAAAGTATGGCTCCAACACTAGTATCCCATCCACTGATTATGAATGCATAAGGGAAACACAAGACACTAGTCCCAGCAATTGATACAATAATAATTCCAAAGGATTGTTCGATCCCTTCATAGTAGTTTTGATCTTATCGAAGTCCAAATTAGTGCAACAAATAAAATGATATAAATTAATTTTCAATGGAGGGCATATAAATTCAACTTTTTCTTAGTTACACAGTAAACAATGTCATAGGGATCAATGCAGAAACCACAATTGAGCAAAAATTGAGAAGACTCAAAGATTAATATATCATTTTTTATGCAGATGGAGACAACCCCAAGTTAAAAAAAAAATAAAAATCAAACGCATTCGAAACTCCTCCTTTGCATAAATGATTGTCACTTCAAATTTTCTAGATCAGGTTCAATTCAAGCTTCAACGCGTGTCTGTAAATGACTATCTAAGATATGACCAGTGGAAACACGCATAAAAAAAATCAAAATATTTGAATTATGCCATAGCATACGGGAACAAAGATGATAGGAAATACACTTCAACAATTGCAAAAAGCAGGCAGAGAAAGCACGGAAACACTCCACTTACCTCAACATGCGTCCTCCTCTCAATTCATTTGTGTTTCACCAGAGGTTCAGAACTGCATCAGTTAGCACTACAGCACTGGCTGGCTGCTATATGCCCTAAGTGAAGAACATTTCATTCATGGCTTCTATTATGAGATTTCAAAGGTTTGAAGTATATGTTATATGACCCACTGACTCACCAACACTCATTTGAAAGGGACTAACTATGTTGCAGTGCCAACTCCTCCATGTAAGGGTGCATTGCAGTGCACTTTTCAACACTTAAGGGTGCGTTGGTCACCTAGAAGCAGAATTCTCATTGTTCCAGGAATCTCCACATGGCTAGTGCCTTCTAGAAGATTCCGTAGGTGTCATACCTTGAATCAAACTGTCCATCTAACACCTCTGAACTTGGAAACATGTCTTGCCTATTATTAGAAAGTTATTCATTGAGAAACTATCATCTGTTTCACTATAAATTGAGCACTCATCCTAGTTCTAGTAAGGAAGAATTTTGGTAATGTTATGTTGTTGGATTCTCATTTGATAAGAGAGTGAAAGTACTAATATGCTACTAAGATGATGATGGATCTGATGAGGTTGGAATGAAGTTAGATCAGGTTGACAACAAATTGATTCATATTGGTTGTAGGGTGAAAATGTGAAGTTGGGCTACACTTTTGTGAGAATCGGGAGTGAAATTTTTTTTTCCTCAATAGTTCGGCTAAACTTTCTCAAACGTTCGGCCGAAATATTAAAGAGTTTGGCTGAACTTTTTGATAAATTTCAGTTGAACTCATTCCGCCATTTAGATTGATGACATACTGACGGCGTTGGCAAACAGAATTTTGGCCGAAGATGGGAAAAACGGCAACAAAAGTTCGGCCGAACTCATTTTTATAAATATAACACCTGTGAACTATTTCTAGTTTCACATCTTTTTTGCGTGTTACTGTGCTCATTTTCTGTGGCGCTGCTACTACTCTGTTGTGTTGCTGCTTTGTTCTTGCTCTGAGGTGCGTTGTTGTTGAATTTTTGCTGCTTTGTTCCTGCTCTAAGGTGCGCCGCTGTTGAATTATGGCTGCTATGTTCCTGCTCTAAGGTGCGCCGATGTTAAATTGTTGCTACTCTGAGGTGCGCCGCGACAACATTAAGCGAATTTCCAGGTAAGTAATCATCCCGTTTCTAAAGCATAGATTTTCCTCTACAATGTTTTTAAATTGTATGTTTATTCAAAGAGAATGGAAATGTGTATCTTGAATATCTAGCCTAGTTATGTAATTGTTTTGATATATGTTTTTTTTTTAATAGTGAAACAATACACCTATTAAAATAATGGTCACATGTTTGATAACAGTACAAGTGATATAAGGAATAGATGTGTATTGAGGTCTATGTTCCCTATACTACGGATTAATGGTTACACTTGGTTACTGGTTACTGGTTACGGATTACTGGTTACTCTATCAAATAATGAATGGCAGTAAACACCAATTAATAGGTAGTCATTCCCATGGGCTTAGTCATATGCACGTGTAATTAAATAGTCTTCAATAGTCTTGGCATGCAGTAAGAATATATAGTTTTGTGTATGGTCTAGCAAGAAGCACCCGGGTACAGGGTGCTCTTCTTTGTATAGGTTTTAAATAATTTTAGATTCTGTGTATCTTGAATATGTAGCCTAGTTATGTAATCGGTATGATATATGTTTTTTTTTTTTTTATAGCGAAACACTACACCATTATATATTACCAACTGAACTCTTGTAGTTTTTCATTGATATTTTCAATCAAAAAAATCAAAACACTTTAGTTAAGAGGAGAAAAACAAGTTCGGATCTGAGTTGGACCTGTAGCTAGTTGTATGAAATTTTGGACCTGTAGCTAGTTCTATGAAATCCTTAGATATACACTAGACCTCAGTTTTGTGGCCTGTTTTGTGAAATCTTGTTTCTATAACTAGGATCATATTTATTTTTTGGACCTATTGAGGATGAATAGTTCTGTGGAATTTTGGATCTGCAACTAGTACTATACCCTAGACCTATAGCTAGTTCTATGAAATTTTGGGCCTGCAACCAGTAACAGAAATTAGATATGTAGCAGACCTCATTTTTGTGGCTTGTTCTGTGGAATATTTTTTCTGTAACCAGGATCATATTTTAGACCATGAGGCAGATTTTTTAGTCCACTCAACTCTCCTTAATATTTCTCTTCAACCCACTTTCTAGGCATACCTTGAGAATACATTAAGGCTCTCAAAAATATTATTTGGATGCAATTATTGGAGTTTACAAGTAAACTTTGATCAGTCCCTAAAGTGTATTGAAGAGTCCTTTTTGAAAGCAAGCTTGGAACAATCTCATTCATTATTTTTCGAACTTGTTCAGGATGAATAGTTCTGTGGAATTTTGGGTTTGCAACTAGTACTATACCTTGGACCTGTAGCTAGTTCTATGAAATTTCGGGCCTGCAACCAGTAACAGAACTTAGATATGCAACAGACCTCATTTTTTTGGCTTGTTCTGTGGAATCTTGTTTCTGTAACTAGGATCATATTTCAGACCATGAGGCATAATTTTTAGTACACTCAACTCTCCTTAATATTTCTCTTCAACCCAATTTCTAGGCATACCTTGAGCATACATTAAGGCTCTCAAAAATATTATTTGGATGCAATTATTGGAGTTTACAAGTAAAATAAATAATTACTCCCTGAAGTGTATTGAAATTCCTTTTTTAAAGTAGGCTTGGAACAATCCTTTGAATATTTTTGAAAGGAACTGTGGAAAACAACCTTGACATGTGAAGTTGATAGACACTAAGAAAAATATCATTTGGAGTAGTTTAATTACTATTGAATGGTATATTGTTGAGCCCTAGTACAATCATCATTTGAGAAGAAAAGTAGCATTCCTTGTGTGCACAATCATGATTAAAGATCGAGAAGACATAGTTGAATACCTAATGGAACAACCTATTGAAGAAAGTTGTGGCTTGTCGTGAAACATCACCAAAGTATTATTGAAAGATCTTTGAAGTTTTCACCCTTGAATAGATGCCCCCCTCATCTTCATTCTCTTTTATAATGCCGTGAACTGTACTATTGAATTGTGTAGCATATATTAAGGAATTTTTTTTAAATCAAATATTTTAGTTTGAAATTTCTTATATACCTAGGTTTGCACTTCCCTAAATTTTTGAATGCAAATATAATTCTGTGTATTCATTTTTTTAGGTTTGCACTTCCTTGAATTTCTGAATGCAAATATAATTTTGTGTACATTCATTTTTTTTAATTGTTTCTCTGCATTTTGTCCCTTTTCCCCCATAAGTTCTCAATGTTCATGTACATCTATTTTTTATTTCTGAAAACATAAGACATAATTCTGTTTATCCATTTTTTTATTGTTTATTGTTTATGTGCTAGGAAAGTTCATCAATTTGATAGATGTGTTATTGGAATATTCAGATGATTTCGGTGCTATTAATATAATTTCTCTACTTACTTCACTCTATTTTCATATTGCATATCATTATTCTTAACCTCTTATTTTTCTTCTTTTAAAACAACAAAACACAACCCATATATTTCAATAAAATAAATGGAATGGTATCTATATCTGATTAACCTTATTTTCCATGTTTTTTCCCAAAAAAAAATTTTAATTTCCATTTTTTCTAAAAATTAATAGCCTAAATAGTATAAATTATTTTTACATTAAAATTTGCCAAATTTTAAAATAGAGACTATACAAAATTATTAGTTTCTAAACTTTAAAACAAATTTCCAACCTTAAAATTTTCCTTGCTCACATAGAATTTTGAACTTCCATAGGATTTTAGTCTGTTGGTTGAGTGTTAACTTCTACAAGTTCTAAAGGTAGAGTCTGTAAAGGGCAAGGTAGCCTCTAGATCTCATCTTTTCTCAAAGGTGACATATCTAGTAAATGCCCCTATAGTCAATTTTTGTAGCAGATTTAAATAGAGGTTCTTCAGTTTAATAGATCCATAAAACAAAACCACTTTAAGGAAAACTGTGTACATGTGTCATTTCTCCCATAAATTCTTAGGCATCATTTTTAAAGCATGTACATGTCATGTTAGCTTTCTCCCATTAACTTTAAAGCATGTTTTTTGTAAGTGCATAAAATAATTTTGCAAACCATGTAAATGTCATTTCTCTCAAGCTTTAAGGCCTAAAAATTGAACCTAAAGTGGCTGAACTCGCATAGAATTTTGAGCTTCCATAGGATTTTAGTCTGTCTGTTGAGTGTTAACTTATACAAATTCTAAAGGCAAAGTCTGTAAAGGGCCAATAGCCTTTGGATCTCATCTTTTATCAAAGGTGGCATATCCAGGAAATGCCCCTACGGTCAATCTTTGTAATAGATCTAAATTGAAGTTCTTCATTTTAATATCCATTAACCTCAACCACTTTAAGGAAAACTGTGTACACATGTGTCATTTCTCCCATAAATTCTTAGGCAAAGTTTTTAAAGCATACATGTCATGTTGGCTTTCTCCCATTAACTTTAAAGCATGTTTTTTGTAAGTGCATAAAATAATTCTGCAAACCATGTAAATGTCATTTCTCTCAAGCTTTAAGGCCTAAAAATTGAACCTAAACTGGCTGAACTCTCATAAGATTTTGAACTTCCATAGGATTTTAGTCTGTCGGTTGAGTGTTAACTTCTACAAGTTCTAAAGGTAGAGTCTGTAAAGGGCTAGGTAGCCTCTGGATCTCATATTTTCTCAAAGGTGACATATCCAGTAAATGCCCCTACAGTCAATCTCTGGAATAGATCTAAATAGAAGTTTTTTATTTTCATATCCATGGTCTCAAACAATGAGGGTGAGAAAAAACCTTTTATATTCAATGTAAAACACATGCATTAACATATAATTGTGATATTTTCCCTTCTTTCCAACATAGTCCATCCTTCTAGAAAATTCCCTCTTAATGAAGCAGATATATTCATAGTGATCCATTGATATTTGTTCACCAACAACTATTACATTTTGGACTTATATAACTCAAAACTATGCTCATTGAATTTATGTATCTATATCTTTAAACTACTTGAAACTATTTTATTACACCATAGGAATCATTTCAAGAAAAACACATTAACCATAAAAGTTTCTCATTGAAACCAAAAGTGACTTGATACGAAACATAGGTTTAACCTTATATAGTTAGTTGTTTCAAATAGATTTTTAATAAAATGAAAAATATTCAATGTAAAACACATGCACATTAACGTATAATTGTGATATTTTCCCTTCTTTTCAACTTAGTGGACATCCTTCGAGAAAAATCCCTTTTAATGAAGCGGATATATCCATAGTGATCCACTGACATTTGTTCACAAACAACTATTCCATTTTGGACTTTTATATCTCAAAACTATGCTGATTGAATTTATGCATCTATATTTTTTAACTACTTGAAACTATTTTATTACACCATATGAATCATTTTGATATATCTCCCATTTTAATGGGGTGTATCACATTTCGAGAAAAACACAAATTAGCCATAAAATTTTCCCATTGAACCCAAAAGTGATTTTATACAAAACATAGTTTTTAACCTTATATAGTTATATTATCCTAGGTCAACCATAATTTCTTTAATTTTTTTGGAATTTGTGTCGGGGGCGTGATTTATAGTAATTAGTATAGCTGAAATGATTGATTTTTTCTTGGTTGGGTAAATTTTGATAGAACACATACATAAATATTCCTAAATAATTTATTATGGTATTGTACATTGATGCTTCCTGAAATTTATTAGGGTTAGGTTTGTCATTCCACTAAAAATTGTCAACCTGTAGGCAGTAATAAACTCCCAAATCTTTATCTTTATTTTGAAGGGTGGTTAGTCCATATTGCCAAATACTGGTCATTAGTGCCATAGTGCCATATTCTTAGGTGTCGGCTTGTCAATTCTATGTTATCAATATGGTTTTTGGTCAATTCCATCTTCTCAAGGTGAGAGTTAGTCTACTTAATTGATTCGTAATGACGTGAATGTGATAAATATTATAAGCTAGGTAAAGTAACTTAGAGAAAGAAAATTTATAATAATTCTATATGATAGGCATGAAGTTAAACAATTGATTTTCTTTTGAATAACTCTATTATTATTTGAAAATTTTAAGTGAAGTTAAATAACTATATAATTAAGTTAATTGTTGATTGTATTTTCAAAATACTCTAAAATATAGATGAATGTTTTTAGGAATAATAACATCAATAGGATTTAGTATTTGGTCGAAGTTTCCACCCATCTAATGTGGTTCACTTTATAAATCACATTAGATGGTTTGAAATGTAGGTATTTGGTCTAAGTTTCGAACCATCTATGTGGTTCACCTTATGAACTACATTAGATAGTTCAAAATATTGACCAAATTCTAATGATATGATTAATACTAAAAACATTCATCTACATTATGGATCACAAAAATGTTAAATCAAACATTCCAAACTCTATTATCAATACAAAAATTCCAACCTGAATATAACCTGCTCAAAACCCCTAGATCTAACTGCTTTGAACCCATAAGAACTCCTTTCACTACGTTTGGGGTGGTATTGAGATCTAATAATCTCATGTGTGAGAAAATCCAGAAAAGTATGAACTTCGTCGTACTTTTCATTCAGGGGCAGAAACCATGAAATTCCTAAGCTAATCCATCGTGCCGAGGGACACAATTTTAAATATTTCCCAGCCATGGAAGCCGCAAGCCATAAAAAATTTAGGAAAAGATGATGCAGAATGAAGGGAACCAGATGATGTAGAATACATAGCGTGCAAGCCTTCCTCTCGTATTATGGCACTGTAATCTATCCGAATGAAAAATTAGGCTTGGGGTGTAGTATTTGGGCAAAAAAAACCAATCACGGGGGACATTGAAAAACTTTGTCGTCGTTCAGCGCAGGGTGCCTAACACTGTTCCAAAAGCACGCAAGTTGCTAAGATGACTTGAAAGTACGTTGATCCACAGTAAACCCGCGTTTGGTATGCATGTCTAGATGATGCAATGAGACGAGCTCACACCAGAATTCATTTGTTTGCCACTACTTTGTTATTCTTAGTAACTCTTAGAGAGGGATTTCAAGAGTAGGAAGACTTCGTTGAAGTATCTTTTTTTCTCCTAAACTACCGTGTACTTTACATCGTTGACCAATAAAACATGCCTTCAGAGTCCATTTGTTTGTTGGCCTACTAAGTAACTAACAATTCCGGCTTTAATAATCCATTCAGATTTCGATGACGTCCATCAAGATGCGACGTATTCAAATTTCTCATTCATAGGATTTATGTTGATCTCGTCATCAACTTCGACGATGTGGTTTCCATCTCAGAGCCCGGCGAGGTGAATTCGTAAGCGATCTTCTGGCCCTTATTATTCAATTGCGTTGTGCGTTGTGATGTATATTTCTATGGAGTAAGTAACATAGATTTTTTTTTGGTCCCATTATTAAATGTCGCATAATGTCATATACATATATGAGCATGTCTACTCATATTAATAGTAATATGGTTTATAGAACTGGTTTATAGAACTTAAGAAAGTAAGAGATTATTTTTATGATAAAATAAAAAGGGAGAGAAGTATTTCTAGATTTGTTCACTTATTAAATGAAGAAAGTTGGAAATGTGGCCAAAGTTTTAGAAATGAGAAAAGAGAAAGTTTCTTTTATCTGCATCCTTCTTAGTATGGGGAAAGTGACAAATTGTTGCCCAAGGTGTTGTGGGAATTGACTAACACCTTGTTTCACTTCAAACCTCATGAGAATTAGATTTGATCTTGGCAATGTTCATTTTCTTCTTAGCAGATAATATAGTTTTCGTTAGCAAGATTGGGGTTGATCACCTCCTTATAATACCTTAGCTTCATTTTCCCCTCTAACATCCCACAACATATCCTTAAATTTGGAAGTAATTTAAGGAAGTAATAGTATATTTAATATTATCATTATTTTCTAAGATGGTCTCCTTGTTTAGCCCCCAATGATCGAGTTAAGACTTGACATCCTTATGCAACCTCACTTCCTTATTTTCTAAGATGATCTCCTTCTTTAGCCCCCAATGATCAAGTTAAGACTTGACATCCTTATGCAGCCTCACTTGAGCCGAAGGTGGGGGTTTTGCTAGAGTTAGAAGCAATTTTGGGGAACTTCCTAGCTTCCATGTTGTAAAGCTTCTTCTTAAACATCAATACATAAACATATCCCTGCTTTCAATAGGAGAAAGACTAGTTTCAATCAAGAGGATAAGGTAGGGAGCATCTCCTTTAATATTGAGGTTGTAGGTTATACATTGTTTTTGAATCAAGTGCATCTTCCTCCAAGATTATCTACATATACTGCAACCCCAAACCTTACATCCATACCTAGATATTTGTCCACTTACAATTGTTTTCAACACCATAATTAACTTTACAATTAAATATAACTTAGTTTATTACATATCTTTTAGTATTTAATTTTATTCTCACTACTTTTTTTTTGTAACTTGGGTACGACTACATCTTTGTCATCATGGCCAAAGACATCATCTTGATTAGGGCAGGAAATTGAACCGGTGAATTCACATCAAGAAGTGCTTTAACAAGGCACCCGATCACCATCTATTCAAGACCTCGTGGACTATTCTCACTACTTGTTAATATTTGTTTTCATTCTAGGTATATGTTTTGAAAAAAACATGTTTTATTAAATACCTTTCTTTTAATGAATTTGATTAAATAAATAATTTTAAAGTATTTTCTAGATAATGAGAAAAATTCATGTTAACTTTAAACTAATGATAAATTGAAAAGATTAAAATTATTTCATTATTTAATTAAAAAAATTAACATAATAAATCAATAATTCAAAAATTCTTACATCAATTCATAATTTTAATTAAAATAGTTTTGTATATTTTAATTTAGGGTATTTAAATCATGGTTACTTTAATTTTTTATTTTATTATTCTACTCATACTAAAAGAGTTGTCCGAGCGACCCATGGTTACCTTTACATGTTAAATTTTATTAAAGAATTATATTGAAATATTCCCTTTCCATGTTGTTACATATTATTTAAAATAAATTGAAATATAATTGATATTGAAAATTTAAATTTGATAGATATTATATTATATTATATCGTCTAAATTAGTGATAGATTTAGCCTTTTTTTATACATTTTTGACAATATCTAATTTGTAAATTAATCTCAGCATTTATTTCTCTTTTTTTGTTTTACCATAAAAACAAGATTTTGAATAATCAAACTTAGATTCTTTCTCCTCTCTTAAGGTCCAAATTAATCTAAGCACTCATTTCCTTTCTGTTTGACCATAGAAACAAGGTTTTGAAGAATCAAATTTAGATCATTTCTCCTCTTTTAAGGTCCAATAAACTGCATTAGTTTTAACGAATGGTAACCACCACCATCGTCATCATTAAAAATATATATATTAAAATATGTTATTTATAATTTATATTAAAATATTATTTAATATTATTTTTAAAATAACCATTATTTATAATTATAATTTATATATTTACCATTTATGAATATTAATAATTTATATTAATATTTACTGTATATATAATTTAGTTTTAATTATTTTTTTATTTAAATAATTATATTTAAATTAAATACTTCATAACATAATTATTATTTTTCATATATATATATATATATATATATATATATATAATCACTAAATAAAAATACTATAAACAATTTAATATCAAACAAACTTAATTCTATTTAGTAGAGTAAAAATATAATAAATTTAAATATCATTAAGTCACTTATATATATAATCTTATAAATTAAATGATTGGCAAACACTGATAACCATAAAATTATAATAAATATAAAAACTCATATTTTATGATACATACCATATTACCAAGATTAAAAAAACATAAAAGTTAACTAATATATAATTTTATTAGTAATAGTAGTATAAAAAAATATTATGAGTTAAATATATATTCATTTTAAAATAAATAAAACATGTGACGGGGTTATTTACCATAGAGATTTTGGTCCACATGTGGATGGGATCCTCGAGATTTTAAGACTGTACGAAGATGTGCCGGAGGAAATTGAGCAAATGGCTCTAGTGAAATATGGAGCTCTGCCACACTGGGGAAAGAACCGAAATATTGCCTTTTGATCCAGGGACTTTTCTCCAGTGAGTGGACTGATGGTGTTCTGGGAGTAGGAAATGCGGGAGTGGTCATAAAGAAGGATGGATGCGCTCTGGAAGGACTGTGCGTGTGCTCAGAGGATGCACATTGTTCTCCTGAGAAAGGTTACTTCTGCAGACCTGGGAGGGTGTACAGAGAAGCACGTGTTTGCAGACGAGAGGGAACTTGATACTAGTGTTTTTTTTATTACATATAGACATTATATTGATTCATTCTGATTTCTTAATAATTATAACGTTGATTCTTTTATACTATGAGGATTTTTATATTTTAATGTTTATACTGCTGGTAGAGTTTGTATGTTTTTTTTACTTGGTAGTCAAATAGCTTCGGAAGAGGTTCGTACTGGTACAACTCTTATACATTGATCAGTTTATTCTTGATCATAAAATTAAATAATAATAATTATTATTTATTTTTTTACTATGTTTTTATCTCTTTAAATTGTCAAACTTAAATTTTGAATACATTCAAACTAATTTTCCAACAACTAGTTGGCCAATCTTCACTCACACCTGCCACAAAGGCATTTCTAGACATAAATGCATTTAAGTTAATCAAATATTTGGAAATCTACGATCACTATATTCAAGTTAAAACTAACATTAAAATACAAAGCACATTATAATATTGAATAAGATATGTTTATTAAAATTAAATATTTTAATTGTTGGTGGGGTTTTGATTAAAAGGTGTGGGCTTTTGGTTAAAAGGTGATGAGATGAATTATTATAACGCTCATCACTAGTTCAATTCTCTTCTCCCACTGTTATAGCACTCATCACTATAGTAAACATATGTTTCATATTTTTATGTTGTTACTTTAAACGTGTATTTATTTCATAACAAGTACTAAATTATAACTTTGTTTAAAATAATTAGTTCAATTGGTATATTCTTCATAGTTAAATCACTTTTACTATTTAGAGGTTACTAATTTATCTCTCTTGACATTTTCCTACCTTGGTACAAATAACAAGATTTTTAATCATAGAGAAGGTTCTAGGATTTGCTATAATAAGATTTTTAATGATGGAGATAGTTTATTGTAAATAGGATTTATTACAATACCATGGTTTATCATTACTACATGGCTAAGAAAACACTGCTCATTTCATATAATACTTATTAAAAAAAAAATCATTAACACCCAAAAAAACACAACTTATTTTATATGACACTAGTTCAAAACATAACATTGGAAATAAATATTAACCTTTAATTTGTATGTATTTTTAAAAATATTTAAAATAAATTAAATATAAATATCTAATTTCTTTATTTCATGTTTGAAAAATAGCGGCAAAAAATACCTTTACAGCCCAGTGTGGATCTTTCAATACTTTTTGGTTGGATTGTTAATATGCATTTTTGGAGCAAAAAAGAGGCAAGCAGGGGCCGAGCTGGTGTTCGCTTTGTAAATCTGCAGAAGAAACGCCTCTCCACCTTTTTCTCCTATGTCCTTTTAATGTTAGTCTCTGGACAGAATCTCTGCGCTTGTCCAACATTCCCTTGAGGTGGAATGGGGATGGTCTTCTGCAAGCATGGGAACACTGGTGGCAGGAGGCGTCGGATGATAAAATCAGGGCCTTTCCACTTTTAATTGCCTGGGGTACTTGGTTAGCTCGAAATAGGGCTATTTTCAATGAGACTACCTTTCCGATAGCAAATCTGGCAGCTGAGGGAGTTGCTATTTTTGACAGCATACCAACGCCTGCTGACAAAGGCCCTGTTCGTATTGTACAGCCGGAAACAATCAATGATTCCCTTCCTTGGGCATATTTCGATGGTGCTTCTGATATCAATGATACCTGTGGTGCAGGGCTGGTTATCAATCTCTCAGCTGAAAATTCCTTTCGAGCCTCTGTTGGCCTTGGGCAAGGGTCTAATAATTTCGCAGAACTTAAAGCACTCCATTTGCTTCTTTGCTGGCTTATTTCTAAACAGATTTATCAGATTCAGATCTTTGGTGATTCTAGGAATGTTGTCAACTGGTTTAATGGGAGTCATCAATGCAGACATTTTCTTCTTCTTCCTTTACTTAAGGAGATTCGTCGTCTTAAATCCTTTTTCACGAAGATTTATGTTGTTCATATTTACAGGGAAATGAACCAACAAGCAGATATCTTATCTAAAGAAGGTCTACAACTCGCTTTGGGGTCCTGGGCAGTAGTGGAAGTAGTAAATGGGACTGTTCAACCTCATGAACAGCCTCTTTTTGTGTAACTTTTTCAGCTTATTTTCAGTATTGTACAGTGGACCTTTATAAACATATGTGTTTTTTGATAGTATCTTGGGTCCTGAACTGTTTCCCTTATGTAAGGGGGTTCTGGGCCCACTTTTTGTTTTTATTTATGGTTTTATGGGGCTGGGATAGTTTTTACTGCCAGTCCTTTTGGGTGCTGGAGCATCTCGTTTGCATTGACTCTTACTGCTCTCATGTTGATGAGCATAAAGAGCTGCATAGATGCTTAAGCTGTGATCTTTGTGGTTTTCTCTTGGGCTGCTAACATCTTCATCAGATGGGAAGCAGCATTGATTGCATTCTCTTTCTAAAGGGAATGACTGTTTTGTTTTCAGAAATGCTTGGCATATGTTCAGAGACTATCTATATTAATAGAAAGTTCGTTTTTTTCTGTGGAAAAAAAAAATATTCATTTTTGGAAGCAGTGGTGATAACACCTTCCAATACGACAATTTCTCCTTTTATATTTTCAGCTTGTTATATTTTCAAGTCTAATTTATTGAAAGAATCAGGAAATCCTTAAATGGCATTATTTGGATTTTATAAAATTTATATTTCGCAATTTCAAAAACCAATATTTCCATTTTCATTCGAGATTTATATTAAGAGTTTTATAACTAAAGCCACAATTTCTTATTCTATATTTTGCCCATTCTTTTAAATTTAATCATTTTTTGAGATTTTAAATAATAATATGTCAAACATGATATAACTAATATCAACCTTATCTTTCACAATGGTAATCAGTTCCACTTAACCCAACCTTGTTTCAGCCTTTCTCTTAACTCAGTTTTATTTGTAATGGAATTTCTTACAATTTTTTTTTAATTTTAGAGTGCCGTGCTTTTTCATACAGAAACATGAGCATGAGTCTTTAGGAATCCATTCAAGATTTTGATAACACCTCTCAAAGGTCATGTATGAAAATGTCGCATTCAAAGGATTTATGATGATGTCATCATCACCGTGAAGATATTCTTTAACGTCACACTTGAGGGTTTCCATCGCAGCGCGCAGCTAGCGATGTTTTAAATCCAGAGTGGCGAACTCTTCTTCGGGAAAACTAACGATTATCATTCAACTGTTATTTTGATGTATATTTATATCTAGGTAAATCATATCTAAATCGTTACCAGGATAATATCTGGAAGGATATGGAAAACAAAACAAAACAACCTATATATATATTGCAATATTTCTAAATTGAAATTAAATTATATATATAGTTTACCAGGTTTTGGATCAATTTTTTGTTAAAATACCTTTTAATATAAAATTACTGGTTGAATTCTTCCTAAATCAAAATAATGTTAGATATGATGATGATGCAGTCGTACCAACCTTATATACGTATATTAGCATCTAATGCATTATTACTCATACCTTAATTTTACATTATAATTTCACTCTCACTTAAAAAGAGTCCTTAATCTTAATTTTTTATTAACATTTCCTTTGCACATTTATTTTATAAAAATACATATTTTTAAAGTGTGTTTTAATTAATTAAATTTGATAGATGATTTTAAATCATGTTTTAAATAATTTTCATAAATTTATTTGAATTCTAAATTTAATGTAAACAAAGATTGTAAAGATCAAAATTTTAAAAATTCATTTAATTTTAAAATGTTTTCATTTAAAATATTTTTATCTTTTTCTTGACATGATAAATATAGAATTTAGAAAAATCTTATATCAATTCCTATATTATTAAAGAATTCAAAAAGTCGTATATTGATTCTCATATTATTAAAGGTAATATCAAATATTAAGTTATATTAATTGATATTAAAAATATTATTTTAGTATTCCCTGATGGGGTGTCTTGTCACATAGCCAAATGGTGGTTGAGTGAGCAGGAGGGTCCAGCCTGCAGCCACGTGTCAGACTGGAGCATTAATACCTCGCACGTTTGAGGTGATGGCTATTCGTCCCGTGTTGTGTCATAGAGAGTGGAGGAAGATATCAAGGGAGACGGAGATTTAGAGCTCATTCAGTCATGGTTGGGCGATGGTGAGTGTTTGGTGGGAGAGACCACCCTGTGCTACGACGTCTACTCTCAAGCCATATCTTCATCCTTACATGTAGGGTGCGAGCCAAAGAAACAATGCAATTGTGAGTTGTTTATGGTTTTTTTTGCAACTATGGGATCCTGGAAGCTGGTCGTTGGATGTACAATTCACAGTGGTGGAGGTAGCCTCGACTCTACGGGTGGTGGAAGTGAAGCTTGTGGTGACTGTGGACAAGGAGGGAGAGTGGTATTGGAGCAGGTTCAGGTGGAGCTCCAGAGCAATTCTACTTTGGTGCACACGCTAGTACCGGAGGCCTTTAGCAAATAGAAGGAAAGGGGAGCCGACTCTTGGAATTGTGGTCGTAGCAAGCGAGTTGGTGGGTGTCGGTGGTAGGGAGAGGGTCTCGACATTAGTAATGTGGGAAGAAGTGAGGCATCCTGTGTGGGTGAAGGTTGTTATTTCCCGGTGGGAATGTGGAGTCGGCATAGGGGCTGCATGCCATGGCAACGAAACAAAGATCGTAGAGGTTGTCTCAGACGCAACATGGAGGAAAGAAGACCAAACGGGAAGTCAAGCTCAGACTCAGAACCTATGAAGAGCCAACATTCAGTGGCAGCGATGGCAGTTTCTCCATCCTGTTCACAGGGACAAGTCGAAGCTCCGGTCACCCTGGATGTGATATCAACCCAACTCTATGATATTCAACTTAATTTGGAAAACATGAGGGAGAAAATGTATGAAGAACGCAATGAGATTATTTTTTATATAAATGATCCAGCACATGCAGAATGAAACTCTGGATGCTCTGTAGAGTCTACGACGTTAACTGAGGTGTTCCCATGACAATGTTCGAGCGCTGAAAATCTAGGTAGAACACATGGACTATCATGTCCATACCTGCGTAAATTTCTTCGCAATGCCACCAGCGGCTCCTCCCAATTCGTTGCCATGAAGTTTTATGTTTTACTGTCTTTTCTCAATTTTGTGCCAGAAATAACCATTGCCACTATTTTTTGTTGCATGCACTAAAGACTCTTGGTTGTGAAGCCCTTGGCCTAGTTCTCTTTTAAGCTTGGGTTGGTTAGATGTAATACAACGATGTTGTTGTGTTTTGTACATTTTGAAATCATAATATAAATATGTTTTTTACGGACAATATATATATATATATATATAATTTTACTATTAATATTTATTCTAAATATAAAACAACATAATTGGAAATCAAATAAATTGTATATTAATGATTGATCTGAAATAATGATGTACACAATGTACATATAGATACATAATGAAATCGTTGATTCAGTTTCTAGGTTTTCTTGCACTCTAATAACTACTCACCAAAACATAAACCTAATCCCAAGGATTAGTTGTCTAAGATTCACCCCTTAATCCGAAGAGATGTATCAAAGTCCAAAAATGAGAGCTCAAAATGAAAAATACATCTTATCCAATAGTTGAATTCCTTTCAGAAATGGTTTTCAAGGATAACCACAAACATAAGATGATGGATTTTAAAATAAAACCACAAACGATACCCATGTCCGAAACCTTCATAGAAGTTCTCACACGAATCAAAAATTCCAGCTCTGTAGACCATTAACGTAGTTCCCTGAACAATTCTAAATCTGGAAGTGCTCATCCACAAAAAACTCATTCAAAAAAACTGATGTCTCTCTGGCTACAACTCTAGCTCTAACTAGTACAAGTTATGGAATAGGCTCACTTGTGGATCTTTGACATATGCTCGCTTGACAAATATTTGAACCTGTGGCAAACCATCAAAAATTCCCTCCTTGTCACATATAGGGTAAGAAGGTGAAGCATTCTTTATCATTGCAAGGTTGGTTAACACTCTCGAACAAATCCTGCAATATGAACTATAAATCTTCTTGCTTGTTTTCGACCAATCCCAAGAAGAATCCATCCAGAATTTAGTCTCTTTTACAGTAGTATTCTTTCTGGAACATATGTTTAAATGGTGATTGCACTTTCCATAATGCTCACACGGGTGAAGATCAAAAAATTGATCTTTCACATGTCCAACTCTATTACACTATTGACATTAATCAATTTGTTTTGGAACAACATCATCCATAAATCCAACACTACAAAATTGTATAGGTTTATAAAAATCAAGGATACAAAAAGATACATCTAGGACATCCTTGTTATATCCCAAACTAGTTCTATGTTTTCTATATGTAATTTATTCCCACTACCTTGTAAAGGTTTTGGGAATGATAGAATTCACATATGTATGAAAATGACTCTCACAAACACTTGCCTAAACATGATTTTCCGGTGCACCCAGATTTTCTCCTAATGTGGCCTAATTAATCTTTGACTATTGTTTCGAATTAGGATCGTCTCGTTGTACTTGAGACTCAATCTCGAGAAATTCAACTATATCCAGTGCATTATATAAATGAAATTTAATATCAACAACACTTACTTTTCTGACATTTATATTTTCACCAACATTGGAACTAATGACATTTTTCAATATCTAACACATTTTTAATTTGAGCCATTTTACTCAATCTTGGGTGTCAGGTTTAACAGAAAATCCACTTGTTTTACAACGTAAAATAAATAAAAAAACTCATCATATAAAAAATAGTAACATGTTCAAATAAAAGTTGAATTGCTGTAAACTAAATATCCTCTTCTTGCTACCCAATTAGTGTAGTGAATATCACACCTTCCAAAATTAACTTCCATTTTGTTTTGTAAAAATAAAATTATCAAGCGCAAATATTTGAACTTGTGCCCTTATGATATTTAATGATCTCTTCTAGCTGCAATGACTATTTTCCTTTATTGATTTTGTACTCATAATTTCTTCAATCTAACCCAATTTAAATCAATGCTTAACAAAAATCAAAACTTGATGTTAACTTGTTGTGCCACGCAACACTGACTTCAAGAGGAAAAAAGTAATTTTGAAATTCCAAGCTTCTTTTTTTTGATGGGTGGTTATTCAAATTCATGTGGGACCATAACTTCATATTGAACTTATATTCTTATGGTTTCATATTTTTCAACAAATAATTTACATTTCTTGTCATAACTACTCACAAGTGTGTATATGTCAACTCATAACCAACAGTATGCAATATCTTTAATCATAAATTTATAGGGGCAAATAATTGAAACATCAAGTATATTACACAAAGTATGGCTCCAACACTAGTATCCCATCCACTGATTATGAATGCATAAGGGAAACACAAAACACTAGTCCCAACAATTGATACAATAATAATTCCAAAGGACTGTTCGATCCCTTCATAGTAGTTTTGATCTTATCGAAGTCCAAATTAGTGCAACAAATAAAATGATATAAATTAATTTTCAATGGAGGGCATATAAAGTCAACTTTTTCTTAGTTACACAGTAAACAATGTCGTAGGGATCAATGCAGAAACCACAATTGAGCAAAAATTGAGAAGACTCAAAGATTAATATATCGTTGTTTATGCGGATGGAGACAACCCCAAGTTAGAAAAAAAAAAATCAAACACGTTCCAAACTCCTCCTTTGCATAAATGATTGTCACTTCAAATTTTCTAAATCAAGTCCAATTCAAGCCTCAATCCGTGTTTGTAAATGACTATCTAAGATATGACCAATGGAAACATGCATAAAAAAAATCAAAATATTTTAATTATGCCATAGCATACGAGAACAGAGATGATAGGAAATACACTTCAATAGTTGCAGAAAGCAAGCAGAGAAAGCACTGAAACACTCCACTTACCTCAACATGCATCCTCCTCTCAATTCATTTTGTTTCACCGGAGGTTTAGAACTGCATCAGTTAGCACTACAGCACTGGTTGGCTTCTTTGTGTCTTCCACAATAGTGAATCTTTCATAGCAAGCATGTTTTTCCATAACACGCCTTCTTCACTCTCTCCAGGGTTCGTCTTCCTATGACTTCAACACTAAGCACAACTTCAAACAATGTTCATTCCATTCACACTCGTTGGTCAGTGCAACAGATTATTTGGGAAAGGAGCACGGCCAGAAACCAGAGTGTTATAGGTCAATTTGGACATCATCCCCACGACCAATGAAATAGGGTTTATCATCCCCTTATATTTCAATTGCTATATGCCCTAAGTGAAGAACATTTCATTCATGGCTTCTATTATGAGATTTCCAAGGTTTGAAGTATATGTTATATGACCCACTGACTCACCAACACTCATCTGAAAGGGACTAACTATGTTGCAGTGCCAACTCCTCCATGTAAGGGTGCATTGCAGTGCACTTTTCGACACTTAAGGGTGAGTCAGTCACCTGGAAGCAGAATTCTCATTGTTCCAGGAATCTCCACATGGCTAGTGCATTCTAGAAGATTTCGTAGGTGTCATACCTTGAATTCAACTATCCATCTAACACCGCTGAACTTGGAAACATGTCTTACCTATTATTAGAAAGTCATTCATTGAGAAACTACCATCCGTTTCACTATAAATTGAGCACTCATCCTAGTGCTAGTAAGGAAGAATTTTGGTAATGTTATGTTGTTGGATTCTCATTTTATAAGAGAGTGAAAGTACTAATATGCTACTAAGATGATGATGGATCTAATGAGGTTGGAATGAAGCTGGATCAGGTTGACAACAAATCAATTCATATTGGTTGTAGGGTGAAAATGTGAAGTTAGGTTACACTTTTGTGAGAATCGGGGGCAAAAATTATTTTTCCTCAATAGTTTGGCTAAACGTTCTTAAAAGTTCGGTCGAACTATTAAAGAGTTCGGCTGAACTTTTTGAGAAATTTCGGTTGAACTCGTTCTGCCGTTTAGATTGATGATGTATTGACGACATTGGCAAACATATTTTTGGCCGGAGATGGGAAAAACGGCAACAAAAGTTCGGCCGAACTCATTTTTATAAATATAACACCTGCGAACTATTTCTGTTTTGACATCTTTTTCACACGTTATTGTGTTCATTTTCTATGGCGCTACTACTACTCTGTTGCGCTGTTGAATTTTTGCTGCTTTGTTCCTGCTCTAAGGTGCACCGCTGTTGAATTGTTGCTGCTCTACTCCTGCTTTGAGGTGCGCCGCTGTTGAATTGTTGCTGCTTTGTTCTTGCTCTAAGGTGCGCCACTGTTGAATTATGGCTGCTATGTTCCTGCTCTAAGGTGCGCCGATGTTGAATTGTTGCTGCTCTGTCCCTGCTCTGAGGTGAGCCGTGAAAAAATTAAGAGAATTTCCAGGTAAGTAATCATCCAGTTTCTAAAGCATATCTTTTCCTCTACAATGTTTTAAAATTATATGTTTATTCAAAGAGAATGGCAATGTGTATCTTGAATATGTAGCCTAGTTATGTAATTGTTTTGATATATGTTTTTTTTTTAAAAGTGAAACAGTACACCTATTAAAATAATGGTCACAGGTTTCATAATAGTACAAGTGATATAAGGAATAGATGTGTATTGAGGTCTATGTACCCTATACTACAGATTACTTGTTACTCTTGGTTACTGGTTATTGGTTACGAATTACTGGTTACTCTATCAAATAATGAATGGCAGTAAACACCAATTAATAGGTAGTCATTCCCATGGGATTAGTCATATGCACGTGTAATTAAATAGTCTTCAATAGTCTTGGCATGCAGTAAGAATATATAGTTCTGTGTGTGGTCTAGCAAGAAGCACCCGGGTACAGAGTGCTCTTCTTTGTATAGGTTTTAAATAATTTAGGATTCTGTGTATCTTGAATATGTCGCCTAGTTATGTAATTGGTATGATATATATATTTTTTATAGTGAAACACTACACCATTATATATTACCAACTGAACTCTTGTAGTTTTTCATTGATATTTTCAATCAAAAAAATCAAAACACTTTAGTTAAGAAGAGAAAAACAAGTTCGGATCTGAGTTGGACCTGTAGCTAGTTCTATGAAATTTTGGACCTGTAGCTAGTTCTATGAAATTTTGGGCCTGCAACCAGTAACAGAACTTAGATATGCACTAGACTTCAGTTTTGTGACCTGTTTTGTGGAATCTTGTTTCTGTAACTAGGATCATATTTATTTTTTGGACCTACTGAGGATGAATAGTTCTGTGGAATTTTGGGTCTGCAACTAGTACTATACCTTGGACCTATAGCTAGTTCTATAAAATTTTGGGCCTGCAACCAGTAACAGAAATTAGATATGTAGCAGATCTCAGTTTTGTGGCTTGTTCTATGGAATCTTGTTTCTGTAACCAAGATCATATTTTAGACCATGAGACAAATTTTTTAGTACACTCAACTCTCCTTAATCTTTCTCTTCAACCCACTTTCTAGGCATACCTTGAGCATACATTAAGGCTCTCAAAAATATTATTTGGATGCAATTATTGGAGTTTACAAGTAAACTTTGATCAGTCCCTAAAGTGTATTGAAAATTCCTTTTTGAAAACAGGCTTGGAACAATCTCATTCATTATTTTTCGGACCTGTTTAGGATGAACATTTCTGTGGAATTTTGGGTTTGCAACTAGTACTATACCTTAGACTTGTAGCTAGTTCTATGAAATTTCATGCCTGCAACCAGTAACAGAACTTAGATATGCAGCAAACCTCAGTTTTTTGGCTTGTTCTATGGAATCTTGTTTTTGTAACTAGGATCATATTTCAGACCATGAGGCATATTTTTTAGTACACTCAACTCTCCTTAATCTTTCTCTTCAACCCAATTTCTAGGCATACCTTGAGCATACATTAAAGCTCTCAAAAATATTATTTGGATGCAATTATTGGAGTTTACGAGTAAAATAAATGATTAATCCCTGAAGTGTATTGAAATTCCTTTTTTAAAGTAGGCTTGGAACAATCCTCTGAATATTTTTGAAAGGAACTATGGAAAACAACCTTGACATGTGAAGTTGATAGACACTAAGAAAAATATCATTTGGAGTAGTTGAATTACTATTGAATGGTATATTTTTGAGCCCTAGTACAATCATCATTTGAGAAGAAAAGAAGCATTCCTTGTGCGCTCAATCATGATTAAAGTTCTAGAATTCATAGTTGAATACCTAATGGAACAACCTATTGAAGAAAGTTGTGGCTTGTCGTGAAACATCACCAAAGTATTATTGAAAGATCTTTGAAGTTTTCACTGTTGAATAGATGCCCCCCTCATCTTCATTCTCTTTTATAATGCCCTGAACTATACTATTGAATTGTGTAGCATATATTAAGGAATTTTTTTTAAATCAAATATTTTAGTTTGACATTTCTTATATACCTAGGTTTGCACTTCCCTAAATTTCTGAATGCAAATATAATTCTGTATATTCATTTATTTAGGTTTGAACTTCCTTGAATTTCTGAATGCAAATATAATTTTGTGTACATTCATTTTTTTTAATTGTTTCTCTGCATTTTGTCCCTTTTCCCCCATAAGGTCTCAATGTTCATGTACTTCTATTTTTTATTTCTGAAAACATAAGACATAATTATTTTTATCCATTTTTTTATTGTTTATTGTTTATGTGCTAGGAAATTTCATCAGATGATTTCGGTGCTATTAACATAATTTCTCTGTTTACTTCACTCTATTTTCGTATTGCATATCATTGTTCTTAACCTCTTATTTTTCTTCTTTTAAAACAACAAAACACAACCCATATATTTCAATAAAATAAATGGAATGGAATCTATATCTGATTAACCTTATTTTCCATGTTTTTTCCCCAAAAAAAAATTGTTAATTTCCATTTTTTCAAAAAATTATTAGCCTAAATAGTATAAATTATTTTTAACTTAAAATTTGCCAAATTTTAAAATAGGGACTATACAAAATTATTAGTTTCTAAACTTTAAAACAAATTTCCAACCTTAAAATTCTCCTTGCTCACATAGAATTTTGAACTTCCATAGGATTTTAGTCTGTCGGTTGAGTATTCACTTCTACAAGTTCTAAAGGTAGAGTCTGTAAAGGGCCAGGTAGCCTCTAGATCTCATCTTTTCTCAAAGGTGACATATCGAGTAAATGCCCCTATAGTCAATTTTTGTAACAGATTTAAATAGAAGTTCTTCATTTTAATAGATCCATAAAACACAATCACTTTAAGGAAAACTGTGTACATGTGTCATTTCTCCCATAAATTCTTAGGCATCGTTTTTAAAGCATGTACATGTCATGTTGCCTTTCTCCCATTAACTTTAAAGCATGTTTTTTGTAAGTGCATAAAATAATTTTGCAAACCATGTAAATGTCATTTCTCTCAAGCTTTAAGGCCTAAAAATTGAACCTAAACTGGCTGAACTCGCGTAGAATTTTGAACTTCCATAGGATTTTAGTTTGTCTGTTGAGTGTTAACTTATACAAATTCTAAAGGCAAAGTCTGTAAAGGGCCAATACCCTTTGGATCTCATCTTTTATCAAAGGTGACATATCCAGTAAATTCCCTTACAGTCAATCTCTGTAATAGATCTAAATAGAAGTTCTTCATTTTAATATCCATTAACCTCAACCACTTTAAGGAAAATTGTGTACACATGTGTCATTTCTCCCATAAATTCTTAGGCAAAGTTTTTAAAGCATACATATCATGTTGGCTTTCTCCCATTAACTTTAAAGCATGTTTCTTGTAAGTGCATAAAATAATTTTGCAAACCATGTAAGTGTCATTTCTCTCAAGCTTTAAGGCCTAAAAATTGAACCTAAACTGGATGAACTCTCATAAGATTTTGAACTTCCATAGGATTTTAGTCTGTCGATTGAGTGTTAACTTCTACAAGTTCTAAAGGAAGAGTCTCTAAAGGGCTCGGTAGCCTTTGGATCTCATATTTTCTCAAAGGTGACATATACAGTAAATGCCCCTATAGTCAATCTCTCGAATAGATCTAAATAGAAGTTTTTCATTTTCATATCAATGGTATCAAACAATGAGGGAGAGAAAAAACCTTTTATATTCAATGTAAAACACATGCATTAACATATAATTGTGATATTTTCCCTTCTTTCCAACATAGTCCATCCTTCTAGAAAATTCCCTCTTAAAGAAGCATATATATTCATAGTGATCCATTGATATTTGTTCACCAACAACTATTAAATTTTGGACTTCTATATCTCAAAACTATGCTCATTGAATTTATGCATCTACATCTTTAAACTACTTGAAACTATTTTATTACACCATAGGAATCATTTCAAGAAAAACACATTAGCCATAAAATTTTCTCATTGAAACCAAAAGTGACTTGATATGAAACATAGGTTTTAACCTTATATAGCTAATTGTTTGAAATAGATTTTTAATAAAATGAAAAATATTCAATGTAAAACACATGCACATTAACATATAATTGTAATATTTTCCCTTCTTTTCAATTTAGTGGACATCCTTCTAGAAAAATCCCTTTTAATGAAGCAGATATATCCATAGTGGTCCCCTAATATTTGTTCACAAACAACTATTCCATTTTCAACTTTTATATATCAAAACTATGCTAATTGAATTTATGCATCTATATTTTTTAACTACTTGAAACTATTTTATTACACCATATGAATCATTTTGATATATCTCCCATTTTAATGGGGTGTCTCACATTTCGAGAAAAACACAAATTAGCCATAAAAGTTTCCCATTGAAACCAAAAGTGATTTGATACAAAACATGGTTTTTAACCTTATATAGTTATATTATCCTAGGTCAACCATAATTTCTTTAATTTTGCTGGCATTTGTGTCGGGGGCGTGATTTATAGTAATTAGTATAGCTGAAATGATTGATTTTTTCTTGGTTGGGTAAATTTTGATAGAACACATACATAAATATTAATAAATAATTTATTAGGGTATTGTACGTTGATGACTTCCTGAAATTTATTAGGGTTAGGTTTGTCATTCCACTAAAAATTTTCAACCTTTAGGTAGTAATAAACTCCCAAATCTTTATCTTTATTTTGAAGGGTGGTTATTCCATATTGCCAAATACTGGTCATTAGTGCCATAGTGCCATATTCTTAGGTGGCGGCTTGTCAATTCTATGTTATCAATATGATTTTTGGTCAGTTCCATATTCTCAAGGTCAGATTTAGTCTACTTAATTGATTTGTAATGAGGTGAATGTGATAAATATTCTAAGCTAGGTAAAGTAACTTAGAGAAAGAAAATTTATAATAATTCTATATAATAGCCATGAAGTTAAACAATTGATTTTCTTTTGAATAACTCTATTATTATTTGAAAATTTTAAGTAAAGTTAAATAACTATATAATTAAGTTAATTGTTGATTATATTTTCAAAATATTCTAAAATCTAGATGAATGTTTTTAGGAATAATAACATCATTAGGATTTAGTATTTGGTCGAATTTTCCACCCATCTAATGTGGTTCACTTTATAAATCACATTAGATGGTTCGAAATGTAGGTATTTGGTCTAAGTTTCGAACCATGTATGTAATTCACCTTATAAACTACATTAGATAGTTCGAAATATTGACCAAATGCTAATGATATGATTAATACTAAAAACATTCATCTACATTATGGATCACAAAAATTTTAGATCAAACTTTCCAAACTCTATTATCAATACAAAAATGCCAGCCTGAATATAACCTGCTCAAAACCCCTAGATCTAACTGCCTTGAACCCATAAGATCTCCTTTCACTACGTTTGGGGTGGTAGTGAGATCTAATAATCTCATGTGTGAGAAAATCCAGAAAAGTATGAACTTCGTCGTACTTTTCATTCAGGGGCAGAAACCATGAAATTCCTAAACTAATCCATCGTGCCGAGGGACACAATTTTAAATATTTACCAGCCATGGAAGCCACGAGCCATCAACAATTTAGGAAAAGATGAGGCAGAACGAAGGGAACCAGTTGATGTAGAATACACAGCGTGCAAGCCTTCCTCTCGTATTATGGCACTGTAATCTATTCGAATGAAAAGTTAAGCTAGGGGTGTAGTATTTGGGCAAAAAAAACCAATCACGGGGGACATTGAAAAACTTTGTCGTCGTTCAGCGCAGGGTCCCTAACATTGTTCCAAAAGCACGCAAGTTGCTAAGCGGACTTGAAAGTACGTAGATCCACAATAGACCCGCGTTTGGTATGCATTTCTAGATGATGCAGTGAGACGAGCTCACACCAGAATTCATATTCAATGTTTGCCACTACTTTGTTATTCTTATTAACTCTTAGAGAGGGTTTTCAAGAGTAGGAAGACTTCGTTGAAGTAACATTTTTTTTCCTAAACTACCGTGTACTTTAGATCGTTGACCAATAGAACATGCCTTCAGAGTCCATTTGTTTGTTGGCCTACTAAGTAACTAACAATTCAGGCTTTAATAATCCATTCAGATTTCGATGACGTCCATCAAGATGCGACGTATTCAAATTTCTCATTCGTAGGATTTATGTTGATCTCGTCATCAACTTCGACGATGTTTTTTAGCATTACAGTTGAGGGTTTCCATCTCAGAGCCCGGCGAGGTGAATTCTTTAGCGCTTCTTCCGGCCAAAATAGCGCTTATTATTTAATTGCGTTGTGCGTTGTGATGTATATTTCTATGGAGTAAGTAACGTAGATTGGACTAAGTATAAGTATTATTAAATTTCTCATAATGTCATATACATATATGAGCATGTATACTCATATTAATAGTAATATGGCTTATAGAACTGGTTTATAGAACTTAAGAAAGTAAGAGATTATTTTTATGATAAAATAAAAAAGGGACAGAAGTATTTCTAGATTTGTTCACTTAGCAAATTAAGAAAGTTGGAAATGTGGCAAAAGTTTTAAAAATGAGAAAAGAGAAAAGAGAAAAGAGAAAAGAGAAACTGTTTTTCATTTGCGTCCTTCTTAGTATGGGGAAAGTGACAAATTGTTGTCCCAAGGTGTTGTGGGAATTGACTAACACCTTGTTTCACTTCAAACCTCATGAGAATTAGTTCTTATCTTGGAAATGTTCATTTTCTTCTTAGCAGATAATATATTTTTCATTAGAAAGATTGGAGTTGATCACCTCCTTATAATACCTTAGCTTCATTTTCCCCTCTAACATCCCACAACATATCCTTAAATTTGGAAGTAATTTAAGGAAGTAATAGTACATTTAATATTATCATTATTTTCTAAGATGATATCCTTCTTTAGCCCCCAATGATCGAGTTAAGACTTGACATCCTTATGCAACCTCGCTTCCTTATTTTCTAAGATGATCTCCTTCTTTAGCCCCTAATGATCAAGTTAAGACTTGACATCCTTATGCAGCCTCACTTGAGCTAAAGGTGGGGGTTTTTCTAGAGTTAGAAGCAATTTAGGGGAAATTCCTAGCTTCCATGTTGTAAAGCTTCTTCTTATACATCAATACATAAACATATCCCTGCTTTCAATAAGAGAAAGACTAGTTTCAATCAAGAGGATAGGGTAGGGAGCAATTCCTTTAATATTGAGGTTGTAGGTTATACATTGTTTTTGAATCAAGTGTATATTCCTCCAAGAATATCTATATATACTGCAACCCCAAACCTTACATCCATACCTAGATATTTATCCACTTACAATTGTTTTCAACGTCATAATTAACTTTACAATTAAATATAACTTAGTTTATTACATATCTTTTAGTATTTAATTTTATTCTCACTACTTGTTTTTTTTATAAGTTGGGTAGGACTACATCTTCGTCATCATGGCCAAAGACATCATCTTGATTGCGGCGAGAAATTGAACCGATAAATTCACATCAAGAAGTGCCTTAACAAGGCACCCGATCACCATCTATTCAAGACCTCGTGAACTATTCTCACTACTTGTTAATCTTTGTTTTCATTATAGATATATGTTTTGAAAAACATGTTTTATTAAATACCTTTCTTTTAATGAATTTGATTAAATAAATAATTTTAAAGTATTTTCTATATAATTATGAAAAATACATGTTAACTTTAAACTAATGATAAATTGAAAAGATTAAAATTATTTCATTATTTAATTTAAAAAACTAACATAATAAATCAATAATTCAAAATTTCTTACATCAATTCGTAACTTAATTAAAATAATTTTGTATATTTTAATTTAGGGTATTTAAATCATGGTTACTTTAGTTTTTTATTTTATTATTCTACTCATACTAAAAAGTTGTCCGAGCGACCCATGGTTACCTTTCCATGTTAAATTTTATTAAAGAATTATATTGAAATATCCCCTTTCCATGTTGTTACATATTATTTAAAATCAAATTGAAATATAATTGATATTGAAAACTTAAATTTGATAAACATTATATTATATTATATTATATCGTCTATATTATATTATATTATATCGTCTAAATTAGTGATAGATTTAGCTTTTTTTTAGACACAATTTTGACAATATCTAGTTTGTAAATTAATCTCAGCATTTATTTTTCTTTTCTTTTTTACCATAAAAAAAAGATTTTAAATAATCAAACTTAAATTATTACTCCAAATTAATCTAAGCACTCATTTCCTTTCTCTTTGATCATAGAAACAAGGTTTTGAAGAATCAAATTTAGATCATTTCTCCTCTCTCTCTTAAGGTCCAATAAACTGCATTGGTTTTAATGAATGGTAACCACCACCATCATCATCATTAAAAAATATATATATTAAAATATTTTATTTATAATTTATATTAAAATATTATTTAATATTATTTTTAAAATAATCATTATTTATAATCATAATTTATATAGTTACCATTTATGAATATTAATCATTTATATTAATATTTACTGTATATATAATCACTAAATAACAATACTATAAACAATTTAATATCAAACAAACTTAATTCTATTTAGTAGAGTGAAAATATAGTAAATTTAAATATCATTAAGTCACTTATATATATATTCTTATAAATTAAATGATTGGCAAACACTGATAACCATAAAATTATAATAAATATAAAAACTCATATTTTATGATACATACCATATTATCAATATTAAAAAAACATAAAAGTTAACTAATATATAATTTTATTAGTAATAGTAGTATAAAAAAAATATTATATGAGTTAAATATATATGCATTTTAAAATAAATAAAACATGTGTTGGGATTATTTACCATAGAGATTTTGGTCCACATGGTTTTGGATAGATGGTGATTAGATGCTTTGTTAAGGCACTCCTTGATGTGAAGTTACAAATTGTTCTTGATGTGAAGTCACGAGTTCAATTCCCTGCCTCAATAGGTTATATATTGGTCATGATGAAAACCATAAAAATTTTCAACTTATAAATAAGATTTGTTACAACATCATGTGTCAATATCATGGTTTATTAATACCAAATAGCTAAAACGCCATAACTAATTTCATATGACAATTAATTTCTACTTTTAATCTCTAACTACTACAAAAAAATATTCTATAATATTTAGTAAAAATGAAATCTATACCTATTACTTAATAATTATTTAAATTTTGGAAGACTTATCTTAATAATTATTTAAATTTTGGAAGCCTTATTTTAAGATAAAGAAAACTAAAACCTTGCTTTTTATCCATTAAAAATTTAAATTTTGGAAGCCTTATTTTAAGATAAAGAAGACTAAAACCTTGCTTTTTATTCATTAAAAATTTAAATTTTAGAAGATTTTTCTTAATAATTATTTAAATATTTAAATTTTGGAAACCTTATTCTAAAATGGAGAAGACTAAAACCTTGCTTTTTATCCATTAAACTTCATTCAACTGCTTTTAAAAATATTTTGAAATCATATAAATATATCATTTTGTTAGTCAAATTTAAAAATATCCTCAAAATTAAGACTATAAGTGACTTCAAATTTCCTATACAATATTTTCAAATTCTACAATTTGAATAAGAATAGGAATGGCTACTGATGTCTATATGTTCTATAATATTCTCTAAAACAACAATCTAGTTAGCCGCAACTGATCACCATAGAATTCCAATAATTTCGATAGAGAATCAGGCATGGAGCTTCTCCGGACTGCCCGTGCTGTGCAGGTAACCCTCCAACTGCAACCTTTATTCAAGCGATCCATAACAAACATTCAGACTGATGACTTCGATCTTGAAAGCAGAATATTGATGTTTGGTCTGGAGCATGAGTTCGCAGATGTTGCGTGGTACCCTGCTCAGAGAATCGAGTACCTGTTAATACGCCGGGGGATGGAGTGAATGACTTCATAGGGTTACGCCCTACTTCGACAGTGTTTCTAGCTGCTCTTAGGGAAGCAGGTAACATAACCCTAACATGGATAATAACATAAATATAAATGTAGATATCAATATCACATGAATAACTGATGTTTATGGATGGAGTAACCATCCGAAACAGATTCATTATACAGTTATATTGAAAATATATTACACAGTTTTCTTTCAAAAACAACAAAGTTGATATATTATAGATGGAATAATCATTAGAAACAGTTCCATTACACAATTCCATTGAAAATCCATTACACAATTCTCTTCCAAAAATATATTGAAAATCCTCTAATCACTTAAATTAAATTTTATCTTTGAATTTGCAGAGGAGGTTGAAGAGCTGGCTAATAACGCCGAGGGAAAATGCGTTCTATCACAGATTCAAGTTTCTACCATTTTTGGAACCGGCACAGGACTAGAGAACACTGGTTCCTTGTTTTTGGGATATCCAGTGATTGGTTATCAGAACAAAATGCAATCTGTGTTGAGAATAATGCTTAATTGCTGCAATTTGTCAGCAAATTTTGTGATTCTATGTTATTAAGAATTAGTATAGCAAATTATTAGGATGGCCAGTGCTCAGAATCATTGGCAGTAGTCAAAATAAATAATTAGTATTTGATAAAATAGAATTAGTAATAGGTTTATTATATAAGAATGTATTTACATAGATGAAGCAATGTGAGATTTACAAGTTGATCACTGATCTGATCTGTGTTGTTTTTTTATTGTCTTTCATTGTTTTTATATGTCATAATTATTCTAGTTTATTAGCTGGCTTAGAGAGCAGTGGCCATTTCAAATTCTACACTCTGCTGGTTCGTGTCTGAGTAGCCCGGAGGACGGACTTGAGACAACGTGTGCATGGGATCCTCGAATAAAAGGCTTATTCTACTTTCAAAATGGATTCAGCGTGGGGCTGTCGAAGATCCAGCAATTTCTTTTCGATATAAGAAAACTTCGAGACTTGATTCCGAGCAGCCTGCTATGGTATTCTGATGCGTTATGTAAAGGCTTCAAGTGCTTATCTGGGAAACCAAGAGGATCCAGTAGACCTCGATATTACTTACTATCGAGCCCATGATCCCAATACTCCCCGACGATACGAAGATGTGCTGGAGGAAATTTAACAAATGGCTCTAGTGAAATATGTAGCTTTGCCTCACTAGGGAAAGAACCAAAATATTGTGTTTGATGCAGTGATGAAAAAATATAACAAATACGAAGTTTCAAGCAGCCAAAAACAAATACGATCCTAAGGGACTTTTCTCCAGTGAGTGGACTGATGGTGTTCTGGGAGTAGGAAATGCGGGAGTGATCATAAAGAAGGATGGATGCGCTCTCGAAGGACTGTGCGTGTGCTCAGAGGATGCACATTGTTCTCCTGAGAAAGGTTACTGCTGCAGACCTGGGAGGGTGTACACAGAAGCACGTGTTTGCAGACGAGAGGGAACTTGATACCAGTGTTTTTTTGTATTACATATAGACATTATATTGATTCATTCTGATTTCTTAATAATTATAACGTTGATTCCTTTATACTATGAGGATATTTATATTTTAATGTTTATACTGCTGGTAGAGTTTGTATTTTTTTTACTTAGTAGTCAAATAGCTTTGGAAGAGGTTGGTCCTTGTACTACAAACAAAAACTCTCATACATTGATCAGTTTAATCTTATCATAAAATTAAATAATAATAATAATAATAATAATTCATTTTTTTACTATATTTCTATTTTTTCAACATTGTTAAACCTGAAATTTTGAGCTACTTTTCCAACAACTAGTTGGTCAATCTTCACTCACACCAGCCACAAAAGCATTTCTAAACATAAATGTGTTTAAGTTAATGAAATATTTGAAAATCTAAGATAACTCTACTCAAGTTAAAACTAACATTAAAATACAAAGCACATTATAATATTGAATAGGGTATGTTTATGAAAATTAAATATTTTAATTCCCAGTGGGGTTTTGGTTAAATGGTGTGAGATTTTGGTTAAAGAGTGATGAAGTTGGCGAGATTATGGTTAAACTCTGATGAGGCGGGTTGTTATAGCACTCATCACTAGTTCAATTCTCTTCCCCCACTGTTATAACTTGTTATAGTTCACTGTTATAACACTCATCATAGGATCGAAGTGATGTCACAGGTTCATGAAGATATTTTAATTAGTAAAACATTAAAAAAATAGAGAAAAATGAAAAGTACTACCAAACTTACCAAAAAAAGAGTTAAATATTTTAATTAATAAAACATTAAAAAAAGACATTTTAACTATAAATTAATTAGTTTACAGTAAAATTATGTTTCACATTTTTATGTTATTAATTTAAACATGTATTTATTATATATATTATATATAAAGCAAGAAAATATATTATAATTATTATGATTTATTTATCAAAACAATAATGAAAATATTTAATATTCATAAATACAAATAACACATAAAACTTTAATAAAAAATAAAAATAAAATATTAAATAAAATCCATTCATATTTAATAAATATAAAACTAATTTATTAAAAAAAACAAATAAAATACAAAAAAGTGTATAAACTTGATTTTAATTATATCAAATAATACAATTTAGTTTTTGTTTATTTCAATTTTCAAGACATATATTAAGAAAAAAATAAAATTAGAGCAACTATATAAATTAAATTAAATGGCATATAAAAGATAATAAAAATATATTTATAATAAGCATTAAAACACTTTATCTTATATTTTAAATTGGTAAAAAAGCCATAACAAATAACTAAATTATAACTTTGTTTAAAATAATTAATATGTAAAATATTTATAGCTTCTAAGGGTTAGTTCAATTGGTATAGTATTCATAGTTAAATCACTTTTGTTATTTAGAGGTTACTAGTTCATATCTTTTGACTTTTTTTAACTTGATACAAATAACAAGATTTTTAATCATGGAGATGGTTCATTTGTAACTAGGATTTTCTATAATAAGATTTCTAATTATGGAGATAGTTCATTTGTAAATAAGATTTGTTACAATACCATGTCTTATCATTACTACATGGCCAAAAAAATACAACTCATTTCATATAATACTTATTCAAAAAACAACTTTAATAACCAAAAAAACCACAATTTATTTTATATAACACTAGTTCAAAACATAACATTGGAAATAAATATTAACTTTTAATTTGTATATCCTTTTAAAAATATTTAAAATAAATTAAACATAAAAAATAATCATTTTTACCATAATTTCAATCTAATTTCTTTATTTCATGTTTGAAAAATAGCGGCAAAAAATACCTTTACAACCCAATGCGGATCTTTCAATACTTTTTGGTTGCATAGTTAATATGCATTTTTGGAAGTAGTGGTGATAACACCTTCCAATACGACAATTTCTCCTTTTATATTTTCAAGTCAAATTTCCTGAAAGAATCAGGAAATCGTTAAAGGGCGTCAAGGCACATATCTTTGTAAAATTGTTAACCTAAGGAATTAGGTTCATAATTTTTATATTTAAAATGACCACTTTTAAAATAAAAATTCACATTTGAAATCAAATATTGCATTTTTGGATTTGAAAGTTACATTATTTGGATTTATAAAATTTATATTTCGAAATTTCAAAAACCAATATGGTCACTTTCATTCGAGATTTATATTAAGAGTTTTATAACTAAAGCCACAATTTCTTATTCTATATTTTGTCCTATTATTTTAAATTTAATCATTTTTTGAGATTTTAAATAATAATATGTCAACCATACTATAACTAATATCAATACTAGCACTAATATCAACCTTGTCTTTTACATGGTAATCAATTCCACTTAACCCTCATGCTTGTTTCAGCCTTTCTCTTAACTCAATTTTATTTGTAATGGAATTTCTTACAATTTTTTTAATTTTAGAGTGCCGTGCTTTTTCATACAGAAACATGAGCTAGCTAATGGAAGGCATAGTCTTTAGGAATCCATTCATACAGAAACATGAGCTAGCTAAAAGATTTTGGTAACACCTCTCAAAGGTCATGTATGAAAATGTCGCATTGAAAGGACTTATGATGATATCATCATCACCGTGAAGATATTCTTTAACGTCACACTTGAGGGTTTCCATCGCAGCGCGCAGCTAGCGATGTCTTAAATCCAGAGTCGCGAACTCTTCTTCGGGAAAACTAACGATTATCATTCAACTGTTATTTTGATGTATATTTATCTAGGTAAATCATATCTATATCGTTACCAGGATAATATCTGGAAGGATATGGAAAACAAAACAAAACCACCATAAATAATTTAAAAAATCATTTTGATATATATAGAGCAATATTTCTAAATTGAAATTAAATTATATATATATATATATATATATATATATATATATATTTTTTTTTACTGGGTTTTGGATCAATACTTTGTTAAAGTACTTTTTAATATAAAATTACTGTTTTAATTTTTCCTAAATCAAAATAATATTAAATATGATGATGATGTAGTCTTACCAATCCTATATATGTATATTAGTATCTAATGTATTATTACTCGCATCTTAATTTTACATTATAATTTCACTGTTATTTAAAAAGAGTCTTTAATCTTAATTTTTTATTAACTTTACCTTTGCACATTTATTTTATAAAAATACATATTTTTAAAGTGTGTTTTAATTAATTAAATTTGATAGATGATTTTAAACTATGTTTTAAATAATTTTCATAAATTTATTTGAATTCTAAATTTAATGTAAACAAAGATTGTAAAGATCAATAATTTTAAAATTCATTTAATTTTAAAATGTTTTCATTTAAAAGATTTTTATCTTTTTCTTGACATGATAAACACACAATTTAGAAAAATATTATATTAATTCCTATATTATTAAAGAATTCAAAAAGTCATATATTGATTCTCATATTATTAAAGGTAATATCAAATATTAAGTTATATTAATTGATATTAAAAATATTATTTTAGTATTCCCTGATGGGGTGTCTTGTCACATAGCCAATTGGTGGTTGAGTGAGTGGGAGGGTCCAGCCTACAGCCATGTGTTAGACTAGAGCATTAATACCTCACATGTTTGAGGTGATGGTTATTCGTCCCGCATTGTGTCATAGAGAGTGGAGGAAGATATCAAGGGAGACGGAGATGCAGAGCGCATTCAGTCATGGTTGGGCGATGGTGAGTGTTTGGTGGGAGAGACCACCCTCTGCTAATTGGTGGGCGTCGGTGGTAGGGGGAGGGTCTCGACATTGGTAATGTGGGAAGAAGTGAGGCATCCTGTGTGGGTGAAGGTTGTTATTTCCTGATGGGAATGTGGAGTAGGCGTAGGGGCTGCATGCCATGGCAACGAAGCAAAGCTCGTAGAGGTGGTCTCAAACGCGACATGGAGCAAAGAAGACCAAACAGGAAGTCGAGCTCAGACTCAGAACCTATGAAGAGCCAACATTCAATGGCAGCGACGACAGTTTCTCCATCCTGTTTGCAGGGACAAGTCGAAGCTCCAGTCACCCTGGATGTGATATCAGCCCAACTCTATGATATTCAACTTAATTTGGACAACATGAGGGAGAAAATGTATGAAGAACACAGTGAGATTATTTTTTATATAAATGATCCAGCACATGCAGAATGAAACTCTGGATGCTTTGGAGAGTTTGTGACGTCAGCTGAGGTGTTCCCATGACAACCTCCGAGCGCTGGAAATCTAGGTATAACACATAGACTATCATGTCCATACCCGTGCGAATTTCTTCGCAATGCCGCCAGTGGCTCCTCCCAATTTGTTGCCATGAAGTTTTATGTTTTACTGTCTTTTGTCAATTTTGTGCCAGAAATAACCATTGCCACTATTTTTCGTTGCATGCACTAAAGACTTTTGGTTGTGAAGCCCTTGGCCTAGTTCTCTTTTATGCTTGGTGTAACACCCCTAGTTTCATGTTTTTCAAGTTAGACATTTGAACTTAAACCCAAAGGGGGTGGACCCCAATGGATAGTTATAGTGTGGATCTAATTAATTATTTAATTGTGAAAAATAAATAAAATATTTTTGTGCATATTGACCAAATGAGAATTTTTAGATCACTTGCCAAATCCATGAGGTATGGAAAGAGGCTAAAACTTTCCCCAAAAATCTTTCAAAAATCCTTGAAAGAATTTATTTCTAATTTAGATCTTTGAGGAAAAATCTAGATTCCCCAATGAGGTGGAGAGTAGTTGGGAAGAGGTAAAAAGATGGAAAAGCAGAAAGCAGCTTTAAAAGTCCCTAAATAAGGGAAGTCTAGGCAAACAGGAATAAAAGCATCCTGTAATTCTAGATGCAGAATTAGAAACAGGCTTTGGGGAGCATAAGCTTAAATAAGCTACTTCAGAACAGATTGGGGCTGGTCTGTTCTGGGAGAGGATCTCAGCTCGGGGGTGAGTTCTGTGGATAAAGGAACTCTAAGGTTGGGAGGACTGGTCATCACAAAAGTGGTATTCACATAGTTTTGATGAATAATTAAATTAGATGTTGTTGGATAGTAGTGAAAAGTGCTATGGTGATTATGTTGAGTTAAATTGTTGTGTTATGAATTTCCTTACTTTTAACAGAGTTGAATAGAAGAAATAATTCTCCTAAACCTCTGTATGGTGGTAGGAAAGAATACTAGGGAGTACTGTCCACCAGAACCTCTAAACCATTAGATGGTTTAAATCTGGAGAGAGTATAAATGATTCCCTAGAATAGTTAATGTAACTCTAATCTACTTCTGAAATAAATAGTAATTAAATACAAAAATAAATAAAAATAAATATGTATTAGTTCATGTAGTGAACTTTGGGAAACTGTGATAAGTTACACTTTAGATATGTACAAGCATGTATACAGAAATATTGTGTAGATTTAAGAGTGGAGTTGGTGTAATTATGATGTAAGTTAAACCTGAGGAGTTTGTTGTTGTACTGAATGATAATAACAATATTAAAACTTTCTCTATTGTACCATGAGTGAGTCTTGCACTGCGTTGAGTACTTGGGTAAAGCTAAACTATCAAATTGATGCTAAAAGAAGTAAAACACTATGAGTAAATAAGAGTGGATTGTTATTTACATAAAGAAAGTCTCATACTACGCATACGAGAATGGGGTTCGAAGAATATTTGGTGGAAACAGAGGTCAAAATATCCCCCAACAACACTATTCATGAAATGAGTAGGTGAAAGTGTGTCTTTTGCTGAGTAGAAACTTATATTATTCATTGACAAATAGGAAAAACTCTTTTCTAGCGAAGGAAATATATAAAAGTTACCGAGAGAGATACGATAAAGGAGAAACCATAGAGCCAACATAAACAATTTTATAATAAGGAATGAACAAGACAATGCTATTATGTCCCATGTATGTTATATATATATATATATATATATATATATATATATATATATATATATATATATATATATATATATATCTGAAACCATTCTTTATTTTACCATTTACAAGAACATAATCTAGGTACTATGGAAAATGATTCTGTGACGAGAAAAGGGGCGAATTAAAATAGCGGACTGAGATAAATTATGATTTAAAAACAAATACTATTCATCTCCTTATGTGGTTTCGAGCGATACAAATGAAACAAATAATAATATTCTATACAATGGAACACACAATATTTAATTAATAACAATATAGGGTTAGTAGTTTGTGAATATGCAGTTACAAGTAACTCCATTATTTATTAGAACAAATATGGACTTAACGCAAAAATCTAGATAAAGGAATTTTGAAGAAAAAATTAGTACGGTGACCCAATACAGTGTCATCTTTGGTTAAAATTGAGAATACTCCTTAGTATGTATATGTTAAAATAAACTCTTGTAATATCCCGAAAATGTTACGCAGCGAGAAATCATAAATTACATAGTGCCATATTTCTTTTGAAAATAAAAAGGGGGTGGGCTATATGAACAAATTGAATCTGACTGTCGAATAAGACAAACTACTCCACAAACGGAAGACTTGCTTCCAGATATGAGAACGACGATTGTCTAGATGATAACAGAGTACCAATATGACAGCAAATGAGTAACTACGCTAAGGGTCGAATCTGGTAGCATTTCTTGAAATATCAATATGGGGAAACACAGAGAGCTATCTACGATTAAGAGTACCTACAAAAACGAGAACCAGAGAGGGAAACCCCAATCATCGAATCCAAATAACTCAGTAGTGAACAGTACGAATTGAATTAAACAAGAGTGTGAAATCCGAATACCGGAATGAAGGGCATAACCCTCGGCGTGAATATGTTCAACGTTTGTGAAACGTAGCGAGAGGGTGAGAAATCGACTCGTTATGAGTCAAATTTAATCTGAACAAAAATAACAAAGTGCCAAATGGTGATTATGAAGACATAGAGAAGTTCGAATAAATTCCAATGCTCTACAGAACATGACTAATATGAGACTAGAAAGCTGAACTCCGCCTTGCTCTGGACGCTAGGTAAATAGGGTTTTCATACGACTTAAAAAACATATCAGTGGGCGAAAGGCATAACCCGGTCATCAATGAAAAATCACTTAACTAACAATAAACTACATCATGTCAAAAATGGAAAGTAGAACATTGCACGATTCATTTGAGTCTCTCCCATCATTCGAGCTACACGGAAAGCAAAGATGAGAATCAAGGGCTCGATGGCAAAAACCTCCAAAAAGTAAAGAGGTGCGAGGGTGGAACCATTGCGTCCAAAAAAAACTTGAAGGAGGACGCGTAAGTTCCGGTAGATGATGAAGAAAAATGAGCTGACAGCGAAATGAATTAAATAACGACGTTTCGTGTCCAGGCACCTGATCATCACCCTTTCGAGATGGTGAGATGCGGAGGGACACGTACTCATACAGTAAACCAACGATAAGTTCTAACGTCGATGGAAGATGCCCATCCCAACAATCGATGGAATTTAATGGCGACGACGTAAGTACCCGAACGCCATCGAAAACCACATATTAATTAGAATAAGAAATGAATGAGGGTGTAAATTCCGAAAAAGCATGAACGGATCATTATTAGAACTACGGTGATGCTAAAATTCAGCCAGACGTACTTTGAAATCCGCGCAAATACTTGCACGCGAGAAATCTTGGTGTGAGGGTAGGCAGTAAGTTTAGCTTCGTGCAGCCTAAGGCCATATGCAAGTTAAATTCATATGCAATCAATAGGTTATGGGTATACACCCTTATAGGTAATGACGTGGTACAAGAGTGTGACTATTAAAATAGGGAGCGAGTCACATTTGAAAAACGAACCATATGGTAATAAAATCACACATATGAGATATCGGTTAACGAATTCGATATGCTTATGTCGAATAATGAAAAAAATTAAAACCAATTGGTGAAACTCCTCAAATGTTTAATAGGTACACTGGCTAAAACTGTTAAAAAAGGATGAGCAAAAAGGATGACTGATAAAAGTGAAAAATAGAAAACCATTTAATCAAATACTGACAGAGATGAGCCTTGTTAGATTAATACGGTGTTGATGGGTGGTAAGGTATAGTTAAGGATGTTGTTAATGGAAATTCCGAACGAGGAAAAAATAAAATAATATGTTGGAGCTGTAGATGTATACCTACGAATATTTAATTAGTCGGAAGATAGTATTGATGATATTGATGTGTGTGAATGTGGAGGTGTTACAGACGGTATCGGTACATGTTTGAAAATTTGGGTTGTTGTTGTGCTCATTGTGTAATTATTTCTTGATGATATGGTCATTGTTTTGTTGGTGTACGGTGGTGCTAGATAAGAAGAACAATGAAATTTGAAAGGAGATGAAATTTGTGTTGATGCATGATTAGATAACACGCTGGATACCAATGCTCCTTTGATGGCTATGTTGCATGGGTTTGCAATGAGGAATGGGCGAGTTAAAAATTCGAAGAATAGCGGTATGTGCTTGGTGAGGGCTGAGAAAAGCTCAGCAAGAGAACCGACTTCACGAACATCCAAGAAGGCGAAGGTTAGGAAAGAGGAAGAAAGGAAAATTCTCGAGATGATTCGAGGAAGATGATACTACTGAACATTAGTCTAAACGAAGAAAAATTACGGAGGAGTTCCGAATTAAACCTCCCTCCTATGATGGAGAAAGGAGGAAGATGCTGAAGCATGGTTTTGAATGTGATTAAGTATTTCCGGTCTATGAATATAGAGAGCAATACGAAGGCAGTTGGTTGTCTACCGATTTGCGGTAAAGCTACCTTGTGGTGGGAGGAAGATGAAAATGGTCCATGCCATTGATGAAAAGCGGTGACTTGGGAAGATTTCGGTCGTTTTGCGTCGCTATTTGAACGAACGTTATTGTGATGAGAAAAATTAGTTCCATGAACTCGAGATTGGGACAACTCATATGAATGAGTTTGTCACCAAGTTCTAATCTTGCTAAGGTATGTCCCTTATATTCATGAAGAAAAATTACAAAGGTTTTTGAATTGTTTTTGCTGCTTGTGTGTAAGGAGAAAATTGAGTTCGATAATCAAAGACTATGGATGAAACGGTGAGAAAAGCTGTAGATTATGCTACCGGCGGTTAAAGGCAAGGGTGAACATGGAAAAAGTTGGGTAAATAAGAGTGAATCAAAGGAAGAAACCGACGCCCGAAGAACTTGGCGGGGACCATCGGCGGAAGAAATTTAACAAACCCAAGGAGAAAGTCAAGGCGCATAGATCCCAGTGGGTTCAAAGGCTCCAAATGGATGGAGATAATAAGAAAGAGGACGGTCAAAAATATGAAAACCCTTGAAATTTTGAGTTATGGAGAACCTCATCTATTGAGGGATTGTCACATTGAAATATTTAGATGATAAGTGTCGAGCTACCACAATGAATGATGTATTAAAAACATACCACTATCGGTACGGCCTTGGAGGGAAACCCCATTTGCCGGCCGGTGAGCACCATGCTGCAGGCCGAGATGGAAGAGTAGATTGCTGCATTGTCTGTTATAGTTTAATTGATCTGATTGCTTCTTTTGATTCAACAAATTAGTTGTGATATGATCTCAAAACTGAAAAAATTTCGATGGTCTTGGTTGGTCCAGTTGTGCTTCGCTAAGCGAAAGTAACTCATAAGTTACCTCAAACAACAATTAAATTAAATGATTTTCAGACATAGTGACAACATTATTCCCTTGACTCGAGATGACTTCTTGATTGGAATGGGTGACCAGAAAAAGAGAAAAGAGCTATGATGGTGTTGGGATAAAAACTGCATTACATAGATGAGAGGAAGCCCTTTATTCAAGAAAACCAGCCAATCTGCGTAAGACAAATATTGGCTACGACATTAAAAAAGAACGACTGGGAAATGATATCAAGTATGTGCTGTACATGTCAAAGAATTAGGACAACAACCTAAAGAAAGCTTGTAAACACTACGCGGTGGTAAGAAGTTTGAGAAGAATTTTCTAGATGAATTCCTCATCTTCCCCCCAAAGAAAGAGAGATTAGTTACTCAATCAATTTAATTCACCTAGAAACAACACTATTTCGTTTGCTGTTGGATGAGCCCCCCGAACTCATGGGCAGAAATGCCAATTGCAAGAATTGGCCGGATAAAGGTTATATCGGACGGGGTGTATGCTCCTTCGATAGCACAGTTTTGTTGTGAAAAGGATGGAACCTTTGGAAATCATGCATTATTCTGTGTTGAACAAGGTTGACAATCAAAAATAGATACCATTTCCCGAAATGATGATCTTTTTTATCAAGCTAGAAGGCTTCGGTATTTTCTAAGATTGATCGAGGTTGGTGTATGCGACTCGAGTGCAAGGATGAAGATATTAGTAAAATAGCTTTCCGAACCCAGTATAGTCCATATGAATTTGTAGTCCTACCTTTTTGGTTTGACAAATGCTGCCCTTTATGTAATGGTGGTGTTTGATTAGTGCTTGTGATTCAGTCGTACTAGTGTTCATAGATATTACGGTTTTATTCGAAAGGGGTGAGGAGGTTAAGTATAGTTTTGCGAACTTTGAAAAACCAGCTATGTACCAGGTTGGGTAAATGTAGTTACATAGAGATAAGATTCAATATTTGGGGCACATAATTTACGAACGGGGGTTGGCGGTAGACCCTTAGAAAATAAAGGCTATTAGAGAATGGCCGGTGCCTCACAGATGTTTCAACGGTAAGATAATGGGGATTGTAGGATATTATAGAAGGTTTGTGGAAAGATTTTCTGCAATGGCATATCCCGTAACTATTCTAGGAGAAAAAGGCACAAATTTGAGTGAATTTGAAAAATTCCAAAATAGCTTTGAACAACTAAAGCTAAAACTCCTCTATTTTATACTAAAAATTCTGAGATCACGAAAAAAGAGTTTGTTGTAGACGCGTGCATACGGAAAGGTTGGGAGGAGTTCTATTGCGGGAAAATTCCGTTATTGCATATGAGTCTAGGAAGCAAAGTAACAGACGAACTATAGTGTATAGGATTTGGAATTGGGCTGTTGTAATTCAGCACGCCTTGTGAAAGATGTAGCGACATTTATAACAGAAAAAAATTCCTTATTGATGACTAATAATATTATAGCCTCAAATATTTCTTTTTAAACTGATTTGAATACTTGACAAGCCATATGGTTGTCTTTTGCGAGGAATTTGGTATGGACATCCGCATATCAAAAAGAGGAAAAAACAAGTGTTAGATACGTAAGCGAAGGCATTTGCCAACACATAAGTAACCTTGGGAGTAGTGCTAGTTTTGACTTAGAAGAACTAGTTAAAAAGGTAGTGGATCAAAGATCCCAATTATGAAAATACGCAATTTAAAACGTGAAAAAAGAAATGTTTGGTACACCCAAACCGGAAAGGGTTGATACGCTGTAAAAATAGATTGTATATCCCCAAGGTAGGGTCCTTGAAAAAAGAGATCCTAGATGAATATCATAAACAACCATATTCAAGACATCCTAGATATCGAGAAAATGATTACAACACGAAAAAGAAATTGTTTTGGCCGAGAATGAAAAAGGATGTAGCAGAACTATTTAGCTAGGTGCATGGAATGTCAACTAGTCAAAGTGAAATTATCGACACATCCGGTGGTCTTTTAAATCCTTTCCAATTGAGAATGGAAATGAGACCTTGTCTCTATAGACTTCATAACGAGGTTACCCAAAACAAATTATAGCATGGTCGGTGATGGTAGTGGTGGACACTTTAACAAAAAGTGCACACTTCATACCTATAAAATCTACTTTGAGATAGCCAGGTAACGGATGTGTTCCTAAAAAGAAATAGTAAGGCTACACGGGGTCCTAAAGATGAACATTTTAAATAGGAGTGTAAGTTTATAGCGAGGCTTTTGGAAAGAGTCTGTTTGAGCATGGGCACTGACTAAATTTTAGTACTTCCTATCACCCTCGAATCGTTGGTCAACGGAAAGAACAAAATCGATTTTGGAGGATATGCGAGAATGTATGTGATGGATGAGCCATCGAGAATGGGAATACTACTTGCATTTAGCTGGGTTTTCTTATAATAACGATTATCAATCTTCCATCAAAATAGTTCCATTTTGAAGCACTCTGGAAGAGAGTGTCGTACTCCTTTAATTTGAAGCCAACTTTGAAGATAAGCTAGTATTGGGACCATATGCTACGAGAAATGGAGAGAATTGTCAAACAAATACAAAGAAACATCAAGATAGCACAAGATCGACAGAAAAATTGTCTTGATAAAAAGAGGGTGCATCGAGAGTTCAAAGTGGGTGATCATGTGTATACGCGTAGGCAAAAAAGAGCACACTTTATCTTGGAAGTTGTACAAAATTGGCTCCTAGATATCGTGGACCTTTTGAAGTGTTAGAAAAGGGTGGGACCGGTGGCTTATAGCGGCACTTCTTTGCCCCATGTTAAAGTGCATGATGTGTTTTCATGTTTCGTTATTAAAAAGATACGTGCATGATTCTTTTCACATTATTGATTGGAATGTGATATAGGTGGAACTTCGAGAAGGGAGTTCCTTCGAGCCGCTTCAAATATTGGACGGGAAGAAATTGAATTGAGCGAGACGTTAGCAAGGTAAAGGTGCGGTGGAAGCACTTTCTTTAACTTTGAAGAAACTACATGGGAAAGAGAAGCTTAGATGATGGAAGAATATCCATATCTATTTTCAAAATGAACTCTAGTAATTAGTTGATAACACTCGAGGATGGCATTTGTTTTCGCAGGGGGAATATGTAACACTTCGTTTCATGTTTTTCAAGTTAGACATTTGAACTTAAACCCAAAGGGGGTGGACTCCAATGATAATTATAGTGTGGATGTAATTAATTATTTATCAGAAAATAAGGCATATTTCTCAGGCATATCACTCAAATGAGAATTTTTTATATCACTTGCCAAATCCATGAGGTATGGAAGAGTTAAGACTTTCCCCAAAAATCTTTCAAAAATCCTCGCAAGAATTTATTTCTAATTTAGATTTTTGAGGAAAAAAATATAGATTCCCCAATGAGGTGAGAGTATTTGGGAAGAGGTAAAAAAGTTGGAAAAGCAGAAGTGCTTAAAAGTCCCTAACAAGGGTTTGTGGTAAACAGGAATAAAAGCATCCCTAATTTCTGGATGCAGAACAGAAACAAAGTTTAGTATATGTTTAAATAAGCTACTCCGCAATGCATTGGGGTTGGTCTATTCCCTGGGAGAGGATTCACTGTGGGTGAGTTCTCATGGGATAAAGGAACTCAAGGTTGGGAGGACTGGTCATCACAAGGGTATCCACATAGTTTTGATGAATAATTAAATTATATGTTGTTGGCTAGTAGTGAAAAGTGTTGTGGTGTGATTATGTTGAGTTAAATTGTCATGTTATGAATTCCTTACTTTTACCGTAGTTGAATAGAAGAAACAATTCTCCTAAAAATTTTGTATATAGTAGGAAGAATACTAGAGTACTATCTACCATAACCTCTAAACAATTAGATGGTTTAAATCCTGAGAGAGTATAAATGATTCCCTAGAACAGCTTAATGTAACTTTAATCCACTTCGAAATAAATAGTAATTAAATACAAAAAATAAAAATGTATTAGTTCATGTAGTAAAACTGGGAAACTTGATAAGTTACACTTTAGATAAGGTAAAAGCATGTATACGTAAATATTGTGCGCATTTAATAAAGGGGAGTCGGTGTAATTATGATGTGTTAAACTCCGAGGGAGTTTGTTGTTGTACCGAATGATCATAACAATATTAAAACTTTCTCTATTGTACCATGAGTGGTTCTTACTCGGTAAAATTAGCGTAAAGCTAAACTTCCGTCAAATTGATGCTAAAAGAAGTAAAACACTATGAGTAAATAAAGTGGATTGTTATTTCCAGGAAGAGAATTTCACATCATCATATAAATAAAAATAAAAAAAAAAAAAAAAATGTGAATGGGATTTAAAGAATATTTCTCACAGTGAGTGAACAAAATGGAAAATATCCTTACAACAACACTATTCATGTGAAATGACTAGTAGCATTATAAAAGTTACTGCAGAAATACAAGAAAGGAGGAACCATGAGCCAACATAAACAATTTTATAATAAGGAATGAACAAGACAATGCTATTTTATTCTATGTATATATATATATATATCCCTGAAACCATTCTTCATTTTGCATTTACAAGAACATAATATAGGTACTATGAAGGAAATGATTTCACCTTTCACCGAAAAGGAGACCAAATTAAAAATAGTAGCTTCTAGATGTTAATTATGATTTAACAACAAATATTATTCATCTCCTTATGTGGTCTCAAATCGATACGTAAATGAAAACAAATAATAATATTCTATACACCGGAACCCACAATATTTAATTAATAACAATATAGGGTTAGTAGTTTGTGAATATGCCGCATACAACTCCATTATTCCACACCCGGTAACAAGTATGGACCCACCGCAAACCCTGTATAAAAAGGTCGGAAGAGAAAAATTAGCATGTAGCTGACTCAATACCAGCAAAGCGTACTAGTTAAAATTGAGAATACCTCTTGAGTATGTATATGTTAAAATAAGTTTCTGTAATGTCCCTTAATATTACACACCGAGAAATCATAAATTACATAGTGCCATAGTTCTTTTGAAAAATAAAAAGGGGGCGGCTATATGAACAAATTGAATCGATGGGCCGAATAAGACAACCACTCCACAAATGGAAGACTGTTTCTGTACCATGAGAATGACGATTGTATGGATGATAACATAGTACCAACCCGAGAGAAAATGAATAACAACGTTAAGGGTCGAATCGTGCATTGCTTCGAAATATCAAGATGGGGAACACTTCAAGAGAGCTTCCGCGACGAAGAGTACGTACAAAAATGAGAACCAGAGAAGGAAACCCCAATCATCGAATCCGAATAATATAGTAACTATTGAACTTATGCTAATTCAATTAAACAAGAGTGAAATCAATACCTGGACCCATACATAACCCCCGTGAATATGTTCACTATGAAACGTAAGCGAGGGGGTGAGAAGTAGAGCTCATCGTCAAATCACAATTTAATTCCCGCTTAAAAAGATTAACAAAGTACCGAATGGTGATTATGAAGGGGAACACACCAGAAGTTCACGGGATGATTCAACGCTTCCTACGTGATAACTATGAACTAAACAGAACTCGTATATACAGTATCGAAAATGAGATTTTCATATGACTTAGCTTATATCAATTCAATGAAAAGAGGCATGAATCATCATCAATGAAAAAATCCATGTATAACAATAAACTACATGCATAAGTCAAAATGGCAAGTAGACCAATACCGAGAGGTTCAAGAGAATCGTCCCATTCTAGCCACACAGAAGCAAGACGAGAATCGAAGAGGTTCGATGGTGAAACCTCAAACAAAGAGGTGCGAGGGCGAACCATCGCGTCCAAAAAAAAAAACTCGAAGGGAGAGACCTCATAAGTTCCGGTGAGCTTGGACAAAACTAAAATGAAGCTCAAACAGAACAAAACCGTGAATTAAATAACAATACAAAGTTCTAACCCCCAACCGCATCCTCACCATCCAGATGGCGGACCGAGGGACGTACTCATACAATAAACCAACATAACTTCTGCCGCAATGTCAATCAAGAGATGCCCATCTCAACGATCAAGAAATTTAATGGAAGCATTTACGCCCAAAGCACTTAACGCCATCGAAAACCACATATTAATTAAAATAAGGAGAAATGAACGGGGGTGTAAATCCCGAAAAAGCATAAGACGGATCAAAAATTTAATGAGACTCTCGCGTGGTACTACGGAAATTCAATAGACATTACACATAGAAATCCCAACGCAAATACGTACATGCAAGAAATCTTTGTGTGAGGGTAGACGTATTAAGCGTGCAACCCTAAGGCCATATGCAAGTTGAATTCGTATACAATCAATAGGTTATAGGTATACACCCATATAGGTAACGACGTTATAATAAAGAGTGCGACTATTAAAATAGGGAGTGAGTCACATTTGAAGAATGCATCGATATGATAATAAAATCACACATATGCGATATGGTTAATGAATTCGATATGTATATCAAATAATAGATAAATTAAACCAATTAGGTAAAGACTCCTCAAATGTTTAATAGGTGTACTAAGCTCATGTACAAAAAGGATGAGAAAGGTATTATCAAATCAAAGTGCAAATAGAAAACCATTTAATCAAATACCTTGATATAGGCCTTGTTAGATTAATAAAGGTGTTAATAGCAGTAAAGGCAGTCAGAGGTATTGTTAATGGAAATTCCGTATAGGAAAAAAATAAAATAATATCTCGTTGAGCCGTAGATGTATACCTACCGAATATTTAATTTAATGTGAAGATAGTATTGACTGAAAAAAGAAAAAAAATTTGATGTGTGAATGTGGAGGTGTTACACTTGGGTTGGTTAGATGTAATACAATGATGTTGTTGTGTTTTGTACATTTTGAAATCATAATATAAATATGTTTTTTACCGACAATATATATATATATATATATATATATATATATATATATATATATATATATATATATATCATTTTAGTATTAATATTTATTCTAAATATAAAACAACATAATTGGAAACCAAATAAATTGTATATTAATGATTGATTCCCAAATAATGATGTACACAATGTACATATAAATACATAATGAAATCGTTGATTCATTTTCTTCGGGTTTTCTTGGGACTTTAATAACTATCTACCAAAAATTACAAACCTACCTCCAAGGATTAGTTGTCTAAGATTCACCCTTTAATCCGAAGAGATGTATCAAATTCCAAAAATGAGAGCTCAAATGCAAAATACATCTTATCCAATAGTTGAAATTCTTCGTAAATGAGCTTAAGGATAACCACCAACATAAGATGATGGATTTTAAAATAATACCACAAACAATATCCACGCCTGAAACCTTCATAGATGTTCTCACACGAATCAAAATTCCAGCTCGTAGACCATTAACGTAGTTCCTCGAACAATTCTAATCCTGAAGTGCTCATCCACAAAAACTCATTCAAAAAATCAAGTCTCTCGCTACAACTCTGTCAACTAGTAATAAGTTATGGAATAGGCTCACTATGGATCTTTATATATGCTCGCTTCATAAATATTTGAACTCAGGCAGACCATCAACAATTCCCCCTTGTCACATACAAATGGTAAGAAGGAGAAGTATTCTTTTATCATTGCAAGGTCAAGTTAACACTCTCGAACAAACTCGCGATATGAACTATAAACAGTCTTGCTTGTTTTCGAGACCAATCCCAAGAAGAATCCATCCATAATTTAGTCTCTTTTGCGTAGTATCTTTCCGGAACATATGTTTAAATGGTGATTGCACTTTCCACAATGCTCACATGGGTGAAGATCGAAAAAATCTGATCTTCACATGTCCAACCTCTATTACACTATCGACATTAATCAACTGTTTCGGAACAACATCATCCCGTAAATCCAACACTACAAAATTGTATAGGTTTATAGGAAAATCAAGGATATAAAAAGATACATCCAGGATACATCCTTTGTGATATCCCAAACTACTTCTAGTTTTTCTATGTAATTTATTCCCACTGTCTTGTAAAGGTTTTGGGAATGATATACTTCACATATGTACGAAAATGACTCTCACAAACACTTGCATAAACATGACTTTCCGCTACACTCAAATTTTCTCCTAATGTGGCCTAATTAATCTTTGACTATTGTTTCGAATTAGGATCGTCTCGTTGTACTTGAGACTCAATCTCGAGAAATTCAATTGTATCTAGTGCATCATGTAAATGAAATTTAATATCAACAAGACCTACTTTTCTTACATTTATAGTTTCACCAACATTGAACGAATATTTTTTCAACATCTAACACATTTTAATTTGGAGCTATTTTACCTAATCTCGGGTGTCGTGTTCAATAGAAACTCCACTCGTTTTACAATTTAAAATAAATAAATAAATTCATCGTATATAAAAAATAATATGTTCAAATAAAAGTGGAATTGTTGTAAACTAAATATCCTCTCTTGGGTTACCCAATTAGTGTAGTGAATATCATAACTTCAAAATTAACTCCATTTTGTTTTGTAAAAATAAAATTATGAAGTGAAAATATTTGAACTTGCCTCTTATGATATTTAATGATCTCTTCTAGCCGCAATTACCATTTTCCTTTCTTGATTTTGTATTCATAATTTCTTCAATTTAACCCAATTAAAATCAATGCTTAACAAAAATCAAAACTTGATGTTAACTTATTGTGCCACGCAACATTGACTTTAAGAGGTAAACATTAATTTTGAAATTCCAAGCTTATTTTTTTTGATGGGTGGTTATTCAAATTCATGTGGGACCATAACCTCGTATTGAACTTATATTCTTACGGGTTTCATATTTTCAACAAAGAATTTTCATTTCTTGTCATAACTACTCATGTGTATATATATCAACCTACAAATCCGTAGTATGCAATATCTTTAATCATAAATTTACAAAGGGTCATTAATTGAAACATCATGTGCATATGTCAAAGTATACACAAAGTATGGCTCCAACACTAGTATCCCATCCACTGATTATGAATGTACAAGGGAAACACAAAACACTAGTCCCAAAAATTGATACAATAATATTTCCAAAGGCTTGTTTGATCCCTTCATGCAGTTTTGATCTTATCAAGTCTAAATTAGTGAAAAATAAAATGATATAAACAGAATTTTTCAAATGAGGGTGTTGTAAAGTCAACTTTTTCTTAGTTACACAAGAAACAATGGTTGTAGGGATCAATGCGGTAAAACCACAATTGAGAAAAAAATTGAGACGACTCAAATATTAATATATCATTGTTTATGTAGATGGAGACAACCCCAAGTTAAAAAAAAAAGAAATCAAACGTGTTCCAAACTCCTCCTTTGCATAAATGATTATCACTTCAAATTTTCTAGATCGGGTCCAATTCAAGCCTCAATGCGTGTTTGTAAATGACTATCTAAGATATGACCAATGGAAACATGCATAAAAAAAATCAAAATATTTTAGTTATGCCATAGCATATGGGAACATAGATGATAGGAAATGCACTTCAACAACATAGCAGCAAGAGCTAATCAAAACACTCGACTTACCTCAACATGCATCCTCCTCTCTGGGCTCCAAGCCTGTGTTTCACTGTGAGGTTCGTAATCCGCACGCTAGGCACTCACAGCGTTGGCTGGCTTCTTCGTGTCTTCCACGATAGTTAATCTTTCATAGAAAGCATGTTTTTCCATAACACAACTTTCACTTCCTCTCCAGAAGGTTCAGCTCTCTCCTATGACTTCAACATCTGAAACAATCTCTGAAACAAATGCTGAGTTTTCTACACTCGTTGGTCACCGCAACAAATTATTTGGGAAAGGAACACCCACTTAAACTAGAGTGTTATAGGTCAATTTAGGCATCATCACCAGGACTCAATGAAATAGGGTTTATAGTCCCCTTATATTTCAGCTTTGTTATATGCCCTAAGTGAAGAAATAAATTATTTCATTCATGGTTTGCATTATGAGATTTCCAAGGTTTGAAGTATATATGTTATATGACCCACCGACTCACCAACATCACATTCGAAAGGGACTAACTATACCGCATGTGCCAATCCCTCCATGGGTAAGGTGCATTGCAAGTGCACTTTCTCGACACTGGCAGCGTTGGTCACTCCGGGGAGCAGTAATTCTCATTGTTCCAAAGAATCTCCACATGGCTAGTGCTCTTCCACAAGATTTCTTCGTAGGTGTCATACCTCGAACGAATCATTCAATCCACCAAATTGGAAACATGTCTTTCCTATTATTAGAAAGTCATTCATTGAGAAACTACCATCCGTTTCACTATAAATTGACACCTATCCTAGTGCTAGTAAGGAAGAATTTTGGTAAAGTTATGTTGTTGGATTCTCATTTTATAAGAGAGTGAAAGTACTAATGTGCTACTAAGATGATGCCGAATCCGATGAGGTTAGAAATGAAGTTGACCGCCCTCGACAACAAATCGATCCATACATTGGTTATAGGGAGAAAATGTGAATTTGTGTTACACTTTTGTGAGAATCCGGGGAATTTTTTTTCTCTCAATATTATTCAAACTTCTCAAAAGTTGAGTTGAACCTGCTTCCTATTTAGATTGATGACATACTGATAGCGTTGGAAAACAGATTTTTGGCCGGAGATCAGAAAAAAGACAACAAAAGTTTGGCCAAACTCATTCTTATAAATATAACGCCTGCAAACTATTTCCGGTTTGACATTTTTTTCATGCGTTACTGTGTTCATTTTCTGTGGCGTCACATCGTCACTGCTCTGTTGCACTGTTGAATTGTTGCTACTTCGTTCCTGCTTTGAGGTGTGCCACTGTTGAATTTTTGCTGCTCTGAGGTGCACCGCTGTTGAATTGTTGTTGCTATGTTCCTGCTCTAAGTTGTGTCGCTATTGAATTATTGCTGCTATGTTCCTGCTCTAAGGTGCATCGATGTTGAATTGTTGCTGCTCTGTTCCTGCTCTGAGGTGCGCCACGACAACATTAAGCGAATTTCCAGGTAATTAATCATCTCATTTCTAAAGCATAGCTTTTCCTCTGCAATGTTTTTAAAGCATATGTTTATTCAAAGAGAATGGCAATGTGTATCTTGAATATCTAGCCTAGTTATGTAATTGTTTTGATATATATATATATATTTTTATATATATATTGAAATAGTACACCTATTAAAATAATGGTCACAGGTTTCATAATAGTACAAGTGATATAAGGAATAGATGTGTATTGAGGTCTATGTTCCCTATACTACGGATTACTAGTTACTCTTGGTTATCAAGCCATCAAGCTACGGATTACTAGTTACTCTATCAAATAATGAATGGAAGTAAACACCAATTAATAGGTAGTCATTCCTGTGGGCTTAGTCATATGAACGGTAATAAATAGTCTTCTTACAGTCTTGGTGCAATAGCGCAACATATAGTTCGTGTCCTGGTCAGAGAAAGGCGACTCCGGTATAGAGTGCTCTTCTTTGTATAGGTTTTAAAATAATTCTAGATTCTCAGATCTTGGAATATCTAGCCTAGTTATGTAATTGGTATGATATATGTTTTTTTTATAAAGAACATCAATCATTTATATTGCCATTGAATCAACTCTGTAGTTTTTCATTGATATTTTCAATCAAAAAAATCAAAACACTTTAGTTAAGAAGAGAAAAACAAGTTCGGATCTCGAGTTGGACTCCGTAGCTAGCTTTATGAAATTTTGACCCGTAGCTAGTTCTATGAAATTTTGGAAATTTATGTTTGCAACCGTAACAGAACTTAGATATGCACTAGGACCCTCGCTTGTACTAGAATCTTGTTTCGTAACCAGGATCATATTTATTTTCCTGACCGTTGAGGATGAATAGTTCTGGGAATTTTTGGTCCGCAACTAGTACTATACCTCGACCTATAGCTAATTCTATGAAATTTCGAGTCCGTAACCGCAATAGAAAATTAGATATGTAGTGTGACTCGCCTTTGTGCTTGTTTTGGAATTGAGCTTCAGAACTGTGGATCATATTTTAGACCATGAGGCAGATTTTTTAGTCCAACTCTCCTTAATCTTTCTCTTCAACCCACTTTCTAGGCATACCTTGAGCATACATTAAGGCTCTCAAAATATTATTTGGATGCAATTATTGAGCTATAAGTAAACTTTGATCAATCCCTAAAGTGTATCAAGAGTCCTTTTGAAAGCAAAGCTTGGAACAATTCCCATTCATTATTTTTCTAACTGCTCTGTGATGAATAGTTTCGTTGAATTTGGGTTTGGTAACCAGTACTATACCTTGACTTCAGCTACTCTATGAAATTTCAGCTTGCAACCAAAAGAATAATCCTAGATACGCAATGCACTTTCAGCTTTTTGGCTGTCTGTGAATTTTGCTTCAACCAGGATCATATTTCTATTTTCATGAGGTATATTTTATACACCTAACTCTCTTTAATCTTTCTCTTCAACCCAATTTCTGTAGCATACCTTGAGCATACATTAAGGCTCTAAAAATATTATTTAGATGCAATTATTGAGCTATACAACCAAATGATTAATCCTTGAAGTGTATTGAAATTTTTAAAGTAGGCTTGGAACAATCCTCCTCGAATATTTTTGAAAGTAACTCCAGGAAAACAACCTTTACATGCGAAGTCGATACACTAAGAACAATATCATTTCTGAGTAGTTGAATTACTAATGATGAATATTGTTTGCTCAGTAAAATCATCATCGGAGAATAAAAGTAGCATTCTTGTGTACACACATATGCTGAATAACACCTAATGTAAACAACCTAGTCAAGAAAGTTAGGCTTATCGTGAAACATCACCAAAGTATTATTGAAAGATCTTTTAGAAGTTTTCACCTCTTGAATAGATGCCCTCATTCTATTCTTTTTATAATTCCCTAAACTATACTATTGAATTGCATAGCATATTAAGGAATTTTTAAATCAAATATTTTTAGCTTTGACATTTCTTTATATACCTAGGTTTTCACTTCCTAAATTTATGAATGCAACATAATTTCCGTGTATTCATTTTTTTTAGGTTTGCACTTCCATGAATTCCCGAATGCAAATATAATTTTGTGTACATTCATTTTTTTTAATTGTTTCTCTGCATTTTGTCGTTTTCCCTCATAAGTTCTCAATGTTCCTCATATTTCTATTTTTTTATTTTCTCGTAAACATAGACAGAATTTTGTTTATCCATTTTTTTATTGTTTATTGTTTATGTGTATGAAAATTCATCAATTCGAGATGTGTTATTGGAATATTTAGATGATTTCGATGTTATTAATATAATTTCTCTCGTTTATCAATTTCATTTTCGTACGTACATCATTGTTCTTAACCTCTTATTTTTTCTTTTAAAACAACAAAAACAACTCATATATTTCTAACAAACAATGGAATGAATCTATATCCGATTAACCTTATCTTCTCCATGTTTTTTTCCCAAAAAAGAAATTGTTAATTTCCATTTTTTCTAAAAATTATTAGCCTAAATAGTATAAATTATTTTTACCTTCAAATTTTCCAAATTTTAAAATAGAGACTATATAAAATTATTAGTTTCTAACTTTTAAAAAATTCCAACCTTTAAAATTTTGCTAAATACAGAATTTTGAATTTCCAGATTTGTCACGTTGAGTGTTGTCTCATGTTCTAAAGGCGTAGTTCATAAAGGGCTAAGTAACCCTAGATCTCATCTTTTCTCAAAGGTGACATATCCAAGAAATGCCCCTATAGCCAAATTTTGTAACATATCTAAATAGAAGTTCTTCATTTTAATAGATCCATAAAACACAACCACTTTATAGCAATCATGTACATGTTTAATATTATTCTATAAATTTCAGCATCATTTTTAAAGCATACATGTCATGTTATTTTCTCAATTTTAAAGCATGTTTTGTAAGTGCATAATTTTTTTTTTAAAACCATGTAAATGTCATTTCTCTCAAGCTTTAAGGCCTAAAAAGTTAAGATAAAGTGGCTGAACTCGTGTAGAATTTTGAACTTCCATAGGATTTTAGTCTGTTTGTTGAGTGTTAACCTATACAAATTCTAAAGGCAAAGTCCTCAGAAAGGTCAATAGCTCTCTTTGGATATCATCTATCAAAGGTAAGAGACATATCCAGTAAATGCCTCCTACGTTAACTTATAATAGATCTAAATAGAAGTTCTTCATTTTAATATCCATTAACCTCAACCACTTTAAGGAAAATCAAATAGACAAATATTCTACAAATTCTTAGAAAGTTTTTAAAGTATACATGCTCTTTTTCAAGTGTTGGCTTTCTCCCATTAACTTTAAAGTATGTTTTTTTGTAAGTGCATAAAATAATTTCAAAACCATGTAAATGTCATTTCTCTCAAGCTTTAAGGCCTAAAAATTGAACCTAAAGTGGCTGAACTCTCATAGGATTTTGAACTTCCATAGGATTTTAGTCTCGTCGCTGAGTGTTAACTTCTAGAAGTTCTAAAGGCAGAGTCCTCAGAAGGCTAGTCAACCTCTCGGATCTCATATTTTCTTAAAGGTGACATATATCCAAGAAATGCCCCTACAAATAATCGAATAGATCTAAATAGAAGTTTTTCATTTTCATATCCATAGTCTTAAACAAATGAGGAGAGAAAAAACCTTTTATGTTCAATGTAAAACACATGCATTAACATATAATTGTGATATTTTTCCTTCTTTCCAACATAGTCTACCCTTCTAGAAAAATGCCTCCTAATGAAGCAAAGACATATCCATCAGATCCAACATATTTGTTCACCAACAACTATTGATTTTGGACTTATATATCTTCAAACTATTCTCATTGAATTTATCCATCTATATCTTTAAACTACGCAAACTATTTGACAGACCATAGGAATCATTTCGAGAAAAACACATTAGCTATAAAAGTTTCTCATTGAAACCAAAAGTGACTTGATACGAAACATAGGTTTTAACCTTATATAGTTAATTGTTTCAAAATAGATTTTTAACAAAATGAAAAATATTCAATGTAAAACATAGCGCACACAATATATATCTGTGATATTTCCTTCTTTCCAACTTAGTGGATATCCTTCTAGAAAATCTTTTAATGAAGTTTTATATCCAGGCATTCATTGATATTTGTTCACAAACAAATATTCCATTTTGGACTTTGATATCTCAAAACTATGCTAATTGAATTTATGCATCTATATTTGTTAACTACTTGAAACTATTTTATTACACCATATGAATCATTTTGATATATCTCCCATTTTAATGGGGTGTATCACATTTCAAGAAAAACACAAATTAGCATAAAATTTTCCCATTGAAACCAAAAGCGATTTGATACAAAACATATTTTTTAACCTTATATAGTTATATTATCCTAGGTCAACCATAACTTCTTTAATTTTGCAGGCATTTGTGTCAGGGGCGTGATTTATAGTAATTAGTATAGCTAAAATGATTGATTTTTTCTTGGTTGGGTAAATTTCTTTATAGAACACATACATAAATATTCCTAAATAATTTATTAGGTATTGTAACATTAATCGATGAATTCCTAAAATTTATTAGGGTTAGGTTTGTCATTCCACTAAAAATTTTCCACCCATAGCAGGTAATAAACTCCGAAACATTTTTCTTTATTTTGAAGGGTGGTTAGTCCATATTGCCAAATACCGGGTCATTAGTGCCATAGTTCGACATTCTTAGGTGGCGTGCTTGTCAATTCTATGTTAATAATATGGTTTTTGGTCGTCTCCATCTTCAAGGTGAGAGTTAGTCTACTTACTGATTCATAATGAGGTGAATATGATAAATATTCTAAGCTAGTAAACTAACTGAGAAAGAAAATTTATAATAATTCTATATGATAGGTATGAAGTTAAAAAATTGATTTTCTTTTGAATAACTCTCACATATTTGAAAATTCTAAGTAAAGTTAAATAACTTACAATTAAGTTAATTGATTATATTTTCAAAATACTCAAAATCTATGAATGCTTTAGGAATAATAAAGATTGTTAGATTTACTATTTGGCTCAAGTTTCACCATCTACTGGTCCACTTTTATAAATCACACTGTATGGTTAGAAATGTAGGTATTTGTCTAAGTTTCAACTATCTATGGTTCACCTTATGAACTACATTAGATAGTTCAAATATTGACCAAATCAATGATATTATTAATAGCAAAAACATTCATATCTACATTATGAATCACAAAAATGTTAGATCAAACATTCCAACCTATTATCAATACAAAAAAATGCCACCGAATCTAACTCCGTCGAACCCCTAGATCTATCCATTTTGAACCCATAAGAGCTCCTTTCACTACATTTGGTGGTAGTGGGGATCTAATAATCTCATGTGTGAGAAAATCCGGTGAAAAAGTATGAACTTCATCGTACTTTTCATTCAGGCAAAAACCATGACATTCCTAAACTGTCCATCGTGGCTAAGGACACAATTTTAAATATTTCACTACTAAGCCGCGAGCTGTTAAAAATTTAGGAAAAGATGATGCGTAATCCAGGAACTGCATGATGTGTAATACATAGCGTGCAAGCTCTTCCTCTCAGACATGGCACCGTAATCTATCCGAATGAAAAATTAAGCTAGGTGTGTAGTATTTCGGCAAAAAACCAATCACTTTAGACATTGAAAATCCTTTGTCATTGCCAGCGTGTGGTCCCTAACACTATTCCAAAATACCTACAAGTGGACGTGAAATTACGTCGATCCACAAGAAACCCGCGTTTAGTATGCATTTCCTAGATGATGCAATGAGACAAGCTCATACCAGAATTCATATCTAATTTTTTTCCACTACTTTGTTATTCTTACTAACCTTAGGAGAGGGTTTTCAAGAGTAGGAAGACTTCGTTGAAGTAAATTTTTTTCCTAAACTACCCCCTTCGTACTTTACATCGCCGACCAATAGAACATGCCTTCTGTGGTCCATTTGCTTCGTTGGCCTACTAAGTAACTAACAATTCGAAGCTTTAATAATCCATTCGTATTTCGATGATGTCCATCAAGATGCGGTACGTATTCAAATTTCTCATTCATAGGATTTATACATTCTGCCATCAACTTTCACAATGTTTTCTTAGCATTACAAATGAGGGTTTCCATCTCGCAGCCCAACGAGGTGAATTCATTAGTGCTTCTTCCTACCAATATAGCGCTTATTATTTCAATTGCATTGTGCGTTGTGATGTATATTTCATGGGAGTAAGTATTGTAGTATTTTTTTTGTCCTTATTAAATGTCGCATAATTTCATATACATATATGAGCATGTTCACTAATAGTAATATGGTTTATATAACTTAAGAAAGTAAGATATTATTTTTATGATAAACTAAAAAGGAGAGAAGTATTTCTAGATTTGTTCACTTAGCAAGTGAAGCAGTTGGAAATGTGGCAAAATTTTGGAAATGAGAAAAGGGAAAGTTTTTTTCTATCCGTATCCTTCTTAGTATGGGGGAAAGGATAACGTTGTCCCAAGGTGTTGTGGGATTGAATAACACCTTGTTTCACTTTGAACTCATGAGAATTAGTTCTTATCTTGGCAATGTTCATTTTCTTCTTAGCAGATAATATAGTTTTCGTTAGCAAGATTGGGTTGATCACCTCCTCTTATAATACCTTAGTTTCATTTTCTCCCCTCTAATATCCCACAACATATCCTTAAATTTGGAATTAATTTAAGGAAGTAATAGTATATTTAATATTATCGTTATTTTCTAAGATGATCTCCTTCTTTAGGCCCCCAATGATCGAGTTAAGACTTGACATCTGTAACCTCACTTCTTTATTTTCTAAGATGATCCCCGAGCCCCCAATGATCAATTCAAGACTCCGACATCCTCATGCAAAATTTCACTTGAGCCGAAGTGGGGATTTTGCTAGGAGTTAGCCAATTTTGTGGAAACTTCCTAGCTTCCATGTTGTAAAGTTTTCTTCTTAGCATCATCACATAAACATATCCCTGCTTCAATAGGAGAAAGACTAGTTTCAATCAAGAGGATAGGGTAGGGAGCATTTCCTTTAATATTGAGGTTGTAGGTTATACATTTTTTTCGAATCGGGTGTATCTTCCTTTCCAAGAATATCCAGCGTATTATTACCGTAACCCCAAACCTTATATCCAGTACCTAGATATTTGTCAACTTACAATTGTTTTCAACGTCATAATTAACTTCACAATTAAATATACCTCTTAGTTTATTACATATCTTTTAGTATTTAATTTTATTCTCACTACTTTTTTTTCTAAGTTGGGTAGACTCACATCTTTGTCATCATGGCAAAAAGACATCATCTTGATTAAAGGTGAAATTGAACCTTCGGTGAATTCATTACTGCTAAAAGTGCCTTAACAAGGCACACAATCAAAGATCTATTAAAGACCTCGTGACTATTCTCACTACTTGTTAATCTTTTTTTACATTCTAGATATATGTTTTGAAAAACATGTTTTATTAAATACCTTTCTCTTTTAATGAATTTGATTAAATAAATATCTTAAATTATTTTCTAGATAATTATGAAAAAATTCATGTTAACTTTAAACTACAATGATAAAATTGAAAAGATTAAAAATTATTTGATTATTGAATTAAAAAATTAAATATAATAAATCAATAATTCAAAAATTTTTTACATCAATTATGAATTAATTAAAAATAATTTTCAGATATTTTAATTAGGTATTAAACTGTTGATTACTGAATTTTATATTTTAATATTCTACTCATACTAAAAGAGTTGTCCTAGCGACCCATGGTTACCTTTCCATGATAAATTTTATTAAAGAATTATATTGAAATATCCCTTTCCATGTTGTTACATATTATCTAAAATTAAATTAAATATAATCGATATTGAAAACTTAAATTTGATAGAAATTGTATTATATTATATCGAGGATTTAGCTTTTTCTTAGACAATTTTGACAATATCTAGTTTGTAAATTAATTTAGAAACGTCGCCTTAATTATTGGCTAATTGTTAGAATGTTGTTAAGAGTTGTTAAACATTATTGTTATTTGTTAAAAACATAATATTTTGAACAAAGAATTAATTTCAGTGTTTAACAAAGAGATTACTTGTGAAATTAGGTCTATAAGTAAAGACCGATGGTAAAAGTAAATTCAAGATTAGATGAAGGCATAGTAAGATCACTAATAGTTAATCAAATAAAACTCCCCTAACAATGAGATTTTGGTGGAGTTTTGGGGGTTCTTTATTGGAAAAAAATAAGAAAACACTAGTTATCCCGAGTAGTGATCCCTCAAGGAAATAACTCACAGAGGAGACTATTTCCACCGACCTGAGAATTGGACTGACCGTCCCGAGATTCTCTCTTCCATTTTTCTCAGATTCAACGGGAGATTCCATTATACCGTAGGAAGAAGTGACGTAACGCCCACTCGTGGAAGGGAGGAAATCATTTATCACTTAATTAAAGAATGAGTGGAATGTTGTTTTATTCTTTTCTATTAGTAGTATATACTATTTTCTTTTTAATTTTATAATTGAGCAAGTCGAGAACACAAGATGGTTGAATGGTTGCTATGTGTTAAAAATTACACTAGGAAAAACTATACAGCAAGAAAGAAAGATGAGAAAGGATTTTTTTGAGGCAGGTATAATAATACATTTGAATTTCTATATGTGCGATTATTAGTTAAAAAAAATAGGTTATTGAATGGAATAAACTACACCTAGCAAGATTTTAAGGAAGACTGTTAACTGTATGATTCTCGTGACCGTATTCTAGGTTGGTTGTCCTTCAAACCTATGATATTACACGGACAATTAGTGGTCTGGACACATTCAAGAATTGTTAAAACCTAGTACATCTTGAGAATTCACTGTGGAAACAGTTTAGAAAGTAACCATCAGGATATTGTAAACCCTTTCACAGATAAAAGAAATAAGATAACCCTTCTTGTTATAAATCAAAGGATACAAGGTAAACATCCTGTGAGCAATAATATATGGAGGAAACCATAATCCATATGCACTACTTCCAAGGATAAACATAAGTGTATACAAGTAACGCAATAACGTAAGAAATGAATGAAAAAAATTCTAGACATAGAGAAAATTTAACAGAAACTAAACGTGATATCTTCTCGTGAAGTACTAACTAAGGTAGTCACGTTAAAATTCTTAGGAAAAATTATGCATTTCGTAGAATCATTAAATTGTATATATATTAAATCGTATATGAACCCAAGAAAATACCGACATTTCATTTAATAAAATATATATATATATATATATATATATATATATATATATATATATATATATATATATATATATATATATATATATATATATATATATATATATATATAAGTTAATGGTGTGGGTGCAAAACCCCGGCCATACTGTTAACTATAAATATATTTTATTGAGAGGAAAATTACATAGGTACCATATTCCAAGAATGTATAGGCTAAAAGTCTTATACAATAAGAGGCTTGTGATCCTACTAAAATAAGAAAACCCTTAAACTCTGAGAGTCAGAGACTCTAAATTTCAAGGACGGGAAACTATTGCAAGAGGGAGAGCAACGGTGACCAATCAGAAGAATCAAGGGTTTGTGAATTGATTAAGGAATAATAGTACATGATCACAACTAAAACCCAACAAGAGCTGTGCCAAGGGTTTGAACCCAAAATTGTTTGGCAGTACCTGAAAGCAGCATGCAATTGAGTGAGAAAACCCCAAATCCGGAACTACTCATTACTTCAAGTTATAACTCGTAGAATGTGAAGAAAATGAGCCTATACCTGCCAACAAGACCGTAGGAGAGATTAGGTAAGGAGAATGGAGTGAACTCACCTTACATAAAAGTATATACTTTAACCAATAAAGAGGCAAACGTATAGAATGGCCCCAAGATCCTACGCCAGATGAGGACGGCCCAATCGAGAAGGATACACCTTCGATTTCATTTAATAATACACATATTTGCAAACGAGAATAAGCAAAGTGATTACACAATTAAACAAGAAATGGTATCATGTGGAAGAATGAGAAATATGACTATATAAACATATCAAACCCTAGATACATGCAGAGGCCCCAGAATGTAAAAGCCACTTGAGCCAAGCGGTTTTAAAGGTATTACCAAATGATCGGGATCATGAAGCCTTCTCCGAGGTACCGTGGCCGGCTACGTGTTGAAGGTTACCATAGAACTAAGGATTAGATAGAGAAACCTTGGTCCAAGCAGAGGCTTTCCGTAGCTCTTCAAATAAAGAATGCAATGAAACTGCTATTTTAGCTAAAGTCAGCCTAACCCTAATGAGTTTACATCGTCGATTTAGCTCAAGATCAATTCGTGGATAGATCGTCGAGTGTTAACAAGTACGATCCAAGTGCGTTCTGGGCCATGTGTATACTAATAGATATAGGTAGTACCAAAGCACGCCCAGGATTTTATGTGTATTGAATGGTATTATGTTGTCGAGTTAATATATACGGCATGTGTCACACCTCCCAAATTTTTTTATTTTTTTTTCTGTAACACCTCTAAGTGTTTCTTCTTGTTCTCCTAAAGTTTAAATATTCATTTGAGTCAGGCAATGATAACCACCCTTTTTAATCTATGCAAGCTAGACTAAAGTTGTATTTTAAAATTTAAGTCTTACTTACTCACTTGAGAATTCTATACCTATATAATCATTATTATCACAAAACATGCCATGTTCAGAACTCCATTTATGAAATTCCAAAACCATATAAATATGTATAACCTTATTTATCACCTCAATGTGCATATATATTTAAATAATATATATATATATATATATATATATATATATATATATATATATATATATCCGCACTCATATATATATAACACCGTTTATATATATACGTTTATCCATTTATTACTGCACCGAACCCTTTTATTTTATAATTCTAACATTTTATTTGGTTACAAAACTCGAGATATATATATATTGGTAATATTTTACTCGCCCCTCTAACTCTATATATATATTTTTATCCTTTTATATCGTTACTTTGTGTAATGAAGTGTTGCTCATAATGTAACATTCGCCGGATAAAATGTAAGGAGTCGTTTACCTTTGGTAATCATGATCGCACAAACTCGCTTTCCTCGCGGGTGAAAATGATAATTATGAGAACAGACATGTTGAGCATGTAGGTCGATAGAAAAACCATTGCGCTATTTTCTAGGTTTGACTCATGTGACCGTGATACTATCGCTAATGCTATACGAGGTTCTAGGTTTTTTTTTTTTTCTTCTACCGGCATCGAGACACACGTTAAGCGCCCATGTTCTCGTGTTGGAACCCCGTGGTGTTTGGTAGGGAATTCGTGTTACATTAACTCGTCCGGCTCTGAATGCCGGCTCGCGTGTGCGTGAGGTTGAAGGATCGCCACGCGTTCCGTACCACATTCTTCACCGGAAGAAGGGTGTCGAGATACCCTCTCGCTACAGGTTTTTTTTTTTCTTCGTATCACTTGCGGCGTGTTCCTTAATTATACTCAGGAAACCACACAAATGAACACGCCCGTAACCAATTGGACACGTATCGCCCTGGCTGGAGACGCCGTCGGCAAAGTCAATTTGGCGGGTTGAATCGATACTTCGCCGAAATTCCAACCAAGAAGGTACGCAGTGTATACAATATTAATCTTCTTCCAAGGTGACCTGCGCTTGTCGCTTTGTTTAGCTCAAATACAATCCCCTTGGGATTGCATGGCACTGTGCTCTAAGTTTAATGTACTTATCTACCCTCTCGAATTTCTCCCATTTATACCTTATTCTCGATCTAGGTTTCGCTCATTTTACCCCTTCATCGCCTGTGCTCACACCGTTTATTATTTTCCGGTAATTGTTTTGTGTTTCCTCTACACGTTTCGTGGTTTGTTATTTTGCATCATTTGTTCATATTCCCCGATTGTGGCGCGTGTGCGCCTTGGGATGCGGGTTTATTTCGACGATAAAACAAATTATTCGTCTGGTTCACGCTCCTTCTTCGAATAAGAAATCGTTTCCTCGCTCAGCTTCGTTTTTCCTCTTCCTAGAATTTCTTAATAGCAAAGTTTCCTCCCCGCCCTTATTATGTCTCGACGCATCGTTTGTTGTTTTTTTTTCTTTGGGTTCGTGCACGCGATGGCTCTCGCCAAGTCTCCGGGCGTGTGCACGCGTCCCAACATCCCGCTCTCACCTCTCGTGCGCATAAACAGAGCTGCGCTCTTCCGCGCGAAACCTAGCTCAATGATCGTAGTGGTACCTATTACACCTGCTCTGGTCGTTATTGTCCGGGATACCCTATATAATAACAGTATCTCCGTAAGCGGGTTTCCTAGATTTCATTCTCCATTAGTTCTCATTTTTCGCTTGTTTTAATGATGAAACGAAATATTATGTCGTTGATCACCCATAACCCCGCATATGGGAATTTCAGGCTGGAAGCCCTAATGATACTCCGCGTAACGATTCATCCCCGATCTTCGGGATTCCGGAGTATTCGAGTTGCGTAGACATTACTTTTTCTATGCCTTGTGATATAACCTTACTCACCTTCCGCAATATGTTATTACTTCCGGAATTTACTGCTATCTTTTAAATTTCGCCAAGTTTATATTTTACCTATGTTTGCTAGGCTTGCATGTTACATAGCATGCTGAAAATGTAGCAGAAGAACAAAATTAAATCGTGCCTTTTCTCTTGCGGTTTGGCATGTACCTATAATGTATCAATCTTAACTAAGCGTGCCACCGAAGAGGTCACACCGTGAGTAAACGAGTTACTCCGGATTTATATGCCATGCTTCCCTCGATCATGTACCTCTATGTTCGCTTTGATATATCACTCCGCTCGCTTTTCGTTTTGTTATGGAATGATTTGAGAATAACCGTAGAATCTATGTTGACACAACTATACCACTACTCTTAATCTGCCTATGCATAAAACCGGGTATAATATTTCTCAAATCTTTTGCTCTGTCCTATAATTAACTTGAGCATATATGTCACTATCTTTTCGCATTGCATACCGGTTCTGCTAGTAGTAGTATAGAAAGGTCTTTTAGTTTTAAAAGGTTCCAATACATATGACTCGAATTTTTTTTTGAGCTAGACTATTAAGGGATTATCATATATGGAAGGTTTTAAGGACGTGGTCCTGCTTGATCTTTATACCCTAACTACTTTAGGTTACAACTACCATCAACACATCAAATTTGCTATTTCCATGGTAATGTAATGAATTAAAATTCCTTTTCCTTAGGTAAGGATATATTTTGATTAGTTTATATGGAGGACACAAGTGGAACTATCATATCACATTTTTCTAAGGAGATGAGTAATTTTTTTTCATTTGGACAATCATATTCTAAAGGTTTAATAACATTATATTCTACATGTAAATGTTTTTCAATCATGCCAAATGGCAAAGTGCACCTACTGGTGTACCTTTCGGCTAAAAGTAGGACTGGTCATAAATATAAAATCCAGCAATTATTTTGTTTTTATATTTATTTGATAGAAGTTTGAGCAATGTACCTTAGTTATGAGTTAAGGCCATTTTTTTATAATAGATATTTCCAAGATTAGAAGTGAATTCAAGAATTCCATTTACACTATGAATGCTCTATATAATATAACACATCTATAGAGTAGAAATTCTCATTAAGCTACAAAATTTTGAAATACATACTCTAGTGTTTATAATTTTTCTTCTCTTTGATTATATCATGTAACTTTCAATTACTGTTACCATATTTTTCTAGCATACATATAAACATATACTTCCACCTGGTTATAATTTCATGAAATACCAATTAATATTTAATTTTCTGTGGAGACTAAGTACCTGCAGATTTAAACTATATTGGGTTTAAAGTTTCTGTGGGTTTCTACTCCACGGATTTAGGGTCTACAACTAAACAGAGTCTGGAAGGTGAATGCCTAAAGACAGATTCTGTTAAATGTAGTACTAAAATCAATCATAACATTGCAATAAATTTTATATGTAGCCAATTCATACTGATTTAAATAGAAGAGCATCAATTTTAGAGACATACCATTCATGCAATAGACCAACCTCCCAACCGTAGAGTTCTGTTTTCCTCCCAGAACTCACCCCCGAGCTGAGACCAATTCCACCACAAATCAACCTCTTGATCTCCTTAGGAGCAGCTTATTTAAGCTATTTTCCCCAAGCCTGTTTCTAATTCTGCGTCCAGAATAGCAGGATGATTTTCTTCCTGTTTGCCTAGGCTTCCCATTTTTGGGATTCTTTAAAGCTGTTTTATGCTTTTCCTCATCTTTTCCATCTTTTCACCTCTTCCCAACTACTTTCCTCATCATTGGGGAAAATTTAGATTCTTCCTCAAATCTAAATTAGAAATAATTCCCTTCAAGGATTTCTGAGGGATTTTAGGGGAATACTTGCCTTATCCATCCTCATGGATTTAGCAAGTGGTCTCTAAATCTCATTCTTGGTCTATATGCACATCAGAAAGTTTATTTTTTTCTTCAACTAAATATTGAATTACATCCACAATGTATCTATCCTTTGGAGTCCACTCCCCTTATGATTAAAATTCAAATGTCCAACTTTAAAATTTCAACACATAAATTGGGGTGTTACAGCATGGTATGATGTTGTCGAAATAGATAATATGTGATACATGAAGGATGGTTGTGACATATGGCTTCGGCTATAATGTCCACATCAAATATATGCATATATATAAGTTAAAACAAAAAAGACCAATGCGTGCACAACGTTATCATAGTTCCATAGCATAGTAGTAAAGTTTATTAACATTTTATAATTTCCATAGTATAGAAGCAATGTATATGAACAATGTTAAAAGGAATCATGTATATGATCTGAATTTTGGAAAAATTAATGATTGGTAGACTATGGTATGACATTGCCAGGTATATCATTAGATGTATGGGTAGACAGTAAAGTAATAATAATTTTTATTTTATTTTTACTTCTGTCATTAGTATAATATGGATGAATGTTACAAGTGGTATCAGAGCAGCGTTACAACGTTGGGACCCTATGGGTCAACTAACATCAAATTGTGTGTTACTAATGCACTCAGATGGAAAGGTTAATAGGACAAAAGAGAAGGACACCCTTACAGCAGCCACCTCGAAATGCTAAGGAGACCCAACCCCAACAGAAAAGGAATCCTGAAATGTGGGTTCAGTTGGGGGTGGAACAACATCAACAAGCTAGCAGGCTATTAGAAGAACAACAACATCAAACCAGAATTTTGTTAACAACGGTGCAAAAGCTGCAAGAAGAAATGGAAAGAGTACGAAATGATAATGCAAGGTTGATGCAGAAGCAGGAGATAATTTTGAAGATTCTCTCAGATAAACAAAACCAAAGAATCGGGAAGCCTAGTACTGATAGAGAATTTCAGGAAGGAAATGAACAGCAAACGGGAGATCATGATACAGGCCGAAAAGAAAGAAGTCTGTCTCAAAAAAGTAATCAAAATAAGAATTTTAATGAAGCCGAATCTGATAATGAAACATAACAGAAGGAAAGTAAAAAGCAGAAGATAGAGCTGCAAGGGGAATTTAGAAAGATAAAGCCACCCACTTTTGATGGAGTGGAAGAAGAGGTAGCTGAGGTGTGGCTGATTAATATGAACAAGTATTTTCAAGTATATGATTATAATAGTAATCTTAAGGCCCGGTTAGCTATTTACCAGTTAAAAGATAAAGCCACCTTGTGGTGGGAAGAAGTGAAGAACGTTCGCGGAATAGAATATCAAGATGTAATGTGGGATATGTTTCAACAGTATTTTAAAGATAAGTACCTGACAGAGTGATTTTATGATGAAAAAGCTTGATAATTCCACGATTTGAAACTCGGACAACTGACTATGGACGATTTTATCACTAAGTTTACTTCATTACTGTGTTACATACCTTACTTAAGGGATGAGAAAGCTAAAGTAAAAATGTTTCTAAGAAATTTACCCACTCACATGAAGGAACACATAGAATTTGTAACTCCCAAAAAAATGGATGAGGCCATTAGAAAGGCTAGAATGTGCTATCAGCAAGTTAAATCCAAGACATATCAAGGAAAAGGATGGAAGCCAAGGAAAGAAAAGAAGAGTAGTGTTGGTTTTAAAAGATGAAAAAACAGTAATTTTAAAAGAACAGCAAAGAGCTCAATTAGTAGGCAGTTTGGTAAGAACCATGAGAGAGTAAGGTGGCCTGTAGAAGATAAAACCGTTGAAGATTCTAGTAAACTGGAGCAACCTCAAAACCAGAAGCCACCTTTACAGTGCTGGGGTTGTGGAGAGGCACACTATTATCGAAACTGCCCACAGTGGGGTAGAAATGAAGCGGTAACCAATCTGCAGGAAACCTCAATAGTGGGAGATGTTGCTCGAAACATACCCATAATTAATACAGAATTGGAGGATCAACAAGCTGATTACCAACCTACCATGATTGAACTAGAAGGTAAACTGTTATCTCAAACTGTTTATGTTTTGGTAGATCCAGGAGCAAGTTTAAGCTATATAAGTCCTAAATTAGTAGAGATCAGTAAATTACAAAGTCAAAAATTTAGGAAATCATGGTTAGTCCAGTTGGCTACTGGAGCCAAGAGAAAAGTTAGCGCTAAAATACCAAATTGTGCACTACAAATCGATGGACAACAACTAACTGTGGATTTGAATATTTTGCCCTTGGGATCTTATGATGTGTTTCTTGGTATGGATTGGTTAGAAAAGCATTGGACTCTAGTAGATTGCAAAGAGAATATTATCTACTACAAAAATCAGGATGGCACCCGTCAGGAAATTCAAGGAATAAAGAAACCGGTACAGTTGCGCCCAATTACAGCTTCCCAAATGGGTAAATGCATGAGGAAGGGATGTGAACTATATGCTATACAAGTGGGTTTTTCTAATTCTAAAGAAAAAGCTCCTATGCTGGAAAATATACCTATAGTGCAGGAATTCAAGGATGTATTTCCAGAAGAAATACCAGGATTGCCACCTAGAAGGGATATAGACTTTACAATTGAATTGATGCCAGGAGCATCACCAATTTCAAGAGCACCCTATCAAATGAGTGTGCCATAATTAACCGACTTAAAAATGCAGCTTCAAGAATTATTGGACAAGGGATATATACGACCAAGCATATCTCCTTGGGGAGCACCTGAGTTATTTGTTAAGAAGAAGGACAGAACCATGCGAATGTGCCTGGATTACCGTCAGTTAAACAAATTGACCGTCATGAACAGATATGCCTTACCACGAATTGATGATCTGTTTGACCAGGTAAGAGGAGATACTATATTCTCAAAAATTGATTTGAGATTAGGTTATCACCAAATCTGGATCAAAGATGAAGATATACATAAAACTATCTTTTGCACAAGGTATGGTCACTATGAATTCGTGGTGCTACCCTTCGGGCTGAATAACGCACCAGCCACTTTTATGAGACAGATGCATAGTATCTTTCACCCTTATTTGGATTACTTTGTGCTAATTTTCATTGACGAAATTCTAGTCTACTCTAAGAATGCAGAAGAACACAAGGAGCATTTGCGAATGGTACTAGAGTTGTTAAGAAAGCATCAGTTATATGTGAAATTTAGTAAATGCGATTTCCTCAAGGAAGAAATACAATATCTTGGACATGTGATATTTGCAAAAGGTATAGCAGTGGACCCAGAGAAAATCAAAACTATCATGGAATGGAAGGTGCCACAAAATGTGGCAGATATACGATCATTTATGGGACTCGCTGGTTATTACCAGTGATTTATTAAAGGATTTTCAAAGATTTCCTTTCCAATTACCTCTTTGCAAAGGATGGGAAAAGTTTTTAAATGGACAAAATAATGTCAGGACAACTTTGAAAAGCTGAAGCAATTATTAACATCAGCACCAGTGTTAAGTGTAGTTGATCCAAATAAGGAATTCGAGGTTTGCATGGAAGCATGTAAGGAGGGTGTTGGGGCAATTTTATCACAGGGAAAAGTAATTGCATATGAATCTCGTAAGTTAAAATATCACAAGCAATGATATTCAGCCTATGATTTAGAGCTGACTGCAGTTGTGCACGCCCTCCGGGTGTGGAGACACTACTTACTTGGGAAAATATTTCTGTTGAAGACAGATCATAGCAGTTTAACCAGATATTTCAAACAAGCTGATTTAAACTCCCGATAAGCAAGGTGGAATGCCTTCTTGAGCGAGTTTGACATTGACATGCAGCATGCAAAAGGAAAGGAAAACAGGGTTGTGGATGCATTGAGCAGAAAACTGCATAACATCTATGAATTATATGTTAACCAAGTTGAATGCAGATTCCTAGATCAAATCAGAAAAGAAGCAGGAAAAGATCCTGAATATGAATTTTTGGGGCAGAAAGCACAAGAATCTAAAGAAAAAGGAAGGTTGGGAGATTATGAAATCAACCAGGATGGATTGCTGGTTTTCAAGAAAATAATATTCATCCAAAATAGAATGGAGTTGAAGACTCTAATATTGGATGAATATCATAGAAGCAATTATGCAGGGCATCTTGGATACCAAAAGATGTTGACAACAATAAGAAAGGACTACTGTTGGCCAGGTATGAGAAAAGATATAGCAACCTATCTAAACAAGTGTTTAGAGTTCCAGCAAGTGAAAGTAGAACACCGACATCCGGTTGGGTTAATGAAACCTATGCCAATTATTTAATGGAAATGGAAAGTGATTTCGTTAGATTTCATCACTGGACTACCAAGATCAAAACGAGGTTATGACTCAATAATGGTAGTAGTAGAACGATTGAGTAAATCGACACACTTCATACGAGTTCATTCCACATATAAGACAGTACAGATAGCATGGCATTCCTGAGACTGTTATTTCAGATAGGGATGTAAAATTTACATCAGCGTTTTGGAAAGCACTATTTACAGGTTTAGGGACTCAAATTAATTGCAGTACTGCATACCATCCACAAACGGATGGGAAAACAGAACGAGTAAATCAAGTGTTGGAGGACATGTTGAGAATGTACGTTATGCAACATCCAACTAAGTGGGAAGAATATTTACACTTAGTGGAATTTGCGTATAGTAACGGTTATCAAGAGTCACTAAAAATGAGTCTGTCTGAAGCCCTATACGGGCGAAAGTGTAGAACTCCTATCAATTGGAGTAGCCCCGAGACCAAGCTGATGTTGGGACCAGACATGTTAGCTAAAATGGAAATGGAGGTGAAGAAAATCCGACAAAATTTAAAAGCAGCACAAGATAGGCAAAAAGTGTACGCAGATAAAAAGAGATCATATCGTGAATATGAGGTGGGAGATCATGTGTATGTGAGAATTAAACCAAAGAAAAGTACGTTAAGATGGGTATCTTGTGCCAAGATAGCTCCCAGGTTTTGTGGCCCTTTCCAAATATTGGAAAGAGTAGGGCCTGTGGCGTATCGATTAGCTCTTCCCAGTCATATCCGGGTGCATAATGTTTTTCATGTGTCGTTATTAAAGCGATACGTTCATGATTCAAAACACATAATCCATTGGAAGAACATTCAGGTAGAAGTTGAGCATAAGATTAAAAAAGAAGGAAATGTTAAGACTTATGTAAACTAATACAAGTCCATTTGTGTGCAGGTAGAACCAGATGGAGAATTTTTGGTCGAACCTCACAGTATAATAGACGGGAGGGAAATCATGCTCTGTAAATGAGCCATCGCCCAGGTTAAAGTGCAATGGAAGCACTTTGGCCTGGAAGAGGCCACCTGGGAGGACGAAATTTTTTGTGCGTGAAGCCTATCCTGAACTTTTTGCTGATATGGATTAAGAACACCAGGAACAGTGTTCTCTTTCAGAGGGGGAAATTTGTAACCACTGCCTTAATTATTGGCTAATTGTTAGGATGTTGTTAAGAGTTGTTAAACATTATTGTTATTTGTTAAAAACAGAATATTTTGAACAGGAATTAATTTTGGGTGTTTGAATAAAAGATTACTTGTGAAATTAGTTTCATAAGTAAAGACTGATGGTAAAAGTAAATTCAAGATCTGGAGTTAGTTGAACAGAAAATCAGTTCAACAGTTACCCGAAGAAAACTCTAGAATAAATAGGAGATTTTAGGGATTTTTGGGGGTTCTGTTGGAAAAACTGAGAAAACACTAGTTATCCTGAGGAGTGATCCCTGAAGGGAATAACTCACAAAGGAGACTGTTTCCACTGGAATTGGAGAATTGGACCGGATTGTCCCGAGATTCTCTTCCAGTTTTATGTATTCAACGAAGACTCAGACTTGGAGAACGGGGGAGAGTTAGAGGACTTAATCGCCTTACTCACGGAAGGGAGGCAATCATTTATCAGTCAGAATTGTGTAAAGATGAGTGGAATTCTATTTTATTCTTTTCTGTTAGTAGTATATACTGTTTTCTTTTTAATTTTATAATTGAGCAAGCTGAGAAACACAGTATGGTAGAATGGTTGCTATGTGTTAAAAATTACACTAGGAAAAACTATACAGGCAAGAAATAAAGCTTGAGAAAGGAATTTTGATGAGAAGGTATAATAATACATTTGAATTTCTATCTCTGCAATTATTAGTTAAAAAAAAAAGAGGTTATTGATGGAATAAATACACTCTAGAAAGATTTTAAGGAAGGACTGTTAACCAAGATTTTGTGACCAAATTCTGGGCTGGGTTGTCCTTCAAACCTATGATATTACACAGACAATTAGTGGTCCTGACACATTCAAGAATTGTTAAAACCTAGTACATCCTGAGATATAAGAAAAGAAGCTGACATGCTAGTTAAATTTATGAAAAATAACAGATAATTCACTATGGAAACAATTTATAAAGTAACCATCAGGATATTCTAAACCCTTTCACAGATAAAAGAAATAAGATAACCCTTCTTGTTATAAATCAAAGGATAGAAGGTAAACATAATGTGAGAAATATATGGAGGAAGCCATAATCCATATGCACTATCGGTGACAAACATAAGTGTATACAAGTAAGAGAAATAATGTAAGCAAAGAATGCAAAAATTCTAGTCATAGAGAAAATTTAACAGGAAACTCAAAACGTTATTATCTTCTGTGAAGAAAGAAATTGAAAAGGTAGCCTCACGGAAAAATTCCCAGAGGAAAAATTATGCATTTCAGAGAATCATTATCGAACTTGTATATATATTAAATCAGATATGAACCCAAGAAAATACCAATATTCTTATTCAGCAATATATATATATATATATATAAAAGTTAATGGCGCGGGTGGAAAACCCCGGCCATACTGTTAACTGTAAATGTATTTTATTGAAAGGAAAATTACATAGGTACCATCTCCCGAGAATGTATAGGCTAACAGTATTATACAATAAGAGGCCTGTTATCCTATTAAAAGAAGAAAACCATTAAACTTTGAGAGTCAGATACTTTAAATTTCAAGAACGGGAAACTATTGCAGAGGAGAGTAACTGGCGACCAGAACTAAAATAATCAAGGGCCGCAACTAGAAACTTGAGGAACAATAATAACATGACTGCTAAACCAAAAACCTAGTCGTATTTTAGGCCAAGGGTTTGAACCCAGAATTGTTTAAGGGTACCTGTTAGTGCGAGCATGCAACGAAGTTAGAAAACCTTGTACCTGGAACTATTGCATTTCATTTCAAGTTAGAGCTCTGTAGAATGCGGAAGCAAATGATCCTATACCTACCAAACAGGAACAAAGGAGAGATTAGTTAGGAGGGAATGGAATGAAACCCTGACTCCTTGCAAAAGTATATACTTCAACTAATAAAGAGGCAAACGTATAAGAATTACTTGAAGATCTCATGCAGGATGAGGAGAGCCTGACCGATGAGGAGACACCTTCGATTTCATTTAAGCATACACAGATTTGCAAATGAGAATAAGCAAAGTGATTACACCAATAAGCAGGAAACAGTATCATGCGACAGAATGAGAAATATGACTATATAAAAGTATCAAACCCTAGATACAGAGTCTGTAAATGCAAAAACCACTTGAGCCAAGCGGTGTTTGAAGGTATTACCAGTCACCGGGATCGTGAAGCCTTCTCCGAGGCGTCGTGCTGCTACAGAAGCAGGTTACCATAGAACTAAGGATCGGATGGAGAAACCCTGAAACCAGCAGAGCAGTCTTCCAGAGCCTTCGGGCCGAAAGAATGCAAATGAAAAACCGTTATGGAGCTAAATTCATTAGCCAACCCTAATGGTTTACACCGTCAAATTCAGCTCGAGATCAACGGTGGATAGATCGTCGGGTGTTAACCAGTACGAGCCAAGTGCGTGCCAACTGCAGAAGGGTCAGAATAAATATATAGCAGTACCAAAGTACGCCCAGGATTTTATGTGTATTGAATGGTATTATGTTGTCAAGTTAATATATATGGCATGGTATGATGTTGTCGAAATAAATAATATGTGATACATGAATGATGGTTGTGACATATGGCTTTGGCTATAATGTCCACATCAAATATATGTATATATATAAGTTAAAACCCAAAATACCAATGCATGCACATTGTTATCATAGTTCCATAGCATAGTAGTAAAGTTTATTAACATTTCATAATTTCCATAGTATAGAAGCAATGTAAATGAACAATGTTAAAAGGAATTATGTATATGATCTGACTTTTGGAAAAATTAATGATTGGTAGACTATGGTATGACATTGCCATTAGATGTATGGGTAGATAGTAAAGTAATAATAATTTTTTTTTATTTTTACTTCTGTCATTATTATAATATGGATGAATGTTACATTAATCTTAGCATTTATTTTTTTCTTTTTTTTTTACCATAAAAACAAGATTTTAAATAATCAAACTTAGATTCTTTCTCCTCTTAGGGTCCAAATTAATCTAAGCACTCATTTCCTTTCTCTTTGACCATAGAAACAAGGTTTTGAAGAATCAAATTTAGATCATTTCTCCTCTGTTAAGGTCCACTAAACCGCATTAGTTTTAACTAATGGTAACCACCACCATTATCATCATTAAAAATATATATATTAAAATATTTTATTTATAATTTATATTAAAATATTATTTTTAAAATAATCATTATTTATAATTATAATTTATATATTTACCATTTATGAATATTAATCATTTATATTAATATTTATTGTATATATATTTTAGTTTTAATTATTTTTTATTTAAATAGTTAAATTTAAATTAAATACTTCATAACATAATTACTATTTTTCTTACATACATATATATATATATATATAATCACTAAATAACAATACTATAAACAATTTAATATCAAACGAACTTAATTCTATTTAGTAGAGTGAAAATATAATAAATTTAAATATCATTAAGTCATTTATATATATAATCTTATAAATTGAATGATTGGCAAACACTGATAACCATAAAATTATAATAAATATAAAAACTCATATTTTATGATACATACCATATTACCAAGATTGAAAAAACGTAAAATTTAACTAACATATAATTTTATTAGTAATAGTAGTATAAAAAAAATATTATATGAGTTAAATATATATGCATTTTAAAATAAATAAAACATGTGTCGTTATTATTTACAATAGAGATTTTGGTCCACATGGTTTTGGATAGGTTGTGATAAGTGCTTTGTTAAGACACTCCTTGATGTGAAGTTACCAATTATTCTTGATATGAAGTCACAAGTTCAATTCCCTGCCTCAATAGGTTATATATTGGTAATGATGAAAACCATCAAAATTTTCAACTTATAAATAAGATTTGTTACAACATCATGTGTCAATATCATGGTTTAATAATACCAAATAGCTAAAAAGTCATAACTAATTTCATATGACAATTAATTAATTTAATTAAAATTGTAAAAAATCTATCACTACATTTAATATAAATTTCTACTTTTGATCTCTAACTACTACAAAAAAATATTCTATAATATTTAGTAAAAATGAAATCTATACCTATTACTTAATAATTATTTAAATTTTGGAAGCCTTATCTTAATAATTATTTAAATTTTGAAAACCTTATTTTAAGATAAAGAAAACTAAAACCTTGCTTTTTATCCATTAAAAATTTAAATTTTGGAAGCCTTATTTTAAGATAGAGAAGACTAAAACCTTGCTTTTTATCATTAAAATTTTAAATTTTGAAAGCTTTATCTTAATAATTATTTAAATATTTAAATTTTGGAAGCCTTATTTTAAGATGGAGAAGACTAAAACCTTGCTTTTTATCCATTAAACTTGATTCAACTGTGCTTTTAAAAATATTTTGAAATCATATAAATATATCATTTTGTTAGTCAAATTTAAAAATAACCTCAAAATTAAGACTATAAGTGACTTCAAATTTCCTATACAATATTTTCAAATTCTACAATTTGAATAGGAATAGGAATGGTTACTGATGTCTATATGTTCTATAATATTCTCTAAAACAACAATCTAGTTAGCCGCAACTGATCACCATAGAATTCCAATAATTTCGATAGAGAATCAGGCATGGAGCTTCTCCGGACCTATACTAACGTGTAGGGTTTTCTGCCCGTGTTGTGCAGGTAACCCTCCAACTGCAACCTTTATTCAAGCGATCCATAACAAACATTCAGACCGATGACTTCGATCTTGAAAGAAGAATATTGATGTTTGGTCTGGAGCATGAGTTCGCAGATGTTGCGTGGTACCCTGCTCAGAAAAAAGCCGTTTATAGAGTGGACGATCGAGTACCTGTTAATACGCCGGGGGATGGAGTGAATGACTTCATAGGGTTTCGCCCTACTTCCACAGTTTTTCTAGCTGCTCTCAGGGAAGCAGGTAACATAACCCTAACGTGGATACTCACAGAACCCTAACATAGATACTCACAGAAATATAAATGTAGATATCAATATCACATGTGATTGATATAATTAAATTAATTTTTCTTAGATGTTTTTGGGAGAGAATTGTGTAATGGATATTTGATTTTTTTTCCACTTTTCAGATAATTGTTTTATCAATTATCCATAATCAAGAACAACAACACTAATGTCATATGGATGGAGTAACTATCTTAAACAATTTCATTACATAAGTCCATTGAAAATCCATTACCCAATTCTCTTCCAAATATCTATTAAAAAGCCTCCAATAACTTAAATTAAATTTTCTCACATTTTCTTTGAATTTGCAGAGGAGGTTGAAGAACTGGCTAATAACGCCGAGGGAAAATGCGTTCTATCACAGATTCAGGTTTCTACAATTTTTGGAACCGGCACAGGACTAGAGAACACTGATTCCTTGTTTTTGGGATATCCAGTGATTGGTTATCAGAACAAAATGCAATCTGCTGGTTCGTGTCTTAGTAGCCCGGAGGACGGACTTGAGACAACATGTGGATGGGATCCTCGAATAAAAGGCTTATTCTACTTTCAGAATGGATTCAGCGTGGGGCTGTCGAAGATCCAGCAATTTCTTTTCGACATAAGGAAACTTCGGGACTTGATTCCAAGCAGCCTGTGTGGAATTGAACTGTACTATGGTATTCTGATGCGTTATGTAAAAACTTCAAGTGCTTATTTGGGAAACCAAGAGGATTCAGTAGACCTCGATATTACTTACTATCAAGCCCATGATCCCAAAACTCCCCGACTTTACGAAGATGTGCTGGAGGAAATTGAGCAAATGGCTCTAGTGAAATATGGAGCTCTGCCCCACTGGGGAAATAACCGAAACATTGCGTTTGATGCAGTGATGAAAAAATATAAGAAATACGAAGAGTTTCTAGCAGCCAAAAACAAATACGATCCTAAGGGACTTTTCTCCAGTGAGTGGACTGATCGTGTTTTGGGAGTGCGAAATGCTGAAGTGATCATAAAGAAGGATGGATGCGCTCTCGAAGGACTGTGCGTGTGCTCAGTGGATGCGCATTGTTCTCCTGAGAAAGGTTACTTCTGCAGACCTGGGAGGGTTTACACAGAAGCACGTGTTTGCAGACTCGAGGGAACTGGATACCAAAGTGTTTTGAATTACCAAAACACATTATATTGATTCATTCTGATTCCTTAACAGTGTAAATTGGGCTATTTTCTGTAAACTATAACGTTGCTTCTTTTATAAGGTGCTTTCAATACATTCCGAGTTTTACACTTTCATGGTTCCTGTAGTTAAAGTAAATCATAACTGCCCAATTTTCACTCTCACCTGCGACACGATATTTCTCCACATAAATGTGTAGTTGGGAAAATATTTGAAAACCTACAATCAATATAAAGTTAAAACTAACGTACATTATAAAATTTAAAAGATGTGTTTATTAAAATTAAATACTAATTTAATTACAAAATGTACTTTAAAATTAATTTAAAATATAAAATAAGGCATGTTAAGTATAAATTAGTTTACTGTAAAGTGCAATGTACTTTTTATGGACCTCCATAATAAGATTCCCTTCCCTATCTGATTCAAATCAGGACGGATGAAAGCTTTGCATCTCAGCCTGCAGCTTTAAAGTCGATTTCACATTCAAAAATCATGTATCTGATATTAATGGAAATACAACAGGGAAATGGTAATTGAATGGGCATACTTGCAATCTTTGTGAGAGTACTCGCTGAAAGCTTTAACAAAATTTCATAATGAAATCGGCAGCTACTTGTCTAACTCCACTGCCCGGTCAAAAATGCATCTATTTACATCAAAAGAGATTGAACATGCAAAGAATGGAGGGAAAACAACAACGTTTGCGGTGTATTTGATGTCAGTGGATGGTATTGACCGCTCTTTCTGTCTTCGCATGTCTCGGCCGTCAATACTTCATATGGCCGTTCACGAAGAATTTGAGATGACAGATTTTGTTCAAAATATTTTCTTCGAATAGAAGTTGAGCGATTTGTAAAAGTATTTTTTATTTGTCAAAATAAATGTTTTAAAGATTTGTTAAATGGATTCAAGATTGAAAATTGTAAACCTTAAAGATTTGTTGAAACGTTTTAAGATGGAAAATTGTAAATATTAAAGATTTGTTTGTTGAAACGTTTTAAGATGGAAAATTGTCAATTTTTCTACATCATTTGCAACATGCTTAAAGTTAAGCAAGAATGATAAATGATGAGATGTTAATCCAACTTTATTCAAAATGTTAGTTGGCAGCTTCATTTATCTTACAGCTACAATATCGAATATTATGCTAGGAGTGAGTTTGATTTTCATGTTTATGGATAATCCAAAAAATACACAATGGAGAGCAAGAAAAAGAATTCTGAGATACATTGCAAGAATTAGAGATTGTGACACAATGTATGCAAGCACAAAAAAGAAACATTTGACTCGGTATATAGACAATTTTGCAAGTAGTTTGGATGATAGGAAGAGCACTTTTGGTTGTGTGTTTCATAGATAGCATGGACATAGACTAGTAGACATGTTTGAGTTGTCATGAGTTATGTCTTAGTTTAGTGGTTGTAATTAAGGGGAATGTAAAGATAGCTAATTACTCCCATATGAAAAATTTGGCTAAAATTTGAGATTCAAATTGAGTTAAGTAATAATTTTAGTAAAATATAATTTTATGTGTGTTTTCATGTTAAATTATTTTAAACTAATGACTAGTTGAAAAAATTTAAATACCCTTTACCAAATTCATTGTAAAAATTAAATTTATATCATCAATCAAAAAAAAAACTACAACTGGTGTTAATTATTTATGTTATTTTATGTCTTTACCTCTCCGCCTTTCCAACAACTTTCGATTCTTTTTTCTGCAATTCGAACTAGGTTGATATATTTCTGGAGTATCTGCGAGGCTCTCTGGAAAATATAGGAAATATCGTACGCCTACTGCCGTTGCTGCAATTTATTCCAAAATCTTACCGTGGATCGAGAATGATTATCGTATGCCCATATAGTCAAAGCGCCATGATCGCTTCCACTTAAAGCACCATGATCCATCATGTAACCAATCGAGAATGGAAGTGGTGGTTCTTCGACTTCCACATAGTCGCGCTTAGTCAACATTTTACAAATAATAAAGTACTTTCACACATTTAAACGGAAAATATGAAATCACCGTGGTTTCTCATACGAAGAATATTTCTCTATGATCAAATACTCTTCATTCATTTCAAAAAATTATTGAAAATCTACAAGGAAACATCCACCATAACTTTACCCACGCTTGGACATAGGTCGATGATACATGGAGACGTGCACTTGACCGTCCACAACAACTAGTAATTAAAACATTCACAGAGGACAGGAGAGCGTATGCATTTACACGTCGAACCATTATGGAAGCCTGCGGAAATGAAAGCTGCCAACATAACATGTGAGGAAGGGATTGGAAACAGTGCCTGTAGATAGGGTTAAGACAGGAAAGGGAACCTCAGAGAAGTAAGGTCCTCGGCAAGCAATCCCCAGAGCTGTCTGAGGAAATGGAGGTAGAGCCACGACGATGTCGGACAAACTAGTATGTTATGGCTATTGTCACCTTTCTTTGTCAATTTCTTGTTCATGTCATCAGCTACGAAGGCGACATCAAATTGGAAGAAGAATGTAAGGCCATGCATAAAGTTTATCATTCCTGTAACGTGTTTGCTTGCCAGTATGCAATCGTCTTTGGTTTTGTCTGTTACAATGTTAATGAAGGATCTATAGTCATTGACCCCTATTTTAGAAGCCCGCCCTTAACCCACAATGCAGCTCAGTCTAGTCTGTGTTTTTGTAGCAAAACCCAGTTAAAACCTTGTAGGGTCTTACATTATAGAGCAGGGCCAACCAAAAACTTCAACCCTGTCGATATATGCCCTAATTTGACATCCTCGTTTCCCTATGAGCTGCATGTTCTTAGGAAACCTCTTTTGCGTGAGACTCATATCACGGCTTGGGGTCGGTGCACCATCAGCAATGAAGCTTCTAGTCAAGCTTATGATCAAGCTTGCATGCTCAGTAACGACAACCCCCACACCCATAAACGCCCCTCTCAACAAATTTCTATGGTGTATGAAGACAAGATTTTCTTCCCTCAGTCTCTGTTTTCTAAAAGTCTCAGTAAAAATCTCAATCTCAATTGTAACAACGAAAATTTATACATCTATGTCTTTTACATGTTTACCAATCATGATGATGGTTGCTCCGCAATGTCTGAGGATCCTCCCGTAAATCAGGGTGTAGTTGGCTACACCAAAATTTATCAGGAATCTATAATTGATTTTATGTTTCCATATACAGGCTTGTTCCACAATATTACAGGAATAATAGAAGATTTATCAGAGTCTCTATGTCACACCAAAGCAATGGAAAAATGTCAATATGCGAAATGCAAGGGAACCGGAAAATGGAAACAGAAGCAACATATTCAGAATGAAGGACCCAGTAAGTGCGAAAGAAAAACTAACAAAGAAATTATGGAAAATATCTTCGACCTCTATGAAGTAGGAAATGCAACTTAGATCTGAAATACCATCCAAGGCTGAGAAATAGAGAGCAACCATGATAAAGAAGATATCAAACACCAGGAATCCACAATGGACTTCCTCTACGACCTAGGGAATACAAGAGGAAGGTTATCTCTTTTCCACCAATATGTTAACACCTACTGGAAGCTCAAATGTGTTGGCGAAGGCCATGACTAGCATGCAGGAAACAGAAGGAAACCCATCGGTGGTTTTAGAATTGCAGCAAATCAAGCAATAAATTCGAGAAATTTCCATGTCTCAGTGCAATGTTGTAGCTAGAATTGGGAGAATTGAAAGACAATTACGAGCAATGCAACAAGTAGAGATGCCAGGATCTACTGCAAAATACCCGGCTCCAATTGACTCATCTGTGGGTGATATTTTCTTTTATTAACTTTTAATGATTTTTGCGGCAAGTTTTTATAGCTTTTGGCTGAACTATATCTTTTATGGACATAGTGAAGTAGACATAGGGGCAAGCAGAAGGAAAAACAATTTCAATACTAGTTGGCTTATAATTCACTAAGGTGGCCAACAGACCTAGTTTCCTTCGGCGAGTTGAGGCCACCACGTGCAACAATATATGTATAGAAATCTGCTTTTTTGATATATATAAAATAATAAAGCTCTGTGAAATTAAAAATAAAAAGAAAGAAATGTAAATTCAACTAATTAAATTTTTAGATTGAATAAATTCATGTTGCATTTTTCTAAAAAAAAAATTATAACGAAATAAAAAATTTCCCATTGCATTCTTAGTGCATAGCCTAGACACATTGCCTTCTATGTGGATAGCATAGAGATCATTATAAGTATCAGGAATAGTAGAAACATCCAACCTCACGATGTCATTATTGTTCGGTGATCTACCATTATTACGTGTTTCGGTAATATTCTGGAATGTACCAGAGAAACTAAATAAATATCAAATGAAATCTTCTATAAACTACTACCCAAGAGTCAAGACTATGTGTGACAACTTCATTAAAGTTAACTAGTGTTAACTAGTTAAAAGACAATTTGTTTATTTTATCTGCCAGGAAAAATTCAGAAAATTACTGTTGATTAAGCAAGTTATTTAATTTTCTGATTTATTAATTAGAAGAAATTAATTAATGGTAGGAAAAATATTTTAATATAAAAACTTACATAAAGTTGTTGGTAAAAATGTTTCCAAGAATAGGAGGTGGTTATGGACAGTTGGAAAGACAATTACCTACTCCTCTGAGGATAAAGCTGGATCCCAGGGGAGGAGTAGGGGTTCTGTGCTATTTTGGTAAAGGGGAGTATTTTCTAGAGCTGGTTATGATCAGTTGAAAATATCTAACAGCAACCCTTGTGAAAATAGACTTTCTGAGTTTGACTGGATTGGACATCCAGAGGTCATAGCAAAAAGAGAATCTATTCCACTGTTTACCTGGGGCACCTTCCAAATTCTGGAGCTAGGGGGCAAGTGGAGGACGTCATAACCTCTCTTGATGGTTGGGAGGACCATAACTTAACAGATTAAAACTAGATAAGTACATATATTGTTTAGTTTGTTGTGTTATTGTTATTAATGTGGAAAAATTGACTATATTAGATTAACGCTATAAAAAATACAGAAGAGTTTAAACTGAGACTCTGATATTCTTTTTATGTAAATGAAATGAGAAATATAGCGAAGAAAGATGATATTTATTTTATGTAAATGACAAGAGAAATAATACTATTGAAGATGTAGTTAAATTGTTTTAAACTGCAGAAGAAAAAAAAACAATTTATGCATTAAACCCTATGAGGAATACCATGGCTCTGTTTTAAAGAAAAACAAAGAATATTCTGCAGTAAGAAAATAAAACTTTTGCAAATACAGAGAAGTAACTATGATATTAAACAGTTGAACACATGATGCATCGTATTATACAGTAAAGAGTTCTTAACATATAGAACAAGTATAAACCTTGGAAACAATACAAGAATTCGAACTTGTAGTCCAAGGTTGGGGTGAAACCCTACCCCAGAAAAACTGTTCTGTATAAAAATTTCTATACTCGGAAATTCGTAAAGATGTTCCGGTCACCATTTAAATAAGCTATCGTAGAACATTAGAAACAGAAAAAGGAAGCTTCGACGAAATTTTAAACAACTGCATGTAACTATGTTTACAGAATAATAAGAAAACCTTACGAAGAAAATACGGTGGAACCCTTACATGCTCTGCTGAGTCATAAAATAAGTCTGATAACATCTATTTATATTTTTTAACGAAAATATATATATAGAAGAGCGAGTGCGCAAATTTGTCGTCATTCATAGGAAATATAAAACTTCTACTGATGTTATCATTGCAAAGAAAATGCAAGTAATTTCAAATCTGGTTGATTATATAGAAGTAAAGTAGCAATAGGAATACATTAAATTAAATTTGAACCCAAACTGTAAAGTGCTTAAAATAATCTCAGTAAAGTTACTTAAAAAACCTTCCTCTCTATAAAATGTTGAGCAATAAATTTTGGGGTTTAACCCTTTAGTTAACTCTCAGAGCAGAGTTCGAGTCGTATAGTAACCAAAGAAAATAACTATTACAGAGAGTCCGCAGACTTCTAAACCCATTATCAAGAAGCTCGAAATGAAAATAACCCAGCTCTTCAAATTTGGGAAAATATAAGACCGGAACCAAGGGTTTCAGCTCCCATTGGGAGCGGAGTATCTGTGCATATTAGAATGCGAAGAAGTAAGCCACGATGTTGATGCATGTTAAAAAAATCCAAAACTGCAATTGCTTGCGACCATACCTGCAGAGGTTAAATGAAACACAAGAGGAAGGGTAAAAATTCGTGAAGCTTATCAAAGTACGAAAGCAGAAAAACCCTCTTAAACCAAAATGAAGCAAACAATTGGTTAGGGTGTAGAACTGTAGTAGAAGGGCTTCAATCATTCACGTGTTGTTAACACCATAGAAAGAATACAAATTAAAACCTCACAGATTTGTGTTTCAATAACCTTCTATACTCTGTAACAGGTAGAAATTACCATAATTCTCTATAAGCTTGCAGATTTATTTTATGTGTATAATGCACAAAGAGTGATAAATGGCTACAGTAATTATAAGGGAAAGAATTGGTTCGAATGTTCCATACCTGATATGTTGCTCAAAGAAGGTTTCATGCCGGTGAAGTAGACTATTCCCACACTGGAAAGACACTTAAACCCCTTGGCATCTGGGCGCGATCTCAAGACCAGATCAGAGAAATAAACCCGCAGGCATCTTTCCAGACTTAAGAAGAGACGAATCAAACCCTATGCAAGATCAAACCCCATGAGAAAGGCCATGCGGCCAGGAAAGTGTTTTTAAGTGGACAGGGACGGAGAGAACGAAGAAGTTCAGGAGAAAAAGGAGGCAGAACCAAAGTTCCTTCCCTGCTGAATGCAACAATGGACTACCAGCTCAGAGTCGAGAGAATTGATACACTCCAGTAACCAAATCCCAAAGAAATCCAGAGAATCATGGCAGCTGTCGGAATGTTAAATGCACAGTACAACGGACTGCACGAAGTTGACATCCAACTCATAGAGTTAGCATTCATATGCCAGGTGGATGTATTTAACGCTAGGTTTAACTATAGAAAAAGGATTGTCATCGTAGTTCATAACATGTGTAAAGAATATACATAAGAGCAAAAACATAACACCATGCGATATATATATAAACTCGACCATGTAAATCATATGACTGCAATTAATAGATGTGTTATCAAAGTTTTATTCACAAGTAATAAATCATCCTTTTAATAAACAATACTTGTTTTGGTTACGATAATAATTTGAGAATTCGCCTATTATTCATATATATATATATATATATATATATGTTCGTAAGGTAGAGGCAATTAAATAATTTTTTTATGTAGTAATTGTATTTAGTTTTGGAATGTGACAAGTGGTATCAAAGCCTTTTAGTACGTTGGGACCCTAAAGGGTCGACTAACAATGAAGCTGTGTATGTGAATAGTGCAAACAGAGAGAGAGAGAGAGATAATGAGAAATATATAGCATCACAATCGCAACAAGAGGAAAATCCAACACCAATAGACATGAACTCAGAAATGTGGGTTCAATTAAGTGTAGAATAGCATCAAAAGACCAGTCGGTTGCTTGAAGAATAGCATCATCAAACTATTTTCTTGTTGAACACAGTACAACAATTACAAGAGGAAATTATAAGAGTCCGGAAGGAAAATGAGCGATTGTTACAAGATTAGAAGAAAATATTAAAGAGTTTATCATACAAACAAAATCAGGAGTTGGATCATCCCAGTGCTGAAAGAGGCTTACCAGCAGATGAAGATCAGCAAACGAGAATTAATATTATAGACAGAATTAAAAAGAGTCCCTCTCAGAGAAGTAAAAATAATAATTATAATGAGGCAAAATCAGGCAATCTGTCTGACCAGAAAGACATTAAGAGATAGAAAGTAGAACTGCAGGGAGAATTCTGCAAAATTAAACCACCAACATTTGATGGTGAGGCAGAAGAGGTGGCTGAAGTCTCGTTAATTAATATAAATAAGTACTTTCAGGTATATGAATATAGTAGCAATCTGAAGGCCAGATTGGCTATATAATAGTTACAAGAAAATGTCACCCTGTAGTGGGAAGAAGTGAAAAATGTACGCAACATTGATGAAAAGGACATTACTTGGGAATTGTTTCAGCAGTATTTTAAAGACAAGTACTTGACAGAAAGATTTTATGATGAAAAAGCTAAGGAATTTCATGATCTAAGGCTGGGAAAAATGACCATGGATGATTATGTCACTAAATTCATTTCCATGTTACATTGCGTCCCTTATCTCCGAGAGGAAAAGGCCAAAGTGCAGAGGTTCCTGCGTAGCTTACCGACTCATATGAGAGAATGAATAGAATTTGTTAATCCTCAGACCATGGATGAAGCCATTCGTAAAGCATGAATGTGCTATCAGCAGTCCAACGCCAAGGGTGAAGGAGGAAAAAGCTGGCAGCCAAAGAAAATTTAGAAAAGTAATTCCAATTTCAAAAGTAGTAAAAGTGGCAACTTTAAAGGCGCCACATGAAATTCTTTTAGTAAGAAATTTGGTAGAAATCACCAAAGAACCAAATGGCCAGTGGAAGAAAAACCCACAAAAGCATCTAGTAAGCCAGAGCAAGGACAAATTACTAAACCTCCTTTACAGTGTTGGGGCTGTGGGGAGGCTCATTATTATAAAAACTGTCCACAACGAACCAAAAATGAAACTGTAAAAAATCTACAGGAAGCATCTACAGTGGGGGACATGGCGTGTAACATACCCTGTATCAATGCAACTTTGGAAGACTAGCAGGTTGATTATCAGCCCACAATAATTGACTTAGAAGGTACTTTACTAACTAAACCTGTTTCTATTTTGGTAGATCCTGGAGCAAGTTTGAGTTATGTAAGTCCCAAATTAGTGGAAATGTGCAAATTAAAAGAATAGAAATTTAAGAATTCCTGGTTAGTTTAGCTAGCTACCGGGGAAAAACGAAAGGTAAATGCAAAGGTTCCAAACTGTACATTGGAAGTGGCAGAACACCAGTTACAAGTGGATTTAAACATTTTACCATTAGGATCTGATGATGTGTTATTGGGCATGGACTGGTTAGAAAAAAACTGGACTTTAGTAGATTGTAAAGAAAAGATCATTTACTATAAAATGCAAGATGGCACGTGAAAAGAGATTCAAGGAATTAAAAATCCAATGCAATTACGTCTAATCACAACATCTCAAATGGGTAAGTGTATCAGAAAAGAATGCCAGCTGTATGCAATTCAAGTGGGGTACTCAGACTCCAAGGAAAGGTCACCAATAATGGAGGATATCCCTGTAGTACATGAATTTCTGGATGTTTTTCCAGAAAACATTCATGTTTTACCACCTAAGAGGGATATTGACTTCACCATAGAGTTGTTGCCTGGAGCCTCCCCAGTGTCAAGAGCTCCTTATAGAATGAGTGTGCTAGAACTGACTGAACTGAAAATGCAGCTACAAGAACTATTGAACAAAGGCTATATCCTTCCAAGTGTGTCCCCATGGGGTGCACCAGTCCTATTTGTTAAAAATAAAGACAGAACCTTGCATATGTGCATGGATTACAGGCAGCTTAATAAGTTAACTGTTAAGAATAAATACCCCCTACCAAGAATCAATGACTTATTCGATCAAGTAAGAGGGGCTAAGGTGTTTTCTAAGATAGACTTAAGATCTGGATATCATCAGATTCAAATTAAATATGAAGACATTTGTAAGACAGCATTTCGCACTTGATATGGGAACTATGAATTTGTGGTGTTACCCTTTGGATTGATGAATGTGCCAGCAACCTTTATGAGGTTAATGCAGGGCATCTCTCATCCATTCTTGGATAACTTTGTACTTATTTTCATAGATGATATTATGATATATTCTAAAATTTTGGAGGAACATAAAGAGCATTTGAGAATAGTCTTGGAGATGCTAAGAAAGCATCAGCTATATGCTAAGTTTAATAAATGCAAATTCTTAAAAACAGAAATCCAATATCTAGGACATGTCATATCAGCTAAAGGAATCATTGTTGATCTGGAAAAGATCAAAACTATTATGGAATGGTGAGTACCCCAAAATGTGGCCGACATTAGATCGTTTATGGGATTAGCTGGTTATTATAGAAGATTTATAGAAGGATTTTCTAAAATTTCTTTTCCCATTACATATTTGCAGAAGAAGGGAAAGCTCTTCAAATGGACAAAAGAATGTCAGAACAGCTTTGAAAAGATGAAACAACTTCTAACTACAAGATCGGTTTTGAAGGTAGCTAACCCTGATAAAGATTATGAAGTTTGTACTGATGCAAGTAAAGAAAGTGTTGGAGAAAGATTAACCCAGGAAGGTAAAGTGGTAGCATACGAGTCTAGAAAACTGAGGGACCATGAACAGAAATATTCTTCTTACGATTTGGAGCTTACAACAGTAATACATGCTCTCCGGGTGTGTAGGCATTACCTGCTGGGTAAGAGGTTTGTACTTAAGACAGACCATAGTAGCTTGACGAATTATTATAAGAAAGAAGATTTAAACTCGAGGCAAGCAAGATGGAATGCCTTTCTAAGTGAATTTGATATGGACATTCAACATGTAAAGGGAAAGGAAAATCAAGCAGCAGATGCGTTGAGTAGAAAATTACATGGTATTTATGCATTATACTATAATCAGCTAGAAAGCCAATTTTTGGAGCAGTTAAAAGAAGAGGCACAGAAAGATCCAGAATACAAATTTCTATGGCAACAAATGGAAGAAAATAGGAGGCAAGGAAAAACATCTGAGTATGGAAAGAATGAAAATCAGATGCTGACCTTCCGAGGAAGAATATATGTGCCTAATCGCATAACTCTAAAGGAGTTAATATTGAATGAATTGCATCACAACAATTACGCTAGTCATCTAGGATATCAAACAATGCTTACTTCAATAAGAAAGGTGTATTATTGGCCAGGCATGCGTAAAAATATTGCTGAATATCTAAGCAAATTTTTGGAATGTCAGCAGGTAAAGGTGGAGCACCAGCATCCTGCGGGACTATTGAAACCCATAACCATACCTAAATGGAAGTGGGAGGTTATCTCCTTAGACTTCATCACAGGTCTACCGCGAACAAAAGGACAGAATGAATCAATCATGGTAGTGGTAGACGGATTAATCAAATCCACACATTTTATACCTGTACAGTCTACTTACAAGACAGTACAGATTGTTGATATATTTATGAAGGAAATTTTCAGGTTGCATGGGATTCCAAAAACTGTGATTTCAGATCGGGATGTTAAGTTCACATCCGCGTTTTGGAAAAATTGTTTTCAGGTCTGGTAACTCATGCAAATTTTAGCACCGCTTATCATTCCCAGACTAATGGATAAACGGAGCGGGTAAACCAAATATTGGAAGACATGTTGCGCATGTATGTGATGCAATAGCCAACCAAGTGGGAGGATTTTTTGCATCTTGTTGAATTTTCTTATAATAATGGTTATCAAAAATCTCTGAAAATGAGTCCCTTCGAGGCATTATATGGTAGGCAATGTCGTACACCTATAAATTGGAGCAGCCCTGAGACAAAATTAATGTTGGGACCTGAAATGTTGGCAGAAATGGAAGTTGAGGTAAAAAGAATAACACAGAATTTGAAGGTTGCACAAGACCGACAAAAGATTTATGCAGATAAGAAAAGGTCTTATCATGAATTTGCAGTGGGAGATCATGTTTATGTGAGAATTAAACCCAATAGGAGTACCATGAGGTGAACCTCTTGTGCCAAATTATCTCCCAAATACTGTGGACCTTTCCAAGTACTGGAAAGGGTAGGACCATTAGCTTATTGTTTGGCCTTACCGAGCCACATTCAAGTCCACAATGTGTTCCATGTGTCCTTAATGAAGCGATATGTTCATGATGAAAAACATGTGATTCATTGGAAAAATATTCAGGAAGAATAGGAATAAAATCCTAACTTGAGTTCGGAACACAAACTTAAAGTATATTGACTTGAAAACTTTTTTTTTTCTTTTTTTCTTTTTCAGGTAGAACTAGACGGAGACTTTCTGGTCGAGCCGCAATGCATACTTGACCGAAGAGAAATCGAACTACGCAAACGAGTAGTTATCCAGGTAAAAGTGCAATGGAAGCACTTCGAACTGGATGAAGCTACTTGGGAGGACGAGAATTTTATGTAGGAATCTTACCTAGAGCTCTTTGCAGAGCTGCGTTAAAACACCAAAGATGGTGTTACTTCCAGGGGGGAAGTTGTGACAACTTCATTAAAGTTAACTAGTGTTAACTAGTTAAAAGACAATTTGTTTATTTTATCTGGTAGGAAAAACTCAGATAATTACTGTTCATTAAGAAAATGATTTAATTTGTTGATTTATTAATTAGAAGAAATTAATTAATGGTAGGAAACATCTTTTAATATAAAAACTTACATAAAGCTATTGGTAAAAATGTTTCCAATAATAGGAGGTGGTTGGGGACAGTTGGAAAGACAGTTACCTACTCCTCTGAGGATAAAGCTGGATCCCAGGGGAGGAGTAGGGGTTCTATATTATTTTGGTAAAGGGGAGTATTTTATAGAGCTAGTTATGATCAGCTAAAAATATCTCACAGCAACCCTTTTGAAACCAGACTTTCTGAGTTTGACTGGATTGGCCATCCAGAGGTCATAGCAGAAAGAGAATCTATTCCACTGTTAACCCGGGGCATCGCCCAGATTCTGGAGCCAGGGGGAAAGTGTAGGACGTCATAGCCTCCCTTGATGGTTGGGAGGACCACATCTTGGCATATTAAAACCAGATAAGTACAGAGATTGTTTAATTCACTGTGTTATTGGTATTAATGTGGAAAAATTGACTGTATTAGATTAACGCTATCAAAAATACAGAAGAGTTGAAACTGAAAATCTGATATTCTTTTTATGTAAATGAAATGAGAAAGATACTGAAGAAAGATGATATTTATTTTATGTGAATGACAAGAGTAAGAATACTGTTGAAGATGTAGTTAAATTGTTTTAAACTGCAGAAAAAAACAATTTTTGCATTAAACCCTATGAGGAATACCGTGGCTCTATTTTAAAGAAAAACAAATAATATTCTGCAGTAAGAAAATAAAACTTTTGCAAATACAGAGAAGTAACTGTGATATTAAACAACTGACCGCATGATGCATTGTATTATACAGTAAAGAGTTCTTAACATATAGAACAAGTATGAACCGTGAAAACAATACGAGAATTCAACTTGTAGTCCGGGGTTGGGGTGAAACCCTACCCCAGACAAACTGTTCTGTATAAAAATTTCTATACTCGGAAATTCGTAAAGATGGTCTGGTCACCATTTAAATAAGCTATCGTAGAACATTAGAAACAGTGAAAGGTAGCTTCGGCGAAATTTTAAATAACTGCATGTAACTATGTTTACAGAATAATGAGAAAACCTTATGAAGAAAATTCAGTGGAACCCTTACATTCTCTACTGAGTCATAAAATAAGTCTGATAACATCTATTTCTATTTTTTAACAAAAATATATATATAGAAGAGCAAGTGCGCGAATTTGACATCATTCATAGGAAATATAAAACTTCTACTGATGTTATCATTGCAAAGAAAATGTGAGTAATTTCAAATCTATTTGATTATACAGAAGTAAAGTAGCAATAGGAATATATTAAATTAACTTTGAATCCGAACTGTAAAGTGCTTAAAATAATCTAAGTAAAGTTACTTAAAAACCCTTCGTCTCTATAAAATGTTGAGCAATAAATTCTGGGGTTTAACCCTTTAGTTAACTCTTAGAGTAGAGTTTGGGTCATATAGTAACCATAGAAAATTAATATTACAGAGAGTCCGCAGAATTCTAAACCTATTATCAAGAAGCTCGAAATGAAAATAACCCAACTCTTGAAATTTGGGAAAATCTAAAACCGGAACCAAGGGTTTCAGCTCCCATTGGGAGCGGAGTACCTATGCATCTTAGAATGCGAAGAAGTAAGCCACGACATTGATGCATGTTAAAAAAATCCAAAACTACAATCACTTGCAACCATACCTACAGAGATTAAATGAAACACAAGAAGAAGGGTAAAATTCGTGAAGCTTGTCAAAGCACGAAAGCATTAAAACCCTCTTAAACCAAAATGAAGCAAACAATTGGTTAGGGTGTAGACCTGTAGTAGAAGGGCTTAAATCATTCACACCCTGTTAACACCATAGAAAGAATAAAAATTAAAACCTCACAGAATTGTGTTTCAATAACCTTCTATACTTTGTAACAGGTAGAAATTACCATACTTCTCTATAAGCTTGCAGATTTATTTTATGTGTATAATGCACAAACAGTGATAAATGGCTACATTAATTATAAGGAAAAGAGTTGGTGCGAATGTGCCATACCTGATATGTTTCTCGAAGAAGGTTTAATGCTGGTGAAGTAGACTATTCGCACACTGGAAATACACTAAAAACCCTCGGCATCTGGGCACGATCTCGAGACCAGATCAGAGAAATAAACCCGCAGGCATATTTCCAGACTTAAGAAGAGACGAATCGAACCCTATGAAAGATAAAACCCCATGAGAAAGGCCATGCGACTAGGTAAGTGTTTTTAAGTGGACAGGGACGGAGAGAACGAAGAAGTTTAGGCGAAAAAGGAGGCAGAACCAGAGTTCCTTCCCCGTCGAATGCAAAAATGGACTACCAGCTCAGAGTCGAGAGAACTGATACACTCCAGTAACCAAATCCCATAGAAATCCAGAGAATCATGGCAGCTGTCCCAGAATGTTAAATGCATAGTACATTGGACCACACGAAGTTGACATTCAGCTCACAGAGTTAACGTTCATACGCCCGGTGGATGTATTTAATGCTAGGTTTAACTATAGAAAAATGACTTTCATCGTAGTTCGTAACATGTGTAGAGAATATAGATAAGAGCAAGAACATAACACCATGCGATATATATATAAACTCGACCATGTAAATCATATGATTGCCATGCGAATATTTAGTACAGGGGTTGCAATTAATAGGTGTGTTATTAAAGTTTTATTCACAAGTAATAAATCATCCTTTTAATAAACAGTACTTGTTTTGGTTACGATAAGAATTTGAGAATTCGCCCATTATTCATATATAAATGTTCGTAAGGTAGAGGCAATTAATTTTTTTTTTATGTAGTAATTGTATTTAGTTTTGGAATGTGACACTATGACAGAGGGTGAATATTTGAAAAATGACTAATGATGGGGGAGAATTGATTAAAATACTGCAATTTGGTGTTGTGAGTAGAATTAAATATGAAAATGTTTGTTGAATGCTGGAATTCTACACGTTTTATCTACCCACTCCATCTTTATTAAAATAATCTCGCTGAAAATTACTCACGCACGCAACTCAATTACAGAGGAAGCATCGTTTAGAATTATGGTCCTTGATTATATAATATGGAAGCAATTCCCACTCTTTTCATGTTTTAAATTAAATTCGTTGTCCGCACTCTCGTGCGATTATTCTTTTAAAAGGAATTTCAAGCAACTATTGAGTTTTTTCTGTTAGGGTTTGTGAAATGTAGCCCGCTGGGTCCCGTGGTGGAATGTTCTAACGATTTCAAGAAATGCACATTTTTGAATGCTTATGGATCATTTCCAGATCGAATTATCTGCAAGGCTGCCGAAGTTGTTTATCCTTCCACCAAAAATGAACTTTTTGGTGTCGGTTGCGGTGGCCATTCGGAAGAACCAAAAAATGAGAGTTGTGACAGGGCGTTACTCACACAGTATTCCCAAGCTTGTATGCCCCAGTGAAGAGACTGGTGTCATAATCAGCACTCGGGATCTTGACCGTGTTGTCTCTATCGACAAGCCCCGGATGACAATGACGTTCGAGAGTGGCATAACCCTATAGAATCTCATTGATGCTGCTGAGAAAGAAGGGCTTGCGCTCATTCGCCTTACTGGTTGGGTGTAATTCTGGGGGAATAGTAGGCATTGGTTTTCATGGCAGTTCGCTATTTGGAAAGGGAAGTGTTGTTCATGAATATGTCGTGGGTGTTGAAATATTGAAGAATTCCATAATTAATAATGGAGAAATTAAACTCCCCCTCTTTAACACAGAGAAATAAATTTCACTCTCAGAAAACAGAGTTTCAACTTAGTAAAACAATTTTTTATTCCATAAAAAATGTTTACAAGTTCTTCCTCTACATAGAGGGATTACAACTGCTGGACTGTTACAAGACACAGCTCCAAAACAAAACTCTTCTCTATCTCAAAAAAAAAACTCTGCTGTGAATTTACATTCACTGTCTCTATTTAAAAAAAAAACTCTCTGTTTTTCTATAAAACATACAATGTTGTGTATAATTTTAATTATGCTCTGTCTTTTAAAAAAAAACAATTTCACTACTGTGCATAGTAAAAACAGTTCTGTCTATCTAAAAAAAAACTACAACGATGTTCTATATATAAACAAAATATCTCAAGTTCAATTTAATGTCATTCATTGACATATATAAAAGAAAATCACCGCTTGAAAATTCATTTAATGGCCTCATAAATTCTGGCTGCACCGCTTGAAAAATTCATTTATGGCGAATTTGCATGGTGGCAACGGTGGTGGTGCGATGGTGGTGTGCGGTGGTGCATGGGCGGAGACACCACTTCCTGGTGGTTGTGGGGGCTGCCTACCGCCGGTTCAATACGGACGGGGTATGGCCCCGCAGTTAATATTGGTCGTTGATTGCTGGTCAACGTGCTATCGTCAGGTCAATTGCAGGGGTTCACCACCTGTTAACTTCCGGGTTGTTTGACCTCCCGCTAACCGTTAATCTCCGCCAACCTACTGCACCTTTAACCCTGCGCTGTTAAAACTTCCTGCCGCCTGTGAATTGATCCAGACAAATGGAAATTACATTCCAACACTCCCCCTTAATTTCAACTGGTAGGTTTTCCTGCATACCCATGCATTTTCTGAAATGTTCAAAGCTTTTCTGCGCAAGTGGTTTTGTGAGGATATCTGCAAATTGATCCTCTGTTCTACAATGCTGCAAAACGATTTCTCCATTGGTAACCAATTCACGTATGAAGTGAAACTTGGTGTCAATGTGTTTTGTCCTCTTATGAAAAACAAAATTTTTAGACAATGCAATAGCTGAGCTATTGTCACAAAAGATCACTGTCCCTTTTACCTGTTCTTGACATAAGCTTCTCAACATTTTTCTCATCCAAACTGCTTGACATGCTGCTGCTGTAGCTGCCACATATTCTGCTTCTGCTGTAGACAATGCTACAATGGGTTGTTTCTTAGAAGCCCTTTAAATGGCTCCTGAACCCATGTGAAAAACATAACAGGAAGTGCTTTTCCGATCATCAACACTTCCAGCCCAATCACTATCTATGTATCCAACTAAATCTGAACATTCTGAAGTAGTATAAAAAATACCAAAAAATTTTGTACCTTTAACATACCTCAGAATTATTTTTGCTGCTTGCCAATGTGCATCCTTTGGCTTTTCCATGAATCTAGAAATCAAACTAACAGCATGCATTATGTCCGGCCTAGTTGCAGTCAAATACGTAAGACTGCCAACTATGCTTCTGTATAAAGTGGGATCAAAATCCTTGCTGTTGTCCTCTCTGCTGAGTTTTAATCCCATCACTATGGGAGTGATCGCTGCTTTTCTTTCCTGCATGTTAAATCTTTCAAGCACCTCGTTAACATACTTTTCCTGTGAGATAAAAATCCCATTTTCATCTTGTTCTACTTCTATTCCCAAGAAATATCTCAACAAACCCATGTCAGTCATTTCAAATTCTTCTTTCACGACTGTTTTAAAATGTTCAATAAGGCAATCATCATTACCTGTAAAAATAACATCATCAACATATAAGACTACAATCAAGATTTTACCATCTTTTTCTTTGATGTAGAGGGTGGGTTCTCCCTCACACTTTTCAAATCTATTTTCCAGTAGATAGGAATCTATCCTACTGTACCACGCTCTTGGCGCTTACTTCAGCCCATAAAGAGCTTTCTTCAACTTGCATACTTTGTGCTCTTGGCCTTTATTTTCATAACCGAGAGGTTGTTCAATGTAAACCTCTTCCATTAACAATCCATTTAGAAATGTTGACTTCACGTCCATTTGGTAAACTTTCCATTTGTTTTGTGCTGCTAAGTACTGCTCTCACGGTTTCCATTCTAGCAACTGGTGCGAAAGTTTCCTCATAATCTATCCCATGCTTCTGCTTATAGCCTTTGACAACAAGTCTTGCCTTGTGTCTCTCTATTTTTCCTTCAGCATTAATTTTGGTCTTGTAGACCCATTTAACACCAATGACATCTTTACCTTCTGGGAGTTCAACCAAATCCCAAGTCTTGTTCCTTTCTATGGCATTTATTTCCTCATCCATAGCTTCTTTCCATTTCCTATCCTTGATAGCTTCTTCGAAATGAACAGGATCATCAACATGACAATATAAACAAAACAAAGAATTGATACCTTCATTAGCTATATCTTGTTCATAAATATCTTTCAAACTTCTGAATTTCTTACCTCTTTCAGTAGGTGTACAAATGCTTGAAGAAGCACTTGAATTTCCTCCTTGTGGTGTGCTTGGAGAAGCACTGTCATTTCTCCTCAAGGGTGTGCTATGTTGCTCTTGTGTTGGTGTTGCTTTTTGGAGATGTATTTCAGCCAACTCATCATCATTTTCATCATGAGATAAACAGTGTTTAACATTCACTGTTTTCTCTATGCTTCCATCCCAAGCTTCCTCTTCAATGAACTGAACATTCCTGCTCACAATAAAATTCTTAGTGGATGGGTTATATAACCTGTATGCCTTGGATTCCTCACTGTATCCAATGAAAATACATTTCTCCCCCTTGTTGTCCAACTTCTTTCTTAGCTGATCCGGAATGTGTGCATAAGCCACACATCCAAAAACCTTCATATGTGTGACACCTTGCTTTGTGCCACTCCATGCCTCTTCCGGCACTTTGTTCATAACTGCTTTTGTAGGGAACCTATTCAAAATATACGATGCACAATGTACAACTTCAGCCCAATAATAATTAGGCAAATGCTTTGTCTTTAACATACTTCTTGCCATGTCCATTATGGTTCGGTTCTTCCTTTCGGCTACTCCATTTTGCTGCGGAGTATATCTAGTTGTAAATTGCTTTTGAATACCATTTTCTCTACAAAAACGTAGAAAATATTTAGAAATATACTCACCTCCTCTATCAGTCCTTAAGAATTTGATATGTATTCCACTTTGTTTTTCAACAAGTGCTTTGAAATTGCAAAGTTTTTCAAACACTTCACTTTTGTTTTTCAAAAAGTAAACCCAAGTTTTTCTTGTGAAATCATCTATGAATGTTAACACATAGTGGCTGCTTGCAAGCGATGGAGTTTGCATTGGTCCACATACATCTAAGGACAATATCTAAAGTTGCTTTTTCCCTTATGCTTTTCCCAGAAGGAAAACTTTCTTTGTGTTGTTTCCCCAAGATACAACCTTCACAAAGGCTGTCCGGTTTCTCTATCAATGGTAGACCACTTACCATTCCTTTTCTGTTCAACAGATTAAGGCCTACAAAGTTGAGATGTCCAAATCTCAAGTGCCATAACCAATTATCATCTTTTGGTTCGCTTTGGAAAGTCTCTTGTGCAACTGCTGCTTTCTCTTCACCATTCTTCAAGTCTGCTCTCATCCTGAGAGGGAACATCCTGTTCCTTGTCATCTTTACTTCAGCAATACACTAATTCCTGGGTGGTTTGTCCATGATGGTACAAACATCATCCTCAAAGAAAATGTTATACCCCTTATGGACAAGCTGTCCAATACTTAAGAGGTTACACTTCATTCCTAGAACATAATAAACATCTTCTATGGATTTCTTTGCACCTAATCTTGTTAAAACATTCACATCTCCTTTTCCCATAACGAAAACTTTTCTATCAGTTCCTAGTGTGACTTGTGACTGCACACTCTCATCTAACATAGAAAACATTGCCAATTTTCCTGTCATATGGTTACTACAACCGGAGTCTAGAAACCATAAGTCTTCATTCTTTTCTTCAACCATATTACAAGCTAAAAACAAATTATTTTGGCTGCTATTTTCTCTAGTGAAGTGTGCACTAGTTCTACTTGCCATATCTTGCTGCTTCTTTCTACATTCATTAGCATAATGACCATACTTTTTACAATGGTAACATTGGACATTGGATTTATCATACCTTTGTCCTTGAGCATTCTGTTGACCACTCTGTTGGCTGTTGCCTTGGCCGTGGCTGTGATCTTGACTGTTGCACCTTCCATGTGAATGTGAAGGGTTGTTCCTTCCACCTCTGTTTTGGCTTCTGCCTCTTCCTCTTTTGTTTCCTCTGCCTTGCCCTCTTCCTCTTCCGAAAGTCATCTAGGTCTTAAAGACATGCTCAAGAGATGAGTTTTCACTCCTACCCAATCTTTGTTCATGGGTCATCAGTGATGCATGTAATTCATCCACTGAAAACTTGGTGAGATCCTTGGTCTCCTCTATGGTAGTGACAATCACATCAAATTTTGAGGGTAAGCTTCTCAAAAGTTTTTCAACAATCCTCTTGTCTTCAAGAGTCTCTCCATGAGATCTTATTTGTGTGACCATTCCAATCACATGAGTGAAGAATGAGTCAATAGTGTCTGACTCTTTCATACAAAGAGTCTCAAAGTCTCTCCTCAGCAACTGAAGTTTTGCTGTCTTCACTTTATCCATACCTTGATATGTTGTCTTGAGAGTTTCTCATGCTTCTTTGGATCTCTTAGCTGCTGCTATCCTTGGAAACACACTCTCATGCACTGCTTGATACAAAAATAAAAGAGCCTTGGCATCTTTCTTCTTATTGCTCTTCAGAATCTCTCTTTCTGCCTGAGTTAACATATTAAACTCATGTTCATCTACTGGCTCTTCAAAGCCTTCCTCAACAAATTCCCATAAGTCTTGGGAGACAAATAATTCTCTCATAGTTATTGACCAGTAGTCATAATTTTTCCCATTAAATTGTGGGAGATGGATATTTCCCATACCCATACCAGTGTTGGCTCTAGCCATTCTGCACTCTTAACTATGATTCAAAAAACACTTGATTGTGGGTTTAAAATTAACTATCTGTACTGCAACAGTAACACAAAACTGTATAGAGAAATACCTTTGGATTCTTCTTGTCTGAGTCTTCACACTGCTGGAGAAGCTTCTGCAATGAAGAACTCCTTTCCTTCAACTTATTTAACCTTCAAATAGCCTGAACTGGCTCTGATACCATGTTGAAATATTGAAGAATTCCAGAATTAATAATGGAGAAATTAAACTCCCCCTCTTTAACACAGAGAAATAAATTTCACTCTCAGAAAACAGAGTTTCAACTTAATAAAACAAATTTTTATTCCATAAAAAATGTTTACAAGTTCTTCCTCTACACAGAGGGATTACAACTGCTAGACTGTTACAAGACACAGCTCCAAAACAAAACTCTTCTCTGTCTCAAAAAAAAAACTCTGTTGTGAATTTACATTCACTGTCTCTGTTTAAAAAAAAAACTCTCTGTTTTTCTATAAAACATACACTGTTGTGTATAATTTTAATTCTACTCTGTCTTTAAAAAAAAAACAATTGCATTGTTGTGCATAATAAAAAATGTTCTGTCTATCTAAAAAAAAACTACAACGATGTTCTATATATATAAAAAATATCTCAAGTTCAATTTAATGTCATTCATTGACATATATAAAAAAAAATCACTGCTTGAAAATTCATTTAATGGCCTCATAAATTCTGGCTGCACTACTTGAAAAATTCATTTATGGAAAATTTGCATGGTGGTAGCGGTGGTGGTGCGAGGGTGGTGTGTGGTGGTGCGTGGGCGGAGACACCACTTCCTAGTGGTTGCGGGGGCTGCCTACCGTCGGTTCAATACGGACGGGATATGGCCCCGCAGCTAATATTGGCCGTTGATTGCTGGTCAACGTGCTATCGTCGGGTCAATTGCGGGGGTTCACCACCTATTAACTTCCGGGCTGTTTGACCTCCCGCTAACCGTTGATCTCCGCCAACCTGTTGTACCTTTAACCCTGCGCTGTTAAAACGTCCTGCCACCTGTGAATTGATTCGGGTAGTTGGAAATTACATTCCAACAGTGGGGATGAGATTACTAGTCCCTTCTTCTCATGGCGAGGGATATGCAAAAGTTGTGAACCAAACTGAGGGAGACGAGGATTTGAATGCAGCTAAAGTTTCACTCGGTGTTCTTAGAGTTATTTCCCAGGTAGTGATGGCTTATTCCCTTAATGAAAGGCTATATTTTATTTTACAACGATTGGAATTCATGAGACAAATCTTAATTACCCACTTTTATAGTTATTTTGCGATGTAGTTTTTTGGAGTTTAGGTGCAGAAATTAGATGGAAAAAATTGAGGTGAAATCTTGATTTGTGTTATTTAAATTTGTTTTTTTATTATATATATGGATTCAGCAACATGAAAAACTCCTAGGAACTTTTATTGTGCACTAGTTACTCATCAATGACTTAGTAGTAACTCACAAAATTTTCATGATTTTTGAACAGTAAGTCGTAAAAAGTGAGATTGATGTGAGATTGAAATGTAATTAGGACTTCCCGAGAGGTCATCCATCCTAGAACTCCTTTCACTCAAAGGCGCTTAAGTGTGAAGTTTTTCCCCACAATCAAGCCCACTTAGCTTGCTACCCCATTTGCAAAACCTTAGAAAGTATTGTGCCTCATGAACCATTCAAGAAGAGCTCCCTTTACTCTTTGTATTTTAGCATGAGGGGTTTCCGCAGTGCATTATATTAGATATCATTTTTGGGATTCAACTACGTTAAGTAAGCCATTCATCTATGACCATTTCCATGAGAGTTAGTCGTAACTCACTAATTTCTCATGATTTTTTAATATCATTTTTGGGATTCAACTGTAATAAGAAAGTCATTCATCTATGACCATTTCCATGAGAGGTAGTCGTAACTGACTAATTTCTCATGATCTTAGCACTCATTGCATCGAGTGATGCTCACACGGGTGAAGAAGTGGAATTGAAACTAGTGAAATGAATCACAGTGTCAATCATCACTTCCAGGCTTGCACTCGGTAACCAGGGCTTCTCGGGAGGTCACCCATCCTAGAACTCCTCTGGCTCAAGCATGTTTAACTGTGGAGTTTTTCCCCAAAATCAAGCTCACTTAGCTTGCTACCCCATTTGAACCTTAGCAAGTATTGTGCCATACAAACCATTCAATAAGAGCTCTCTTTACTCTTTGTATTTAAGTATAAGAAAGTTCCACAATACATTACATAAATGTTTATATAATATTTAGATAGATGTTTAGATAATTTAGCTTTAGAAAAAGATTAAAATTTATTGTGATTATGATGGATGTTTAGATAATTAAATGATCTAGATGATTAAGATTTATTGTGATTACAATGGATGTTTAGATAGTTAATTGATCTTTAGAGAACGATTAAGATTCATTGGCACAATTTTGAAAGAATTATTTTGGTTGAGTGAGATTAAATTGAACTTACTTATGTCCATCTTATTCAAAAATCATAAAAAATCTTAAAATTAGCCATGGAATTAAGTTCAACGTTTCAAATATCACTTAACACTAAATAGAAAAAAAAAAGTTTCAATATAAATATATATATAATCATTTTTTTGTGGAGATATCTCTAATAATTCATATTCCTGTTCTAACTCTCCTAGTCATATTATCATAAGTCAACCAGAATTTCTGTAATTTTGCTGGCATTTGTGTCGGGCCCGTGATTTATAGTAATTAGTATAGCTGAAATGATTGATTTTTTCTTGGTTGGGTAAATTCCGATAGAACACATACATAAATATTCCTAAATAATTTATTAGGGTATTGTATATGGATGACATTCTGAAATTTATTAGTATTAGGTTTTTCATTCCACTAAAAATTGTCAACCTGTACGCAGTAATAAACTCCCGAACCTTTATCTTTATCTTATCTTGACGGGTGGTTAGTCCATATTGTCAAGTACTGGTCATTAGTGCCATATTCTTAGGTGGCAGTTAATCAATTCTATGTTATCAGTATGGTTGTTGGTCAGTTCCTTCTTGTTAAGGTGAGAGTTAGTCTATTTAATTGATTTGTAATGAGGTGAATGTGACAAATATTTTAAACTATGGGTAAAAAGTAATTTAGAAAAAGAAAATTTATCATAACTTTATATGATTGGTATGAAGTCAAACAATTGATTTCGTTTTGAATAATTCTATTACCACATTGTTAAACAATTAATATATTTTTTATTATATTTTCAAAATATTTTAAAATTTAGATGAATGTTTTTGGGATTAATCATATTATTAAGATTTTTTGAGGTTGTCGTCCTAAGAATGAACTGGTTTGAAACCTGACCAAATCTTAATTCTAATAATATGATAATTCCCAAAAACATTCATCTACATTATAGATCACAAATCTAACTTACTTTGAACCCTATAAACTCCATAAACTCCTTTCACTAAGTCTGGGGAAACCATGAAATTCCTATACTAATCCATCGTGCCGAGGGACACAATTTAAAATATTTCCCAGCCATGGAAGCAGCGAGCCATAAACAATTGAGCCAAAGATGATGCAGAACGTGCAAGCCTTCCTCTCGTATTATGGCACTGGAACCCATCCAAATGAAAAAAATTAAGCTAGGTGTGTAGTATTTGGGCAAATAAACCAATCACGGGCGACATTGAAAAACTTTGTCGTCGTTCAGCGCAGGGTCCCTAACACTGTTCCAAAAGCGCCTAAGTCGTTAAGCGGACTAGAAAATCACGTTGATCCACGATAAACCCGCGTTTGGTATGCGTTTCTAGAACCCGCATTCGGTATGCGTTTCTAGATGATGCCATGAGACGAGCTCACACCAGAATTCATATTCAACGTTGGCCACTATTATGTTATTTTTTTAGACAGGGATCTAAGCAATTTTTTTAAGGTATATGTAACAGTCAGCAACCCGCATATATCAATAATTCATGATTTTACAGGATTTATGGTTTTGAATCTGTAATTTCCCAAAAAAAAATCACAAATTCTTAACCATTAAACCCATTCAGATTGTCTTCACTACTATATTATTCTTAAAGTTTTCAAGAGTAAAAGGACTTCGTTGAAGTAATTTTTTTTATTTCTAAACTACCCACTTTACATCGTTGACCAACAGAACATGCCTGCCTTCAGAGTCCATTTGTTTGTTGGCCTACTAAGTAACTAACAATTCAGGCTTTAATAATCTATTCAGATTTTGATGATGTCCATCAAGATGCGACATATTCAAATTTCCCATTCACAGGATTTATGTTGATCTCGTCATCAACTTCGACGATGGTTTTTTTAGCATTACAGTTGAGGGTTTCCATCTAAGCGCCCAGCGAGCGAGGTTTTAAATTCACTGTCGTTAGCGCTTCTTCTGGCCAAAATAGAGCTTAGTATTATATGAGCTTATGTGGATTTCTGACTTCCTGAATATTCGGCAATCAGATCTACATGGGCGCGATCTTCTTTTATTGCCAAATATTGGGAATCAGCAATCGACCTAAAGATGTCCAAAAAAATGCCCCTCTTCAATTGGGTTGTGTGTTGTGATGTATATTTGTATGTGGTAAGTAGTATGGATTTTTGTTTAAATATTAAATGATGTATATTATCAATTGGGTTGTGTGTTGTGATGTGTATTGGTATGTGCTAAGTAATATAGATTTTTTTAAGTATTAAATGACCTATATTATATAGGTGAGTATGATGATAATTAATGTTGATTTATTAATATGGTTTATTGATTTTAAGAAAGTGAGAGATTAATTGATATTTTTTGATAGTTTATTTCTATGATAAAAAGAAAGGAGAGAAGCATTACTAGATTAGTTGACTTAACAAGTTAAGAAAGTTGGAAATGTGGCAAAAGTTTTGGAAATGAGAAAGGATGTGAGTAAGAGTCTTCCAAGTAAGATAAAGTATTTTTCATCTTCATCCTTCTTAGTATCAGGAAAGTGGCAGATTGTTGTCCCAAGGTGTTTTGGGAATTGACGAACGCCTAGTTTCACTTCGAAGATTATGAGAATTAGTTCTTATCTTGGAAATCTTCATTTTCTTCTTAGCACTAGTCAGGACAGAAATATAGTTTTGGTTAGCAAGATTGGGGTTGATACCTTGGCTTCATTTTCCCCTCTAACATCCCACAACTTATTCTTAAATTTGGAAGTAATAGTATTTTTAATATTATCCTTATTTTCCAAGATGATTTCCTTCTTTATCCCCCAATGGTCGAGCTAAGACTGGAAATCCATATGTAGCCCAACTTGAGTTGAAGGTAGGGGTTTTGGCTACAGTTATAAGCAATTTTAGGGAACTTCCTAGCTTCCATTTTGTAAAGTTTCTTTAATATGTAGCCCCACTTGAGTTGAAGGAGGGGATTTTGGCTAGAGTTAGAAGCAATTTTGAGGAACTTCCTAGCTTCCATGTTGTAAAGTTTCTTCTTATAGATCAATAAGTAAACATAGTCATACTTTCAATAGGGGAAAGAGTGGTTTCAATCAAAAGGATAGGATAGGGTGTGTTTCCTTTTAATCTTGAAGTTGTAGGTTATAAATTTCTTTTGAATTAGCACAATATTCCTCCAAGATTATCTAGATATACTGCAACCTCAAACCTCACATCCATATAGAATAACACTGTTGACTAGATTTCAAAAAAAAATTTATTTATTCCATACCCAAAAATTATCAAGTTACAATTGTTTTCAACCTAATAATAAACTTTACAATTATATATATATATTAATTTATTACATATTATTTACTATTTAATTCTATTCTCACATTTTGTTAATCTTCAATTTCATTCTTGTTTCATTAAATCCCTTTTAATGAATTAAATTGAATAAATAATTAATTTTAGATTATATTTTAAATAATTATGAAAAATGAATGAGTTAAATCGAATAAATAAATAATTTTAGATTATATTTTAAATAATTATGAAAAATGCATATTAACTTAAATTAATGATTAATTAAAAATATTATCTTTTCAATTATTTAGTTAAAAAAATTAACAAAATTCAAAAATTCCTACATGGCTTCTTAATTTAATTAAAATAATTTTGTATATTTTAATATAGGATATTTAATTGATGGTTGGCTGCATATTGCTTATCTTATAATTCTACTCATACTAAAAGAGTTGTCCCAGTGACCCATGGTTACCTTTCCATGCTGTTAATTTTCATTTTTAGAGTCCTTTTCTTTATGCATTTATGTTTTGAAAAACATATTGCATTAAGTGCTCTTTAATTAGTTAGAGTGAAATATGATTTTAAATTATGTTTTAAACAAATATATTAAAATTCTTTTGGTTTTATATTTATTATTTTTTAATTTATTAATTAAAAAACTATTTAAAATATTTGATATATAAATATTTTTCTCGATATAGTAAATAAATCAAGAATTCAAAAAAATTGATATTTAGTGATGTGTTTCTATACATATTTAAATACAGCTTGAGCAAGCCTAATGGATAAGAGCACGTGTTTCCTCTTAAGAGGTCACAGGTTCAAAACTAGAGGGGGGTAGAGTATGTATGCCTTCATAGACTTAGTAGCTCAAAACCAGAGGGGGTTAGAGTAGGCCTAATGGTTTAGAGCATGTGTTTCCCCCTAAGAGGTCACAGGTTCAAAACTAGAGGGGGGTAGAGTCTCTATGCCTCCGTAGACTTAGCAGTTCAAAACCAGAGGGGGTTAGAGTATGTATGCCCTCGTAGGCTTATAGGTTAAAAAGAAGAGGAGGGTAGAGTATGTATGCCTTTGTAGACTTAGAATCTAAAAACCAGAGGAGAGTAGGGTAGTATGCCTTCATATACTTAGAATTTAAAGACCACAAGACGGTAGAGTATGTATGCCTTCGTAGACTTAGAAGTTAAAAACCAAAGAATGGTAGAGTATGTATGCTTTCGTAGACTTAGAAGTTCAAAAACAGAGGGTGGTAGACTATGTATGCCTTCGTAGACTTATAAATTATTTCAAAACCAGAAGAGGGTAGCGTATGTATACCTTCGTAGACACTTAGAATTTAAAAACCAGAGGAGGGTAGAGTATGTATGCCTTCATAGACTTAGAAGTTCAAAACCACAGGAGGGTAGGTTATGTATGCCTTCGTAGACTTAGAAGTTCAAAACCACAGGAGGGTAGAGTATGTATGTCTTCGTAGACTTAGAAGTTCAAAAAAACAGGTGGGTAGAGTATGTATGCCTTCGTAGACTTAGAAGTTCAAATCCAGAAGAGGGTAGAGTATGTATGCCTTGGTAGACTTAGAAGTTCAAAATAAGAGGGGGATAGAGTATGTATGCCTTGGTAGACTTATAAGTTCAAAATAAGAGGGGGGTAGAGTATGTATGCCTTCGTAGACTTAGAAATTCAAAAGCAGAGGAGGGTAGAGTATGTATGCCTTCATAGACTTAGAAGTTCAAAAGCAGAGGAGTGTAGAGTATGTATGCCTTCGTAGACTTAGTAGTTCAAAACCCAAGGAGGGTAATGTATGCCTTTGTAGACTTAGAAGTTCAAAAACAAAGGAGGGTAGAGTATGTATGCCTTTGTAGACATAGAAGTTCAAAACGAGAGGGGGGTAGAGTATGTATTCCTTCGTAGACTTAGAAGTTCAAAACCATAATACAATAGAGTATGTATGCCATTGTATACCTGGAAGTTCAAAACCAGAGGAGGGTAGAGTATGTATGCCTTCGTAGACTTGGAAGTTCAAAACCAGAGGGGGGTAGAGTATGTATGCCTTCGTACACTTGGAAGTTCAAAACCAGAGGGGGGTAGAGTATGTATGCCTTCGTAGACTTGGAAGTTCAAAAGCAGATGGGGGTAGAGTATGTATGCCTTCGTAGACTTAGAAGTTCAAAGCCAAAGGAGGCTAGAGTATGTATTTCTTCACAGACTTATAAGTTCAAAACTAGAGAAGGGTAGAGTATGTATGCCTTAGTAGACTTATAAGTTCAAAACCAGAGGAGGGTAGAGTATGTATGCCTTCGTAGACTTAGAATTTCAAAACTAGAGGAGGGTAGAGTATGTATGCCTTCGTAAACATAAAAGTTGAAAACCATAGGGGGGTAGAGTATGTATGCCTTCGTAGACTTAGAAGTTCAAAAAAAGAGGGGGGTAGCATATGTATGCCTTCGTAGACTTGGAAGTTCAAAACCAGAGGGGGGTAGAGTATGTATGCCTTCGTACACTTGGAAGTTCAAAACCAGATGGGGGTAGAGTATGTATGCCTTCGTAGACTTGGAAGTTCAAAAGCAGATGGGGATAGAGTATGTATGCCTTCGTAGACTTAGAAGTTCAAAACCAGAGGAGGCTAGAGTATGTATGCCTTCACAGACTTATAATTTCAAAACTAGAGAAGGGTAGAGTATGTATGCCTTAGTAGACTTAGAAGTTCAAAACCAGAGGAGGGTAGAGTATGTATGCCTTCGTAGACTTAGAATTTCAAAACCAGAGGGGGGTAGAGTATGTATGCTTAGGAGTTAAAAATGAGAGGAGAGTAGAGTATGTATACCTTCGTAGACTTAGCAGTAAAATCGTTGTGCGCAAACTTTGAATACGATAAACGTTATATTATATTGCAGAGTCTAACCTAGTGATAGACTTCGCTTAAAAAAGAATAGTTTTATTTGACACAATTTTGATGAGATATGGTGTAAATTAATGTGGGAAATTTTTTTGTTTACTTGTATTAAAATATTTTTATTAAAAAAATATTATAATATTTTATTTATAATTTATATTAAAATATTTTTTAGAATTATTTTTAAAATAATAAATTATAAATATTAATAATTTATATTAATAGTTATTTATAATTTTAATTATTTTTTATTTCAATAATTAAATTTATATTAAATATTTCATAATATAATTATTATTTTTCTTAATTAAATTTAATATTTAAAAATATATATTTTATCATATCTAAATAACAATACTGCAAACCATTAAATATATATAAATATATATTTTATTAATTATGTTAAATCTAAGACTTTTGTGATCCATAATATAAATAAATGTTTTGTGGATGAACCACATTAGTTGGTTCTAAACATCTACCAAATATTAATTATGTAATTAATCTAAAAGTCATTTATTACTATTAATTATATTTATTTGTGTTTGAGAATAAAATATAATAATTTTATATACAATATGATATAAAGATATAATAATGTTTAATATCATTAAATTGAAATGAGTCTCTCTCTTTTTATTAAAATGTAAATATATTTAATTCATATAAACAGCAAAACACATATTCTATAATACATTCCACATTACTAAAATTTAAAAAAAACATAAAAATTAACTAATATATAACTTGATTAGTAATAGTAGTTATTATATGAATTAAATATATATACACTTTAAAATAAACAAAACATGTGACAAGATTGTTAACCACATATATTTTCAACTTATAAATAGGATTTGTTACAACGTGTCAATATCTTGGTTTATTAATATCAAATAAGTAAAAAATCATAATTAATTTCATATGAAACTTGTTTATATAACATTTTTGTCAATTAATGATAAAAAAAGTCATCACTACATTTATATAGATTTCAACTTTTGATCTCTGACTACTATTAAAAATATTCTATAATATTTAATGAACATAAAATCTATAAAAATCACCTAATAGTTATTAATTAAATTAAATTTTAGAAATATTTATTACAAAATAAAACTATTTTAAAAAACATTTTTATATTAGTTTACCTTGCTCTTGCCCATTAAACTTCATGCCATTGTAACTTTTTAAAATATTTTAAAACCATATAAATATCTCATTTTATTGATAAAATTCAAAAATATTCACAATATTAAACATAGAGTGACTTCAAATTTCCTTCGCAACAAATTCCAAAATATTTTCAAATTCTACAGTTTAAATAGGATTAGCAATGGTTACTCATGTCTATATGTTCTATAATATTCTCTAAAACAACAATCCAGTTAGCCTCAAATCATCACCATAGAATTCCTATAATTTCGATAGAGAATCAGGCATGGAGCTTCTCTTGACCTCATGCATATTACACAAGCTCATGGATACCCCATATCATTATATCTACTGATACATGAAGGAAGAGTACCTAAAAGCCACAGATCCATAAAGGATCACACTATATCCTCCAATGCTACCATCATCCTCAAACTCCGGTTGTGAGGAGGAGGAACAAGGGATTGGGGAAAAGCTAAAACCATTGGGGGAATAGGGAGAGGACATATTACACAAGCTCATGGATACCCCATATCATTATATCTACTGATACATGAAGGAAGAGTACCTAAAAGCCACAGATCCATAAAGGATCACACTATATCCTCCAATGCTACCATCATCCTCAAACTCCGGTTGTGAGGAGGAGGAACAAGGGATTGGGGAAAAGCTAAAACCATTGGGGGAATAGGGAGAGGAAGTACCTTTAAACATGATCACAAGACAAGACCCTCCTTTAACAACATTCTGCAGGGGAACAAAAAACCAACTGCTCCTACAGAACCAAAGAGAAATGCCCCCAAGCCCTACATTGTAGAGCAGCTGAATCACACACCTGAACTGGCGATATATTTACCTGAGATTGATGAAGATCAAAACACATATCAGGCACAAGCACTTATCTGTTGGTTCAATAGCTTCTATCCCAAACCAATGGACCTCTTTCAATGGATATTTAAAAACTAGACTGTGGAGTGAGAAATACATCTTTGTTTAAAGGCTTCTTCATAGTTAAATTTTAGCATTCAGAAATCAGAGACTACATCCTCCAAGAGGGTCCATGGTTTTGGGGATCCACCAGACTTTATATCACCCCTTGGTTCCCGGAATTTTATGCTAAAACTATGGTTGTTTCCAGAATGCCAGTTTGGATCAGGCTATATAATCTCCCCCTACATTTCTGGAGTGACAATGTCCTACAAGGCATTGGGAATGTGCTTGGGCGATACATTAAAACAATACACAGTGGTTGGAGGAGAGAATCTTCACCTTTGCACATATCTATGTTAAATTACACCTCAACAAAGGATTACTAGAAAGCATTCAACTGGCACACAAGAAACAAAATTGGATGCAACATATAGGCTACGAAAACATAGCATTCAGATGTATAATATGCAGACGGAATGGACATATACAAAATACCTATCCTGAAGAAAAGAGAGATAACCGAAGAAAGAAGAGGACCAGAAAAGCACCCAAAGGATGGCAATAACCCCCATGTGACCCAAAAGAGGAGATAGAAGAAGAAGAAAATGCACCCACATCAGATGGGAACAAACAATCAACAATAGTTCCAGATGCACAAGAAAAAGATACACTGGATCCATTTGATATACAAACACAACAGGACCCGCCCACACAGGAACCAGTTATACCTGACTGCGGTGGGAACAAAAGGCATCACTCATCAGAAACCTTGGACTCGGACAAGGAAGTAGGAGTAGCTACAGTTGAAAATGAACTCGCACTTGTCTCCCCCACGTCATCACAAGGTGCATGGCAGAAGGTGGGAAAAAAGAAAGGGAGAAAAACGTAGTTTTTCTCCCCATTGTATATTATTTGTCACTTGCTTGTTTTTGTGAACACGAGCCTCGGCTAGTTGTTTAGCCTATTATCTACTGATGCAACATGTAAATTTTTTTCTTTTAATAAAATTACGATTTTTCCTCGGGGAAAAATATTAATATGTTAAAAATTAAATTAAAATAAACTTAAATTAATTTATATTTATATTTATTTTATTGAAATGTATTTTTGTTAATATAATGATATTATCCATATATTATATTATGATTGTGATCTTCATGGGTATTATAAATATTGATAATTATTTATCATGCAATAAAAATATTTAACTTAATTTTTTTTTAAATATATATATAAATTTTTGAGATTATTATTATTAATGTAGATTTAAATTGATTTAAATATTTATGACATATAAATTAGTTTATTTGTAAAATATTTAATCTTCTAAAATATTTACCTAAAAAGTGACATGTGGGGACTAGACATTCAAGAGCACACAAGTTGCAATACATTCCCCTTATGATAATTAAGGCACATTAATCCTCCTAATACATTGTTGTGTAATAATTAACGGATCTATGATGCCGCCATGCTAGATATGGCATAGTTCTAATTTGTAAATTCCAGTGGAAAATATTCATAGCTCTATTACTAATGTGTTGTCCTTGGCCATCGAACCATGCAATCTTCACTATTCATTCCATGCGCCACCATAATTAATTTTAGGTAGGGTTGAACATTCATGCTGCAAGGTGATAATATTAAAGCGCATGGGACAGATCCATTTTTAGATCCAAGATGCTTTGAGAGGTCAATTATGGTTCCTTATGAGTTTGTTCTGCTATAGTTTTCTTGGCTCGTTGACATGTCCTCTAATTATTCCTTCCTTTACATAAAATTTGGTTAGCAATCTTATGTTGTTGAGTACTCTTAAGGCCTTCTCTCTCAACCATCATTGCATCCTATATCCCTCTCAGACACATCTTATATTGGTATTCTTGCTCTAATCCTCCTTCTTGTGCCCCGTTTAACTATGTCCAACCCCTAGCTTTTACCTTGGGTGATCTCAACCTCAAATATGCTCTGTCACCTACCAACTAGCTCTCGATAAGTATGCCCTTTCAATGATATCGAAGCAGGGGATGCATGGTGTGTTTTCAAGGGGAAGGTGACTCTCTCACCTCATCGAGGGTAAAGATCTTTACTCAAAGATACAATGCACATATTCTTTAGTTGATTCAAGCATAAATCAAGTAGGTGTAAAGAGAAAATACAAAGGAGTGACATTATTTGACTAATATATAGGTGCTAGCTAAAATTTCTTCGAGCCATGCTCGAGGATGCTACAAATAGTATATATATTGTGGACATCTATTATGTGTATTGTGGACATTTATTGGCAGTTAAAACTCTTGCTTGGTAGCGTATTGCTAGAAAGAAATGAGGAAAACGAGAAATTTCTAATGGATGCTCATTTAGTCATCCCCTAGCGTAAGGAGCTAGTTCTAGTAGAAGTTTATGGTTTTAGTAAGTCTAAATAATAATTTATATGCACTTTATTCTTTTGAATTATCTTCTTATGTTTTTAATTGTCCAAATAAATAACAATCCTAATTGGTTTTTATTAAATTTTTTATAACTAATATTTTTTATAAAAAACAAAAAAAACAAAATACCAACTACAATTAAAATTAAAAATTATTTGTGAAACTCCAATCATACAAAATAAACTCAAATCAGATGGGTGATGAATAATGAACAATTGGAATTAATTGTGACCTTGTATCCTAAAAAGCACAATCATACAAAATAAACTCAAATCAATTATGTGATAAATAATGAACCATGGGAACTAATTATGAGTTTACATCCCCAAAAGCACATCGAAAAATACATATTTAATACGTTTAATAATATAATTCGACTATTAAAGTTATTAGTTAAAGTTCTGGAGGTTCATATTTACGAATTGATAGAACATATTAAAAGTAGGTCAATTATGGATTTATTTTAATTGCAATGGAATTGTTTTTAGTGTGATTTTTTGGATTTTTTGTTGTTGGAATTTGGTGAAAAAATTTGGGGTAAAATTTTGATTTTTGTTATTTAAACTTGTTTTTTGATTGTATATATAGATTTAGCACCCTAAAAAATCCCTAGGACACTTTAATTGTGCAAGGTTATCCATCAAACTTATATTTTAAATCAATTCCTACAAAATTTTAGAAAAATTAAACTAAAAAAATCTAAAAAAACAATTCAAAACATTGCACTAAAATCTACCAGAATTACAATCGTCGATATCGTATGTGCTGTGTCGAAAATGTTTTACGCACTTTGTTGTCGAGGTACAATGGATTGTATCAGCGGTATCACCTTATAGCTTACTCTATGCGAGGTACAATGGATGGTATCAGCGGTATCACCTTCTAGGTTACATCATAGAGTATTTTTGTGGATGACTTTTCAATAATTATTTCATCATAGAGTATTACATCAGAGTATTCCATCCCGGAGCCCTGGTCGCAACTCGTAGGTTTTGTTTGGTCTTTTAGTCATGTGGCAGAAAGAGTGAGTATTTTACGTACAGCCCAAGTAAAATATTTTGCTGTGGTAAGTCAAGCTCGCTTATAAATATGGATCAACAAAAACACGAAACGGCTACATGGAATTCATAGATTTATATTATTTATTTATTGTTTTTATTATTATATAATTTTAAGATAAAAATTAAATTGGCGTATGAAATATCTGATTAAAAATCTATCTCAGACACGCAATATTTGACTGCTAAATTGATAAAGACATACATACACTTCCTCCTTCAACTGATTTTCCAATTCTAATTTTCAACCTTAACCTCTTAATAGGAAACCTACTCTCAACATTTTTCCATTATACTCTCAACATCTTTCCATTATTTCTTCTATTTCATTCCGCCATTACAAATTTTTGTAAGGAATTACGTTTTTATATAGACAATTAAACTAAAATTCAATTCAACTAATAAAATTTTTCTCATCAAAAATTTCATAGAAACAGCCAAGAGATCCTTCATACAGACAGCCAACCTCACGATCTAATACGTGTTCGGTGATCTACCATTATTACGTGTTTCGGTAATATTCTGCGGACGAAATTCTGGCACGTACCCGATAAATTAAAATATTTCAAATGAATTCTTCTGTAAACTGCAACCGAAGACTATATCAGAGCATGAATTTTTGAAAACATATTAATTATAGGGGAGATTAGGTTAAAATACTGCAATTTAGTGTTGTGGGTAGAATTAAATATGAAAAGGTTGTTGAACGGTGGAATTCTAAACGTTTTATCTACCCACTCCATCTTTATTAAAATAATCTCGCTGAAAATTGCTCACGCACGCAACTCAATTACAGAGGAAGGATCGTTTAGAATTATGTTCCTTCATTATATATGGAAGCCATTCCCACTCTGTTCATGTTTTTAATAAAATTCGTTCTCCGCACTCTCGCGTTGTTATTCTTTTAAATGGCGTTTCAAGCAATTATTGCGTTTTTTCTGTTAGGGTTTGTGAAATGTAGCCCGCCGGGTCCTGTGGTGGAATGTTCTAACGAGTTCAAGGACTGCACAGTTTCGAATGCTTATGGATCATTTCCCGATCGGAGTATCTGCAAGGCTGCCGAAATTGTGTATCCTTCTACTGAAGATGAACTTTTGGGTTCGGTTGCGGCGGCCGTTCGGAAGAACCAAAAAATGAGAGTTATGACGCGTTATTCCCACAGTATTCCTAAGCTTGTATGCCCTCGTGGAGAGTCAGGTGTCATAATCAGCACACGGGATCTGGATCGTGTTGTCTCTGTCGACAAACTCCGGATGACAATGACGTTTGAGAGTGGTATAACCCTAGAGAATCTCATTGATGCAGCTGCCAAAGAAGGGCTTGCTTTGCCTCATTCGCCTTACTGGTTGGGTGTAACTCTTGGGGGAGTACTGGGCACCGGTTCTCATGGCAGTTCGCTGTTTGGCAAGGGAAGTGCTGTTCATGAATATGTTGCGGGGATGAGATTAGTAGTCCCTGCTTCCCATGGCGAAGGATATGCAAAAGTTGTGAACCTCACTGAGGCAGACGAGGATTTGAATGCAGCTAAAGTTTCACTGGGTGTTCTTGGAGTTATTTCCCAGGTAGTGATGGCTTATTCCCTTAATGAAAGGCTATATTTCATTTTACAACGTTTGGAATTCATGTGACAAACCTTCATTACTTTTTAAGATTACGATGGAGTTTTAGGAGTTGTTTTTAGTGAGATTTTTTAGAGTTTAGATGTTTGAATTTGGTGGAAAAAATTGAGGTAAAATCTTGATTTGTGTTATTTACACTGGTTTTTTTACTATATGGATTTAGCACTCTAAAAAATTTATAAGGCATTTGGATTGTGCCCTGGTTACCCATCAAAAGTGTGATTTCAATAAATTTCTGTTGTATTTTAGAAAAATCAGACCTGGAAAATCCACAGAATTTTTTTTCAAAAAATCCACTAAAAACAACTAATTTTACATAAATATTTAGATGATTTAGCTTTAAAAAACAATTACAATTTATTAAGATTACTATGGATGTTTAGATATTTAGATAATTAATAGATAATTAATTGATCTTTAGATGATTAACATCTATTGCGATTACAATGGATGTTTGGATAATTAATTGATCTTTAGAGAACCATTAAGATTTATTGGGACAATTTTGTAAGAATTATTTTGGAAGGGTGAGCTTAAATTGATCTTACTTATGTCCATCTTATTCGAAATCTTAGGATTAGCCATGGAATTAAGGTTAACGTTTCAAATATCACTTAGAGCAAAAGGAAAAGAAAAGCGTTTCAAACAATATTTTTTTAACTAATTTTTCTTTTTTTTCTTTTGATATCTCTAACAATTCATATTCCTATATTCTAACTCTCCAAGTTATATTATCATAAGTCAACCAGAATTTCTGTAATTTTGCTGACATTTGTGCCGGGGGCGTGATTTATTGCTGAAATGGTTGTCTTTTTCTTTGTTGGGTAAATTCCGATAGAACACATACATAAATATTCCTAAATAATTTATTAGGGTATTGTATATGGATGACATTCTGAAATATATTTGTGTTAGGTTTGTTATTCCACTAAAAATTAATAATTTATTAGGATATTGTATATGGATGACATCCTGAAATTTATTAGTGTTAGGTTTGTCATTCCACTAAAAATTGTCAACCTCTAGGCAGTAATAAACTCCCAAACCTTTATCTTTATATTGGGGTGGTTACTCCATATTGCCAAGTACTGGTCATTAGTTCCATATTCTTATGTGGTGGTTAGTCAATTCAAGGTTATCAATATGGTTGTGGGTCAGTTCCATCTTCTCAAGGTGAGATTTAGTCTACTTAATTGATTCGTAATGAGGTGAATGTGACCAATAGTCTAAATAGTTTAAATTCAGGGTAAAAGTAATTTAGGGAAAGAAAATAAGTCAAATAATTGATTTTTTTTCAATAACTCTATTACCACATTAGTATAGAATTTTGAAAATTTAAATAAAGTCAAACTATTAAACAATTAAGTTATTTGTTAATTATATTTTCAAAATTTTTCAAAATTTAGATGAATGTCTTTTAGATTAATCACATTATTAGGATTTGGTATTTGGTTCAAAATTTTACTCATTTATGATTTACTTTATGAACCACATTACATCCATATCTGATTGAAGTTTAAAACCATATATGTGGTCCACTTTATGAACCACATTAAATGATTCGAAATATTATTCCTAATAACATAATTAATACAAAAACATTAATTTACATTATAAATTAAAAAAATCTTAAATCAAACATTCCAAACTCTGTTATCAATACACAAATACAAAAATACCAGCCTGAATCTAACCTGCTCAGAACCGCTAGGAGCTCCTTTCACTACGTCTGGGGTGGTAGTGCGATCTAATAATCTCATGTGTGAGAAAATCCAGACAAGTATGAACTTCGTCGTACTTTTCATTCAGGGACAGAAACCATGAAATTCCTAAACTAATCCATCGTGCCGAGGGACACAATTTTAAATATTTCCCCGGCCCGGGGAAACCGCCACTACATGTGGGGGTGTTTTAAGACAATTTTATAGTGAATTGTCTTAATTAGAGACAAAAATAAAATTGTGTATCATCTTAAATATTGTCTTTAAGCGGGTGTCTCAGATTTAGTGTCTCAAAATTAGTGTCTCAAACAATTGTCTCTATAAAGAAAATATAGAACACATACTATTATTGTTCTATAAAGACATAGGCATTATTGTCTTTTAAGAGACAATTTCATTTGTCTCTCTAGAGACAATTTCATTTGTCTATGATTTGTCTCTATAGAGACACTTTCATTTTTGTCTTTGTAGAGATAATAACATTTGTATCTTTATGGACAACAACTGAGATAAAAAATGTATTGTCTCTATAGAGACTATATGTCCATAATTCAAACTATTGTCTCTCTAGAGACGATATGAAAAAATATTAAAAAAAAAATAAACAAATCATTTTAAATGTTATTTTAAGGCAGTTTCAACATTTCAAGTTCCCAAATAGTGATTTTAATTACCTTAAAACTCTCTTTTTTATGGAAAGAAAGAATAAATTCCATTTTTTTAAAGCTAACAACAGTCATTTTAAATCTAAGTGAATAAGCAATTTCCCAAAACTTAACAATTCTGGAAAGCAACCTTGAAAATAATAAGGCATCACACTTATATTCGCTGAAAATAAATTCATGTCATTGAATTTGAACATGCAAGATCCTCATTTGGAACTTCATTTCATGACTATTATGAGGTAAAACAAAAATGTACAATATTTCTCCATCTTACAAGAGAGTTTAATCTCCGACATATAAATTGAAAAGGTTGAATCACATTAAATGTTGGAAAAATAAATTCATATCCAGTGGTTAGCTCCACCATTTCAACACCTTTGTATAATTGGAATTGGCTTCCTTGATAACAAAAAATAGCAAAAATGTATATGCATTCGAATGTACAATTGGTTGCCCAATTTACACTTAATTTCAGTGCTGTCATAACACAGATCTGTGTTAAATATCAGCCTCGAATCAGTTAAATATCAAAGATTGGAACTAGCAGCTCCCAAATTTCCACCATAGAGTTTTATTGCAAATGAAAGCCTACAACTCCTTAAAAATATATTTATAAGGAAAGCAAGTAAAACAAGAGTAGTTTCATAACTCACTCCAATTCCTCTTGCTGCTATGGAGTATGTCTGTGATAATGCTTCCATACTAACTTTTATCTTAAACATTGTCTTAAAACACCCCCACATGTAGTAGTGACAATTGCCAGGGAGGTCTTTAATTATTAATCCCGATCGCTGCCTCTTGCAATTCACCGGAATTGAGTTCTCCACTAAACTGTCTGCTTAAACATCCACGACGGCCCAAACTCCTGCATCAATCTGCTGGTAGAACCTGAAGAAACAGAATTCTCTAACTGGACCAAGCGGTGAGAGAACATGGCGCAATTCGATATTCATCTGTTATGACATGACATTTAATATTTCTAATGAGCTTCAATATTTTGATAAAGAAATTAGTATAATTTGCTTCAAAAATATAAAAACAATTTTGATCACTTATATATAAAGAATAGAAGTGGACAACTTATATGCTATCTAAAAAAGAATCAAAAGAAAAAATCAACAAAAAGAAGCTAAGTTTTTCTTGCATCCTTTGTTCGTGGGATTCTGTTCAATGCAAGCTCTATCAATTATACTTGATGGAATAGGTGGAAAAAATCACAATGGTAAGAGGATATAGGAAAATATGGCAGGATTTGACTGGAATAGTTGCTATATAAACTGCCTTTTTCTAATATATTTTGATAGTCTACACGATTTCTATATTTTTCTTCAATTTTGTGGTATCCAAACTATGCCTTGTAGGAATTGGAAAAGATGGATTTCACTGACATAAACAGAGATGTAATAGTCTTTTAGCAATATTTGTGTTCACTGTTTTTGTTTGAGGATTTATTTAGAAAATTAAGGATGACATAATAGAAAAGATAACAAATCTATGATATATGTACTATCTTATCTTTTCTTCTTAAAAAAAAATCAAACCTTTTCCAAAATGAATGTGTGAAACTGTTTAGTTTTAATGAATGTATGAAACCGTTAAATTCCAAAAATGCCCTTCAATATTAATATTTCAAATGTAAATTATGTTTGAATGGTAGTGTAGACAAACCTCACTTCTTAATCTCGCATTCTCAACCCGCAGTTGTCGCTCTTCCAAAGGCATCTCCGCGAGAATCACAGGTCCTCCACAATTTTAAGTTGTAACAGCTATTGTTCGTCATTGCTTCTTTAAGAGATCGGTTTTCCATTAGAAGTCTTTCGTGCTCCCCCCTCAATCCCAATGGCTGCCTCCTGCAATTCACCAGAATTGAGTTCTCCACTAAACTGTCTGCTTAAACATCCACGACGATCCAAACTCCTGCATCAATCTGCTGGAAAAACCTTAAGAAATAGAGTTCTCTAACTGGACCAAGCAGTGAGAGAACATGGCGCAGCTCCATATGCATCTGTTATGACATGACATTCAATATTTCTAATGAGGTTCAATATTTAGATAAAGGAATTAGTATTATTCGCTTCACAAATATAAAAACAATCCTAGAGACTATTACTAAGCTTTAGAAAAGTAAAAAAAAGATAACACACCAGTTGGAGTTGACCGTTCATGGTACCCCCTACACCATCGCATAAGACCTCCAAGGTCGTGGTTCTGGAAACAATTGATGAGAAAATTTCAGAACAATGGTTCTGAATTGTATATGAAAGTTCAGTTAGTTAGTTCAACAGTGTATACAGTAGAAGTAGTTAGAAATTACCAATGAAGTAGGCAAGAAGATGAAATGGTGGTTTTTGGCTTACATATCAAATTCATAAATATCTCATAGATCAGAACTGGAAACAATCAGATCACAATACTTTAGAAACACACAAGAATTTAAAGTCCCTACATTTTCCTATGGGATTTGAATATTTAATTTTACAAGTTAACCATGATTCAAATAGTTAGAATTTCACATCTATCCCATTACATAAAGTATCTCTATAGTGTGGTCAAAGGCCAGAGGAATTATAGAAAGGATATATCTCATAACACTCTATGCAGCTTTCACTCCTGTACTAAAATACAGCATATTCAAGATAAGATTTGAATATTTTATTCGTCGGGAATGACAGACATGTTGTGGAGTCATGAGTAGATAAATCTCTGGTGCACTGGGCCAGACCATAAATAGTTTGAGAAAAGAGAATCTAGAGATTTACCTAAAGCAGATCGTTTTGTATTACCTGCTGCTTCAGCTGACAATTTCTTCAAGAGATTCTCAATAGATGAGTGCAAGTCAATCGGGACAAAGATACCTATGTCTCCACGGAAGTCCTCTGCATACATAGACCCAAAATCTGTGTCCAATTGTCCGACGAAATTATAACTTTCATAACGTAAGAAGCAATGAAAAGGCCATGTACTAGGACCAACAACATTCCCACAATTTTGTTGAACTATATTGATTGCATATTGTGAACACGTGTAGCATTGGTCGACTGTTAGGTCTTCCCTACATTGGAGGCGGCCATATACTATGTCAGGACTTTGGCCATATACATAGATGTTAAACCCACTTTGCTTCGTGCCCTGAAGAAGACTATCAAAAACGTTTTTTAGATTTCTCGCAAATGCACTTCCTTCTTTATAAAAAGTGCTACTGTTGCAATTAGTTGTCGGTGACTCTGCTAATACTGCGTTGCAAAACTCTCCATGAAAAGTAAATATCAAGGCTGCAACAAGAGCAATTGAGCACATTTGCTTCATAGTTTGGCCAACTAGGAGAGAAAATATTGCAAAATCATTTCCATGGAACTAATTCATATTTACTAGCACTCTGATCACCAATGGACAATTGAGAGAGTCAAGAATACAATGCATAGAAATTCCAACATGCTCCTAAATTATGTTCTATAATGCACACATATATAATACGAATGACATATGATAGGTTATCAATGGTTGATGTATGGTTTGAGACATCGTTATCCACTGACAGGTGTAATTAGAATAATTCAACCTTATTAGAACCATCAATAAACGATGGAGAAAATGATTTGAATTGTCTTTGTGCAAAATATAACCAATCAATTGTCAAATTCAAGCATATAAGGCTAACACGAATTTCTAGAACCAAAATACAACCACTTAGTTTTCACAGTTGCATCATCTAGAGATTTTGATTTCTGCTGTACAAATTAGAAAAACTCAAGTTTAAAAATATGTTGCCATACTACAATTAGCTCCAAATAAGCAATATATATTTTCCTGAGACAAGTTCCATCCAACCTAGCTAGCAGAAATAATTGTCCTCATATTTTTTTTTTAAAGATTGTAGATTATTATTATATTTCAAAATAGTAAAAAAATATGTTACACAAGATCCAAAAAGCAAAAGGATGTTCTGTTGACAGAGGATTATCCACATATATTCTAGTTTTCTTACATTTGGGAGAGGAAAGGAATCAGGCTTGGTCTGATTCTTGTCCAAATCTGGGTGTTGCTGCACATTGTCTCTAGATAATTTATATTTAGAATTGGCCACCATACGACTTGAGTTTCTCAACTTATGTCCCTGCTCCCTGAAAACATGAATTTGAGTATTCCTTTCCAATTCCCCCCTCTCTTTCTTTGTTTCTGGCTCATAGAAAGCACTGATATCCCTCACCAGATTACTCTGCTGAGCTGATTGCTTTATTTTATTGGGTCGTTTTATTGTACATTATTTTCCACCAGCATCATAATAATCATCATATCCATCTTTCTTAGAATTTTCAACTGCATGAGGGTCTACATCGACAGAAAAGAATGTCATGAATGATCACAATTCAAAAATAATAACAAATAACTTAATAGCCACAAAATAGAGTATGCATTATGGAATCAAGCCACAAAAATATTAAGAAGCTGGAAGGCAAGAGTAACTTAATCCCATTATCATCCATGACATTGAATATCTTTATTTCCAAGCACATAAAACAATCATAAAACAATTTATTCACAAAAAGCTCACAATCAAAATATAGATACAAAAATTAGAAAATGCAATCACACATCAATTTCTTACAAAGACTAACCATTATCGCCTTTTCATGTTCAGGGTTTGTCTCTTTCATACTTAGGGTTTGTCTCTTCCTCAATGTTATGGAAGCTGAGATATCACTTGGTCATGGAAAAAACCCAATTTCTTCCATGACCAATTGATATGATATATCTCAGCTTCAAGCACATTGAGGAAGATACCAAACTCTACACATATTTGAAGACTACATGAGATATTTCTATTGAAGTCGTTTGGGTCGACAGAAATTCCCACTCGTCAAGTGGGGGTGAAGGGAGTCCATTTTCATCATTTGCAATTGCAGGTGAAACACAATCTGGGAAGGTAACTGCGACATGCAAAATAATGTATATGAAAAAAACAAAATATTTAAAAACAAAAGCCTTGGTATTAGAACATAGGGAAAATTAGGTAACTGCTCTGGAACAATACCATACCTGCACTTGCAGCTACAACAATATTTTCAGTGGTCTTCATCCACTCATCTGCAATCTCTTTCAAGCCACTGCAGTACATCATACCGAAGCAGTAAGCACATTTACACCTTTTAGTGTTCACTTAGGTAGGTCTAAGTCAGATTAAATAAACCAGAATCAAAGCCATAAATCCATAAAGAAGTTGCTGTGACTAAAACTACATTTCTGCATAACCAATTCTTGGATTTCACCATTATATTATCCATGCTTTCAACATTGAACCAGAAGGTTTTGGCTTAAAATACTGGATAAATCTCTTCACCATATACTGAATTTATTTTGAATTGTGCTTCTGCAACTGATTAACTTGTTTCCCTATCTAAGTTTCCTGAATGGAACACACCATTGCAAAACATGTTGATTATTGAAAAAATTGGAAGATGGGTGTTTGACTTAAAATGACACGTAAAAGAACACTTCCAAACCCAAAAGAGAGAGAACTCTATTTAAATCTGTTTGTCTATTACTGAAAAAGAATACCTTTATGGTTTCCACTGTGAGTTGAATCAATTCCAATATTCTCAAGCACTCATACAACTCAGTACAGGCTGCAACACAAAAGAGGATTGACTATGGAAGAGACAAATAAAAACACCCATCAAAGGAATATTGCTTGCAAGAATTGACTGAATAAAAATATCAGATATTTAACTTACAAGAAACACTACCGTATATGGGTTCGCAATAATGTCTCTAATCTTGAAGACCTCTTTGAGAGTTGGGGATCCATCCTCAATTTCTTTTCTGACGGCTCTAGCCTCATCATAGCTATAATCGCTAATACTAATCCCATCTGTCTCACCAATGCCGCTATTTTCCTTGTCACTATTTTTGTCATGGCAACTCGTGATACCCTCCTCTGCATCGTCAGCATCAATAATTTCATCATAGGGCTTAGCCAAAGTAACAGAAGTACAGTCACAGCACTTGACAAACCTATTTACATTATTCTATGTTTTCAAAGTTTTCACTATTCCAATACGTCCATAAAACAAATTTCTTACACAAATTTCTCTTGACTACAATTCTACAGTCATATATCTACCATAAATTCTACAACCCCCTCAAAAAAAAGAAGAGAAAACTTGCAATACATTGATTAAAACATTGAAAATTAGAAAGCACCATAGGGCTCAACTTCTATGGCTACACCCAAGTTCTCTTTTTCCACTCGGGAAGTGTTTTCTCCTTGCGTCGCTAGAACTCGCAACTCAGTAGTTTGCAGACCTTTACCAACTTCCTAGTCTTAAAAACTTGATCTCAGGCTCAGGAAATCCATCCGATTAACTTTGACCTTCAAAACTAATAACTCTGCTTCCATGTTTTCCAACTTCTTATCCATCTTGCTCTGCAACCATTCACACCTCTTTTTCATCCACTGAAATTTTTTTCCAAATTTACAGGAAATAATTAGAAAGTTGATAGGATTAAATCCGCAAATCACATTGTTCTGAATCGTTGCAAAAATGGAAAAGTTAAAAATAAAAAAATATGATAATTCTACCTTTCTCCATAAAAATTATTCACGATTATAAATCATTTGATTATATATATACATATCTTGGACGAGAAATATACATATTCTGATTCATCCACATTGTCAACAGCAAAGCTTGAAGTTTCTTTTTTTTACTCAAAAATAAAATTATACTTTTCATTACTATATAAAAAAATTATATTATGTATATGCATTATAATGCTTTAAAAATAGGATAAAACAACCATCAAGAGAAAATCAAAATTCATGATATGTAGAGAAGTTTTTTGGTGTCCAAAATATATCACTAACATCATATATAGATGTAAATATAAAGAACAAATACAAAAAATATCTTCCTAATCACGTGAGAATTTTATGTCAGGTCACAAAAAATAAAATCTTGTAGTCAGTGAAGTTGTATATCCATGAGCATAATCTCTATGAAAGACTTGTGATAATATCCAAAGGTGTTTTCCTTCTTTACTGTACGCGTCATGTCTATAAGAGAACTATACAACTCTGAATTGGAAAACAGTAAGCCAAATTCAAGCAAATCCCAGAAAAATGAAGAGGGCAATCACCATGTGAATCTGAGCACCCTAATGGGTGACCATGTTATGAATCTAGGTGATCATTTAAAGAATTTGAAGAGCAGTCCTCCCAAAGATCAGCATATGGACCTGAACAATCTAATGGGCGATCATCATATAAATCGGAACATTAATGATACTACAGGTGCAGGAGAAGGAAGTTGCAAGGATTTATATCCTCAGGAGGCATATACAGAATATTTTGGCCATGCAGAGAAAGTAGGTCCCGTCTGTGTTAAGAAGAGAAGCACTAAACCTAACAACACATCATTTATTGTTCACGCCAACTAGAAGTAGGAGGAAAAATTAAAATTCTTTTGAGAAAACCATTATAATCTCTAGATGCTATGCCCTTAGGTAAATCATGGATGTCTAAGTTATGCCCTTTTTGTAGCTGTAGGTAAATCAAGGATACTAGGTAAATCAGGGGATTTGAATCTCCAACTTCTTGATACATAATATTTCTTTTTCACAATTATTCTCAATTGAATTTTTTTTTTATTCTTTCCATTTTGCATATACACATTAAGCTTGTACATTCATCAGGAGTCTTGGATGATGTCATTCTTAACAATCAACATGTCAGCGAGTGTCTAAAAATTTATTGGCTCTTACCAGTGAACTTATCAGTCTCGGAGGAGAAAGTTGTGCAAATCTTAAATTGGGTGGCCTTATTTCTATAAAAAAAGAAGGAAACGAAGGTAAGTTTGCTCATTCTTATAGCCTTGAGCTTTATATCTGCATTAATGGAGTTCAGCACAGATCTGAGAGTGTGGTTTTATGCCAAGATCAACCTATTGTTCTGTGGTATAATACATTTCATATGTGATCCACTCCCTTGCTCATGGAGGCGACACGTATACTCTTTGGGAAAGTGGGTTGACAACTTAACACCCTGCAATGGCATACAGCTGAAGGTTGTAAGGGGCATTGTAACTACAATCATCAGTGAAGGTGAAAAAGTCGATAATGAAGGTGCAATTTTGGTGGGAAAGAAGTGCCCTGATACAAACTGTTAAGCACATAGGCATCTACTATTATTCCCCTTGGGTACCTCCCTAGGTACCCTATATTAGCCCCTGTTTTAACCTCCTAGGTACACTACAAATCAATGAGGAAAGAGAAAAGTTTGAATTTAGCTCATTCCAACACGTATACGGGTAGCTCAGCATAGTATCATACATATTATCTATAGAAGCATTAAATATTCAGAAAGGCAAGATGAAAATTGAAGTGGAGGGTCTTGCATATCTCTATATGTGTACTTAAAAACAGATATTCATTTGGATAGCTACGGTGGATGTTACTTGATTATTTCACTTTCTTCAAATTCTATTATATGTTTTTGTAGTGACAGTATTTAGACCTTGCTGGAAGATGTTGTTAATGAATGGATAATATATAGTATTAGGTATATATGTATGCTATGTAGTTATTTGTTAAGCTTAACTTCTCCAATGGTCTCACAATCACTGGTGCCATCACATATAAAAAATAAAATTGTCTACCAAGATACATGAGTACGATCACTTATACTTTCTAGTTTTCTAGAAATTCTTTTCACCCACATCATTTATCAATATATTAAATTCCCTCTTCATGATAACCTGGTCCCAACCTTCTAAGAATAGTCTATCTCACTTCCCAACCTTCTAAGATTAATATTTCTCACTTCCCCCCTTAATCGAAGACTCAACTTGATTAATCTATCTCAATTCCAAGTTCCACCCTTAATCAAAGACTTAAATTCTATTAAAATAGTCATCCCACCTATTAATGCTAAATAGTCAGCCTAACCATCATATCCTATTAATAAGGAAAACAACATCTTTGGAAAACACCAAAAATTTTGTAGCAATTTCAAAGTGTAGCCATCACTTCTTCAGTATATATCATGGATAGTCAAGCCAATGATTTATTGGTTCACTCATGAGAATGATCAAGAGGCCATCCCTTCTTTAGAATATATCATGGATAGAAAGCCAATGAGGCATTGGGTTCACTCGTGAGGATGATCAAGAGTAACAGGTTCCATCCCTGCTATGTTCTGCCCTGGTCAAATGGCTTAAGTTTAGGAGGTAAATAAATACCCTAGTATACTTGTTTTTTATAAAACTATAATTTACAAATACCCCTCAAATTGCATGTTTTAAATTAGAAAAAGAGAGAGATCAGAGATGTAATGAAAGTCATTATATGGAAAACCAAGAAACTAAAATCTTGATACGAAACTTCCAAAAACATTATCTTACAGGCTTGTTTGCTAAAATTGATTCATGATTATTACAAACCTAATTTCTCAATAGTATCGACCCGAATAGAAGGTGTAACAAGTTTTTTACAACAATATAAATAAGGGAGGCTTGCACAAGTGGTCACTAGAAACTGTCATAGGTCCACGCTGGTAAATAAATGTGGTCACTTGACCTCAATCCAACATGATCAAGGGGAAGGATCATGCACCTTCATGATATGAAGGTTATAGTAACCCTAAGAGAAGGATCAGAAGTAGGTTGTTCCCCGCTACCATTATTAAATCACATTGTGGTGTAGGGAAACTAGATGGAAGAATCGTAGCAAGTGTATGTGGATAAGGTGTTGAGAACGAAGATAAGCAATAACTTCACTCTTATCATGCACTTGTTGGTTTTGTTGAGTCTAGTTAAACTCTATTAAGTTTTAGTTGGTTTGTGTTTCTACCTTTTTGCTCATAGATATTGATGTTAATGCCATCTTCCAGGGGTAACAATAACCTTATAAACAAGGAGGCTTGCACGAGTGGCTGCCAAAAGTGGTCACCCGTCATTGGTATAATAGGGAAAATATGTGTGGGAACACCACTCCAAACTAGCATGACTGAACAAGGTTAATGAGCATGCACCCTCATGATATGACAAGGATAGAGCTTAACCCCAAGAGAAGGATTTGAAACAAATTGTTTCACCCTCTGCCGGAAATGAAGGCTAGAAATCAAATTATTGAATATGGTAGTAGGATGGAAGAATCATACCCAGTGTAAGTAAATAAGGTGTTAGAATAGAGATAAAGCTATGGCTTCAATCTTTTAAAATATTTGTTTATTTCGAGGCTCACTTTCATCTCCTCGCTATCTATTTAGAGGCCCTCTCTGGTTTTAGGATTTAGTTGGTTTACATTACCAACTATCTCTCAAGCTTGGTCTCAAAACAAGGATCTACTTGGAATCGTTAAATTCAGTTCTGTAAAGTGTAGGCATTACACTTTCCATCCTCCCTGCCCAAAGGGGATTTTTAGCTCTATGTGCAGGATGTTTGTTCACCTTCAATAGCTAAGAGGTTGGACTCAAATTTTCCTCCCTGCCCAAGGGGGATTTTTAGCTGTATGTGTAGGATGTTTGTTCACCCTCAATAGCTAAGAGGTTGGACTCAAATTGTTTTCAACCAATTAGTGCATTTCTTCGTTATTCAAATGCTTTATTAGCCTACCTACTTGATTTAAGCTCCCTTTGGTACCTAGACTATAACAAGGTAAAGGTGCATTTGGGAGTATGGGAGGAATGACAAAATGTAGTTGATCACTACAAAATGCACATTTAGGCCCAAATAAAGTTGATTGATGAATGGTAGAATAATGTATATAGGATAAGCTCCGAAGGGAGTCCCAAAGTAATGTTGAAATCTAACCCTATCCAGAAGCTTTGCATCCTAGAGTGGGAATGCACTCTTTCCCAACCTTTCATGGATACCAGAATTTTCTACTCATTGTTATATTACCTTACCAGGGAAAGTCCATGTCAAACATGCATTCCTCCATCAATGAGGAACTTTATAATATAGTGATGGAAGGAGTCCATGATACTCTTGGCTCCTTCATGCAAGATGTAGAGGTGAAATTTAGGTGAAATTTGACACACATAAGTGTATCCAAGGGCTTAAGAGGCATTTAGGCAACATGAAATCCATGGAGCAGGTTGTAAACATTATGGACTTGAAAGGCCAAATGTGTCACTCCAAGGGCTTAAGAAGAATTTAGGAACTATGAAATCCATGGAGTAGATTGTAAACATTATGGAATTGAAAGGCCAAATGTGTCACTCCAAAGAAAATGTGGGATTGAATGACACAAAAGATAATCCCACAAGATCCATTGAGCAGGTTGTAAACATTATGGTCTTGAAAGGCCAAATGTGTCACTCTAAGGGCTTAAGAAGAATTTAGGCACTATGAAAGACTTAACTTCTATTAAAATAGTCAACCCACCTATTAAATTATACAAGCTCTTTTGTTACATTTAAAATATAAATGATGAACATAATGACTTGGTCAATTCAACCAACTATATAATAATCTTCTCAACTAAATTTTGATCCCAAACTTTCCTATTTTTCATATCACATGGAAGAATCACCCCAGCAAAAACTACACTACCAAAAATTTCTCCATCATAAGCTATTTTTTCTGGGAAATATATAAACCTATTTGTTAATGGTTGGTTGACCAACCTTTCGAGCAGTGGATTATACACTCATTGGTTTAATACACCATAACTCTTTTGCAGTACTATCCACTCATTGCTTTAGTACACCCTAACTCTTTTATCAAGCATAAGGGCAATCTAAGAACCACCAATTACTACATTTGGTGGTATTAAACTAAGAAAATAATGTGAAGGGGCCATATAACTAATTAGATTCAAGGATATAAAAGTGATTTGATGGCCTAAGAATATTGACATCCCATTGCTGAGTAACATTGCAAGGCATGCTATGCCACTGCCTGCTTCACAGAACCCATAATATAGAGGACAGGAGGTTTGATGAAGTTTATTGTTGTGTTCAATGCATTACACTATTCCTATTGCATTACTGCTCCACTACCTACTGAACTGGACTTTCAAAAAACATGACACTGAAATTGTGCTTCAATGCAATATTTATGCCTTTTGGTAGCTTAAGATACAGGGATTAGAGGGCAGTTTCTGTGAAAAATTTACAACCATAATTTGAAAATAGTGAAATTTTCATAAATATATGACATGAGTATGTAAAGCATGCAAAATTAGCTAAGAACCAAAATGAGTATATAGATACAGTAGCGTTTCAGAAGCAAGGAAGGATAGCAGCAAAGAATCTTAAATACCTTGATCTAGGGCTTCCAGAAAATTATGGAATTTCTCCAACTTGTGAACCTGTGCTTGTTCAGATGCTAACCCAGTTATATAAACCCTAACTCCAAACTAAAAATTGAAGCAACTACATTGTATGCTTTCGCTAAAAATTTGGCGCCGAATGATATTTCCCGCTCTCCATGAAAGAATCACTGCTCCATAGTTCTCCATCGCAAACCCTTTAAACCAAGGCTGATCGCTATTATGCCGACATGCAGGATTAACAGCTTGGTGAACGTTGTATCGGATGTGTTGTGCGAACACCCAGGATTGTGTGATGTGGATGGCTTCCAGGGCAACTAGATGAGAATGTATGCATGATGTGGATGGCTTCATTTATGAGGGAAAGCTTTCAGAAGCTTTCAGTGTACTGTACTAAGCGCGGAGAATATATGATTAAACAAGTAGTATTTGGAGAATACAATTAAATGACCTCTCGAACAGATAGATGCCCGATGGTTTTCCCACCTGTCATCCAAACTCAGCTATTAAACATTATTACAAAATACTATTGAGTAGGTCCAAAAATTATTTTTGCTCCAATTTATGGTTAGCAGGTCATCTCAACTCCAACTCTTAAACATCATTACAAAATACTATTGAAGCTATAACCCTAATTCCAAAAATTATTTTTGCCCCAATTTCTATTAAAATTATTTCTATTATTTTCAGAGCGAAACAAAACCTGAAAGAGAAATTATTAATTTTTGTGAGATGGGTTCAGTTAATTCAAAGTCTGCTCACCTTTTCCTGCACATTTTCTCCACACCAATGTCGAGAATATCAGTGATACATGGGCGATCAGAGAGCCAAGGTGCGTCGGGGCATAGCTTACTATCAATAATAAGCGCACTCAAGAGCTTAGGTGATAGTTGAGAGCTCAACTAACAGATTCAAGGAGCCTACTCTCCAATTGGTTTAGCAGAAAATTACTCAGGCAAAGACGAAATCAAAAAATGATCGACACGCCCTCACGAATACTTCATGTTGGAAAAAGGTAATGGATTAGGTTTTGGATTCAAAACATACCTAAGGTTGTTTCAAATAGTATATGTATTATGGTCGAAATCTATTGACATTTAAAGTTTCTCCCAAAGAAATATCTACTTTAGCAAGGGATTTGAAATTTCCAAAAGAATAGGAGTGTGTTTATTTATAGAGATTGGGGACTCGAAGACCACTATTAATGATATGGAAAAAAAAAATCATGAGGGGATAACTTTCTAGCCTTATTTTAGATCAATAAGACAATTGGGAGGTTCCTTCATTGATATAGATTCCTACCATGTCTTGTGATAACATAACCAAGGGATGATTTGGTGGGAGAAATTTAATTCAAAACAAAATGAAGGGGATATTATAGTTAATGGTGTATTATGCAAACAACTTATTCCCTTTATAGTTAATAAAAGTTTATTTGACAAAGAACCATGTAATCAAATTTTATTGGTGGGGAAGACAAGCACCATGTAATCAAAGTTTATTTGACAAAGGAATTGGCTATTAATTGATTGGTTCAAAGGAAAATATGTCAACTTATTTATGGTTAGCACCTTCTGGTCCACTTTCCTAGAGACCCTGGCTCCTGATATTACTAGAATGGATGTGATGATACTACAGATCCTCTTTTTCAAGTTGGTCAAATCCATTATAGAATTACAATATGGAGGAGATGATCTTGAAGACCTTTCAAGGAAGGTTGATCAAATCCATTACATAATTACAATATGGAAGATCAAGGAAAAATTGGTGTACATCAAATACAACATAACATGTGCTCCCTTCTTAATTTTTATATATTAAACTGCCTTGTTAGAAGCAGCTCTGTGGTTTCAGCACACCAGTCTTTGTGCCTTTTACATCTTTACACTGAGCCTGTGCAGATTCTACTCCATGAATCTTGTAGCCGAGTTGCACATTCTGCAACTCAATTCCCTGGCATGGTACACTAGGGCCGCATGAAAGAGAAATAGCCACTTGTGTGGCTGATATGCCAATTATGTTCTTATATGAAACTCCACTGATGGTCACACTACTGGATCCCTATACACAGAAAACATTGAACATTGAGTGGAAGTGAAAAACTCATCATTGTAGATAGACTTCTGGGAGAAAACATTGAACATTGAGGGGAAGTGAAAATTCCTAGAAAGACTTATAGTTCTAAATAAAGACTTACAGTTCTAAATGTTTTATTTTTAGGGTAGACTGTTGTCTATTTAGAAAATCTAAAACCATTTTATAAAGATGGATAAAGTGTCTATTTGAAACGTTAAAATTTTAAACCTCTTTACATAGTTTTAACATAGTTTTAGTTTAATAATCTATTTACAATATGAACAATTACTAAAATCTATATTAAAACAAAAATTTTCATTTATATATAAAAAAAAAAATTGGTGATAATTACATCTAAGTATATTTTGTTGATGTTCTTAGAACTAGTCATTAGCTACTATCCAATGTAACTCAAGAAGATGAACCACACTTAGAAACACGTTAGAAAAATATACTTAAATGTGATTACCACGAAAAAACTTTATATACATTTTATAAATCACAAAAACAAAATTCCTATACATAAATTTAAAAAAATTTACCTGATTGGAGTAGCTATTAAACGAGGTCTGTGAGGGGAGGTTGGCAATGGTCATGTTTCGTGTGGTGAATTTCAAGTTGTCCGTTTTTCATGGAGGCACTCGATACTCTGGTCCTCCAACATTCAGGCTGTCCCTCACATCAAACGTGTGGCAAATTTCATGATTTCCACCAAATTATAAACAACCATATATGTTTATATGTACAAATGAAAAAGAAAATATGTAGAGATATATTCTTAACACTATTAATTATAATTATTTTATAAAATCTAAATTTATATATTAAAAAAAAATTAACAAAATTAATTTTTTTGCATTAAATTTGAATTTAAAGAAAAGGAAATAACATTTTTACGATCATCTAAAATAAACCAAATTTATATTCTTATATATGAACTTGTTACCAATAAAATAAAAATAATACAATCATCAAACACTTAGAAATAAAAATATATTACATGATCTTTAAAAAAATAAAAATAAAAATTAAAAGAGATAAATAAAAAGTGGACACGGGGAATAAACATCTAACTAAAATGACGAATGATGATTACATTTTAAAAAAATACACACAAAAAAATAAACAAAAGCATCTAATTAAAATAGCATGAGTACATTTTATTCAATATTAATATTACTTTTCTAACCAAAAAAATTAATATATAATACCACAAATAAACATAATACTTGTATGCTTATAAAATTTCCATAGGTTTGATGTGAGGGACATTTAGTAAAATAAAATAAATTTAGTAAAATAAATTTCCACAATTTTGTCATTCACCAAATGAGGAGTCAACTAACATAGCTTTCGCGTGATCTACAAATGCATTTCCATCTAAAGACTGATATTGTGAGCTTGGGCTTGCCGAGAGGTTCTCAAACTGACTGTAAAGGGATTTAATTTCGTCATTTTGATGGTTCATCTGAAGTTTGAAGTCATGAATTCTTTCATATTTTTTTACAACTATAAGGGAGATCTACAAGAGAAACTTTAAAAGAGAGTGAGAGTTTATACTATAGGAAGGTGTAGGTAGAGAGAGAACTTTGAGGATCCCACTGCTCCACCTTCACAACTGGTATTGTCCATCATTGGGTCTTTCCAAATGCATACTCTATCACTAACTAGTTCAATTTCAAATTCCCAATTTATTGCCAAAATAATGAGTGGTTGACTACCAATCGCCATGAGATAATACCAATGACCAACAAAGGTCGAATGAAGAGCACTAGAGATAAATAAATATAAACAATTCTTTTGTGAAAGCCAAGGAAACTGATGTAGACCAATAAACATTTCGAAGAACAAGTTATTGATCTGCACCTTGCTCACATAATCACATCCTTAGTTAATTTCCTCCACAATGTTTCAAAGCTTGCGCACAAACAAATTATTCTTCCCTGGCATGTATGGACCTTGATGGAAGAGCTTGGTTGCAAGAGAGAATTTCAAGGAATCGACCTCGAACAAGTCAGACCACTACACAAATCTCTCACCAAGAGCCCGCGAGCTCAATGGAACCTCTCAATCACTGAAGAGGTAGAGAAATCTGGAGACCTAGAAGGAGCCTTTACTAATACTAATAATTTTAATTAAAAATATAATTCATTTATTTTTTATAATTTTTTTATTTTATCACTATAAAACATATAATAAAATAAAACCTATAATAAAATAAATAAAAAATTTGAGTGATTTAATACTTATTATAAATTAATACCTTTAAGTTATATAAATATATCACATTTATCCACATCACCTCATAATTACTCATAACCTTTTTCTTTGCAGGATGCTTAAAAAATAAAGGAAAAGAACAACTACCATATATTCGAGAAACCAATGCACTCTTAGAGTCTTTATTATGTAGCATTCCTTAGCCTCATCCCAAAAGTTCTAATCAATCCATATTTTTATTTGAAGTTTTATAAAATGTTTCATATTGTTTTTCACCTATATTTTTATACATCTTAAAATCAGTTGACTGGTAAATCATCCAAAATATGTCACCCGATATGGCTGCGTGAGTTCATTGATTGTCCAGGTTCGGGAACGTGCAAAAGTTCGGTGACGTGAAGGGATGGACACACCATATATCCTGAGTGGGGATGTGAGTGGAGTTAGATAAGAGGCCGTAGGATTCTTTTATGTTGAAGTGGCCAGCCGCATTAGAGCCCCATCTTAGCTTGCCCAGCTAATCGTCCCTTTGAATCTTCCTTTTCCTTAGCTCATCAACTAGGTTAGTCCAATCCTGAGAGTGATTTTGCTGGACCCATTCCGGGGCCTCGAGTCATTCCCTCCATTCAGTGTTTTCTTTTTTTTCCCAGGAAAGGGCTTCTTTGACCGAGGGAGAGCCCATAAGAAGAGTGTCATCCACATATTGTTGGTGGGTTGAAGGGGGGTTAGAGGGGTAGAGGTTAAGGGGTTAGAGGTTTAGGGGGTTAAATGGGTTAGGCGTTTAGAGGTTTAGGGGGTTAAGGGATTTAGAAGTTAATGATTTTAGGGGTTAGGGTTTTGGGGGTTAAATGGGTTAGGGGTCAGGAATTAGGGTAATTATGAGGGCATGATAACTAAGGAGTGTCGGTGCATGCCAAGGATTGAAAAGACATGCTAACAGATGCCAAAAAGTGTTGGGCACAACATTGATTTTCGAATGACTTGGCTGGGTTCCCAAGTCGCAAAAAAAGTAAGGCTATCTATGACGGCATGAAAGCTAAGGAATACCAAGGTGTGGCAGGGAATACCTAGAATTACTAACACATGCTAGGTCAGAGAAATTAGCCGAATAAATCACTT